>CM067221.1:39454684-39932017 GCA_034190945.1 Octodonta nipae | reverse complement strand
CCATTCCAAGGAATTTCACTGTATTGTGTGAGAAGCTACCCTGTTTTGAGTTGCAACTGTTTTGTTCTGAGCTATGAAAGAGTAGAAAATGTCTTGTATTTTTTTTATTACAGCTTGACAGTTGTATTTGGTTGAGACTTTTCAACTGGTTTCTAAGAGATAACTAGCTATGTGCACTACATACCATTAGCCCAAAATACTCCCCCAATCCCCGCTGAGGGATTCCATTTTTATCTGTGAAGTCTGACTGTTAAGGTTTATTGGTTCCATTATGTAAATGTTGAATTACAACAAGCTGTCTCCAAATTGTCAACTAAGAACTTCACCAGTCAAACGCAGCAACTCGATATCCCAAATTCCATAATTTATCTAATATACTTGGGTGGGCAACACAATCAAAAGCTTTACTGAGATCACAGTATAGCGCAAAGTCAAGATTATTCCAGAACCGCTATAAAAACACTTTTATCCTCTTATAATATATTTACAATTAATCTAGTAGATGTATAATCAATTCAACACTCTGCTAAAGCATGCAGAATATTGGCATTGATCTAGTTCGATTGTTATTAATTTGGTAATAATGTAATCCTCATAAACTCATAATTATACTATTTTAAAATGTTCACAAACGAGAGTCTTCCTAGTTGTAATGCCTCTATTTCTATATGATCTTGACATATGTCAAGATGTTTTCAAAATATCGAAGCATTTATATTGAGTAATATTGTCAAAATTTATAAATCATTACTATTACAAACTCTGTTGAATTCTTGGTAATTTACTATCAATATTCCTATTTGACTTTCACTTAACTACTCACAGAAATTTCTTAGCAATATAGTGAAATTTAATTTGAAACTTTAATTTGCCAAACTTAAATAACATGTCTATTTCCGTTTGCAGTTTCCTTTTGATAGAGCCCTTACAGTGGATGAAACTCATTTTCCTAAACTTTTCAAAACTAGGCTAAAGACTTTCTTTTAACTTTCTTGTGTTTCAAAATTAATTAGAGAAGACAAATCCTAATCAATTACTTAAACAAATATTTGATTATTTCAATATTGCTTATATTAAGATTGCTTTGTATTTTTACAGCTGGAGTCAGTAGACCCAATAAATAAAAAACCAGCCAAGGAGACTTCTGGAAAACCAACAACAGGAAAACAGAAACTGAGAAATGTTGAAACTGTACAAATTAAACAACTAGCAACACATGAATTGTCAGTGGAGCAACAGTTGTACTATAAAGAAATCACAGAAGCATGTGTTGGATCTGATGAAGCTAGGAGAGCAGTGAGTTAATTTTCGTAGTATTTTTTTATATTCTTCACCTACACAAAATTTAAACATTTTTAGAAGTCCAAAAATTATATATACTCAAGCTTCTCTGTGTAAATTTTTATTATATTTTTTGCGAGTCTTATATTTATAATACACCATAGCGAAAACCAGACGGATTGGGGCTCCATTAACTTCAACCAAATGGATTTAATTATGATCATAAGAAGATAGATTTATCATTAAGTCACATCCCAGTAGTTGCAACCTTCGGACTTTCTCTGAGACATAGACATATCAAGAAACTCGCCATTAACTTACTTTACATGATTAAAGTAAAAACCATTTTAAAACAACAATGAAAGTAACAAAGTATGTAGTAAGTAAATCCAGATAGTACAAAATGATACTACTGGACTTCAAACTATAGTCAACAAATGGAGTACTATTAGTAATTAATAATGAAAGTAACCGAGAAAGAATTAAAACCTACAAAGACAAAGAAAAATGATTTTTGGACAAGTACTAGATTCGACAGAATGCATAAAAGTGGAGAAACTACAGGAAGTACATAATTCATTTAACATTCACAAAAAGTAAAGTATTTGATATAGTTTAGAAATTGTTCAGCATACTAATGGGTGAAAAGGAAAATACAAAAACCAAATTAATAAATGAAAGGATTACATTGTGATCCTATTTTAGGAGAACGAATGGAATAGAAAGGGATAAAATAGAGATAGAAAGTAACCAACAAATAGCAAATGAAGAAGTAATAGATATTTTGAAAAAAATAAATAAATAAAAAATGATCAAGCGCCGGGACCAAACAAATTGCTTATAGTATTGTTATAATTTCTAATTGTACGCTGCTAAAATAGAAATCCTCATAGAAATTAATCACCTACAATAAAAACTAATTCTCCGAATAAACAAACGGGTAGCAAAAAACAAATCTCTTTAATGCACTATTAAGGATGTTCGAGAAAAAAAATTACATACGTTAGCAAGACAGGATTATTACGGAAAAGTTCGAGAGCAACTGCGATAGTATTTAAACCATGACATACAGCAATAGTGGGGTATAGTAGGTACCGCGACTTAGTGGAACCTCTGTGAAGTGCCAGTGTTCATCAACCTTCTAAAAAGTAAATATTTGGGTGATTGTCGATTATTTTTTGGAATAAATGTAGTGAGTTGAAGCCAAAGAAAATTCGTAGCAGTAGTGTCAGAATTCGAAATTCCGTTGATAAAAATTCTAATTTCATTAAATGGCAACAAGAAGCATGGATGTTTCTATGGACGAAACTAGCACGGAAATTTTTAAACGAATTAACGTTAAGCCGGACGAAAAACGCAAGACACTTCTTTGAAAATTAGTTGTTATTATAGTTTTCACTATTACAGTATATATCATGTAGGGTCCAAGATCCCAATAAAATGTGGAATACAATTTGTGTTAAAATTTAACAAATATATTATTTTATGTTTTCACTTGAAATAGATATTACAACATTTTTATAATGTAGTGTTCAACAGTCAAGCGAAATACTATCAAAAAACGACTCTTACCTCCATTAAAACTTGTATCTACCCTAAACTAAAATATAAATCAAGTCTAACTTTTTGTTTTAAAGTTGTTTCCATAAATAAACCTTTTCTCTAAATTGTCTATTTCTTACTATTTAATGAGTCTATTAAATAATGTGTTTTGCTATTTATTTTTTTCAGGAAGCTCTACAGAGTCTTTCTTCAGATCCTGGTCTGCATGAAATGCTCCCTAGGATGTGCACATTCATTATAGAGGGAGTTCGAGTTAATGTAGTCCAAAATAATTTGGCCTTACTGATCTATTTGATGAGAATGGTAAAAGCATTGCTAGATAATCAGTCTTTATACCTAGAGAAATATGTAAGTACAATTTCTAATATATTTTTGATAATACAATAAGTTTGCAATTTGCTTTATCATTGTGTATTTTTTTTGTAAATGCTTCATTAATCAACATCTCTTCCTACTCTTCTACTATGCCTACCGAAATAAATCTGAATATATTTCTGATATAACCATTTGCGCTGCATTTATAATTGCATATTTAATGGATAGATGGAATGCACTTTCCATTTACACCTTTGTCTCTTGATTCTTATGTGCAGGACGAATATTTCCAATTATTTTCTGATTATGTTCTTATTCTTTTACCTCTGAATCAACTCTTTACAATACTTAAAAACTTCATGTCCTGCTTTTGTATATGTTTGATTTTCTCTTTTAGTTGTTTTCTTGTTATTACCCGTTACCCATTTTTAAATATTTTTTGTTGATTTGTTTACTGTGACTGAATATAATATTTGTAAATCATTGATTCTTTTTGTATTCCTTTTGATTCCAACGACTTTTCCAAAACTGACTACTAATTGTCCCAAATATGGTTTTATAATTAATGATATTTTTAGCTTCACGAGTTAATTCCTTCAGTGACGACTTGTATAGTATCAAAACAGCTTTGTCTTCGACCAGAATTAGACAATCATTGGGCGCTCAGAGATTTCGCATCGAGGTTAATGGCTCAGATATGCAAAAACTTCAATACTAGTACAAACAATATACAAACTCGGGTGACAAGAATGTTTACGAATGCGCTGCAGCAAGAAAAAGTGCCACTTTCTTCACTGTATGGAGCACTGGAAGGACTCTCTGAACTGGGACCTGAAGTTACAAGAATATTCATTCTACCAAAAGTTAAAAATATTGGTATGTACAAATAATTTGGGTCAAAATACTTTTTAATGCCTAACTTGAACAATTTGTTGAAAAATTATGGAAATTAAAAAATATACTTGTTAATGATCTTTTGTTGATAGAGCATGGCAATAACGTACTGACATTTACCAACAATTAAATTCTTTAGTATGGCAATTTTAAATCATAAACACAATCAATTCGAAGAAATATTTTTTATAGTATAATATTAACTAGCTGTCGCCCAGTGGTCGAAATTCGACCAATTGTGTTAATATCTCTGGCAGGTTAAATAACCTGAAAATTTTATCTTGACATTCTATCCTAGGACTTTAGGGAGAACAGCAATTACAGGGAAAGGATCCAGATTAGGAACCTCTGTGTGATAGTTTCCTCGAAAATCCTACATGTCGGTCTTACATCTCGCTTCTACAAATAAGTAAAGAAATTTTTCAAATATAATTCATAGGACATTATTTGTGTTCAAATTCGTAATTCTTAATTTAATATGACAACAACGCAACCGCTAATGGGCTACCATACATATTTATTTTTTTTAACCTGTCTGTATAGCTATAATTGCACTCAATTCTCAAACATTTATTAAAATCCTCATTATAATAATTCCATCTCATTATATATTTCCATCACCCTGTATATGCAACTGCTCATGGACCACGCATAATATTTTTTAACATTTTTGAACCACCCGGTAAACCATTCTGTATATGCCACTGCCTATGAGCCACGGTATTTACTCTTTTTGTTTATGAAATTTTTAACTATCTTCTGTAACTATAATTCTACTCTGACCTATATTTCAATCATCATATATATGGAACTCTTCGTGGGCTACTCTATAAATCATTTCCGTTTCTAACATTTTTTATCATCATCCTGTATATCTATAATTCCTCTCACCCTATATTTCATCTTCCCTATATATACAACTGCGTATGGGTTACAAAATGTTGCATTTCCATTTCCGCCACCCTGTATATGAATCTCTGTATAATACTCTTTGCACCACCCTGTATAACCGTAATTCTACTGCACCTTCTATTCCAAGAGCCCTGTAAATTCAACCGCTAATGGGCTTCCCTATATAATTATTTTATTAGTTATAATTGCACTCTACTCTGTATTTTAAACATCCTATATATACAACTGCTTATGTGCCACCCACGAAAAAAATTATTTTGAACATATCTGAAATCGCCCTATATAATTATAATATACAACGATTACTTTACCACTAAACAATAACAACTCTTGCATGCCACTTCCAGTAGTACATGCTCTAAGTATAAACTCTATATATAATTACTCAATGTTTTGAGTCTGGCGGTGGCGGAACATTCAGTTGTTTGGCGTTGACATTATGACGTAAATAATGAATTTTTATTATATTTTATTTAATGAATGAACCAATATTATAAATTAAGATTAGCATTCTGCACTGAAGGTCGTCAGTAGCTACGAAACAAAATAAAAATGAAGAAAATCGGTTGAGAGACAGAGGAGAAAATGGTACCTAATCATTTTGTCTTAGCCTATTTATATATAGATTCTAAACTAAAACATGAATCAATTATTTTTATTAGGTTATTGTGGTAATTCTTGGTACGGCTAGGAACGGGCCCAGCTAAAAATTTCTCAAAATTATTTACCTCTTTTTGATTTAATTTTTGAAATTCTCTCAAGAGCTTTATCAAATTGTCTTGTATGATTTGGGCAGGTGTGAGAAAAGGTCATGACCTCTATGAGCTCTCTAGGACCGCCTCTGTACTTGCTTCCGTGACTCTCCAAACTGATGAGACTGCACTTTTTTAACTTTTTAGTTGTTTGATATCTCTTTGTAATAATTGCATTTCTTTTTCGGTTTCTAGACCTAGGTGAAGTTGAGGTTTCTGAATAGTGTGGAAGCTGGTACGATCATCATAATTTGTTATGCAGCTATTGACGATCTCGTCGTTTTTTATTTTTTACGGAG
Organism: Octodonta nipae; assembly: GCA_034190945.1. Taxonomy (NCBI): domain Eukaryota; kingdom Metazoa; phylum Arthropoda; class Insecta; order Coleoptera; family Chrysomelidae; genus Octodonta; species Octodonta nipae. Next base: position 39,926,001 of record CM067221.1, on the reverse strand, counting down.
TTCAGCTTTAACTTAAGCCAATAATGACGTTGCTTTTTCGCAGGTGTCATAGCCAGTTATTGTAGAAGCTTCTTTTTATAAAGCAGGAAGTAATTTAATCATAGTACAATACATTTAATAATTCTAAAATACATCTAAAGTAACTGCATTACCAATACACCTGTGTTACTTTTTTATAGTAACGCACTGTAGCAGTAACGCAGTAGTAAGTATTTTATTATTTTGTAAATGTGCACTGAAAGGAAAAACAACAAAGAAAAATTAAGTCACTTTCCAAATCTATGCCTAAACATTTGTGTATAAGAATAATAATCATGCAAATATCTTTATTACATACCTTTCAACAGCGGTAACTCAGCGGTCACGCAATAAACACACTTACCTCTTCAGATGACTGAGAAGCCACTTATTCGTCTCACTTTAGGTAAAAGGTACAATTAGAATCCTAATAAAGTTCCGAACCTATATCTTTAATGATATTCAAGTACAGTGCAATCAATGAAAAAGCCCTTTATAACATGGGACTCATACTCCGGGACAACAATATTTTGTATACAAAACAACTGCGTTACTAAAATAGACAACATTGTTACCTAAATTTGCTTAAAAATAACATACAATTTTGATTATATTTTATTTCTTTGTAAAATAGTGTTATGTTTATAAATAAGTTATTTTTTTACAAATTTTTACTGTTTTCGCATGAAAAGTGTAATTTACCAAAAGTGACAAGTTTTTCTTCAAAAAAGATTTGTCTATTTATTATTCAGTCATTTTTTGTTAATTTCTTTAACTGTTCAGATATGAGTTAAATCTCTTATAATAACTATAGCTTATTTTGAAGTGTTTTGTTTATTTTAGATTGGAATTTAGACCTCAATAAACATTCAGTTTTACACAAATATATTTTTAACACTTTCATCAAATCATATATTTTGCAAATCTTGTAAAATTTAGACTTGATAAAATCTCTTTTGGTCACATGCTACTTGTCCAATGTCCAAGATCAGTACCATTGTAGTGTATTGTTTTTATTTTCACACTCGGGTTCAGTTCGGTTCTTGGATTTATTTAAAAACACAGTCTAACTCACTCTAATTTATTTCCACTACTTTTACACAAATTTATATTCACAGAAACTACTATTTACATTTTTATTTTAACTGTACAAACGACCGACGAAAACTGAATCCTCCTATCGCTAGCTCTTCTTATTTATACATTTATCTTGGAATTGTCTGGTACGTCCACGAACCATCGGGAAATTCCATCACGTTCTGGAAGCTTTAAAGAAATTCCCAGTAACGGCAGCGGTCCGCCGGTTGAGAGACAAACATTTCGGGTTCCCAGAATTTATCGGAATAATGTCCCTTCCATGAACTGGTTGATGGCCGATTGCACCAGCGGTCGGATGAATTCTCGTAACATTGCCCCCTTCTTAAGACCATTTCGTCCCGGAATGTCCCAGAATCCTTCCTGGTGTGACGATATTTGCAGGACTCTCCATTTCGACAACGGAAAGTTTGGTGGAAGTAACAATCAACGGTCTTCGAACCTGGGCTCCGAATATTGAGACAGCATACCAGGATGTCGACGCCACTGAATCGAAAGATTGTTTCCATCATACTTCTCACCAGCCTCCAATTCAGTCCATCCAACCCGCAGGCTATCTTTGGGACCGCCAATTTCATCAGATTCTTCTCCATCATTACATTCCTCAATTCTACCAGAGTCTTCCAAAGATCGCTGTATGTTGGCTTGTCCTGCGAGAATGTTTTCGTTACCAAATAAAAGATGTCTCTGGTACCCACTGGTTGTTTATCTTCGAGATGAAGGACCTTCCCTACCGCTGTATCTTGCTCCCGCAGCTTCTGTAACTGGCCGTACTTTTTGGCAAACACCTTCGCTATTCCTCTGGACATCCGGAGATCTCGAGCAACACAATGAGCAAGGCATATTCTATGGGCACCTCAAACAGGTCTCGGGGTTCCTCTGTGGTTACGTCGTGCTGCACTTTCTGCCCATTAGAGTACAGTGCCATAAACTGTTCGAAGGTCATCTCGTCATCGGGTGGTTGCTGCGGACTTGGGCTTGGTCATCTTCGCTGTCATGACTTCCGGTATAAGGGGCTAACCTGTTGAAATGTACGACCTTTGGTTTTCCCCGAGGCAGCTTCTTTATTCTGTAGACAACATCGTTGATTTTCTTCACAATTTGGTACGGCCCCTCCCAAGATCTCTGTAGCTTGGGCGAATATCCACGACGATGTTGCGGGTTATACAACCAAACAAGATCATCAACTTGGAATCCTCCGCCCTCGGATTTGATGCCGTAGGCTTCCTTCATTCGGGCACTGGCATTCTCGATGTTTAACCGGACTCGTTCATGGATGTCGTTCATCTTTTGACGTAGCTGGCTGACATAGTCTTCATCTGCGGTCTCTTCTCCTGGGGGACATCCAAACTTCAAATCGCATGGTAGTCTTAATTCTCGTCCCATGATAATACTGGCCGGGGTCTGACCCGTGGACTCGTGCACAGACGAACGATATGCCATTAGAAACAAGTGCAGATACTGGTCCCAGTCTCTTTGGTGGTCAGAGACTACCTTTGACAAATGGGGGTTAATGGTTCTATTCATCCGTTCTACCATTCCATCGGATTGCGGGTGTAATGCTGTCGTCCGTGTTTTATTGATCTTCAAGAGCTTGCAGACGTCTTGGAAAAGAGTAAACTCGAAGTTTCTACCTTGGTCTGAGTGCAACTCCAAGGGAACACCAAAACGACTGATCCATTCCTTGACAAGGACATCACCAACGGTCAAGGCTTCTTGATTCGGCAAGGCATACGCTTCGGCCCATTTACTAAAATAGTCCATAACCACCACAATGTATTTATTTCCACAGTCGGATTCAGGAAATGGACCGGCAACATCAATGGCTATTCTTTCGAATGGACTGCCCCCGTTATATTGCTTCATAGGAGCTTTTGGTCGCTTCTGAGGCCCATTACTTGCTGCACAAACCGTACATTTCCGGCACCACTCCTTAACATCTACTTGGCAGTTTACCCAATAGAAGCGTTCTCTCAACTTCCCCAGGGTTTTCGTTACTCCCAGATGTCCTCCAGTTGTACCGTGATGTAGTTCTCGCAAAACCTCTGGTCTCCTATTTTTAGGGACTACAATCTGCTTTCTGTCCTTGCCTTCCTCTGGGGTTTCCAGGACGCGCGTCAGAAGTCCATTCTCCAAGATGAGAGAGTTCCACTGAGCCCAGTACGACTTTATGGTTGGTGAGTATCGGGAAATCTCTTGCCACGTAGGTTTGCGGTCTTCCTTCCACGGATAACCTCTTTTAGATCTGGATCTAATTTCTGGTCTTTTTGGATCTCCGCAGATTGCCAATGGTCATCGATGGCGGTAGTTCTACCGAGAACAGCCCCTTTTTCTTCTGCTCGCTGACAATGTTTGCAATCATCAGGGCATGGTCTCCTCGATAGGGCATCAGCATTCTTGTGGCTTGTTCCAGCTCGATGTTCAGTCTCGAAGTCGAATTCTTGCAATCGCTCAATCCACCTGGCCACTTGTCCTTCGGGGTTTTTAAACAGCAAAAGCCACTTCAGTGCTGCATGATCAGTCCCCAGGAGAAATCTTTTACCATAGAGGTACTTGTAGAAATGTTCTACCCCCTTTACCACAGCCAAGAGTTCCCTGCGTGTAACGCAGTAATTCCGTTCAGGCTTGCTTAAGGTCTTGCTAAAATAGCCGATGACTTTCTCCTGACCGTCTTGGATCTGCGAAAGCACCGCACCAATTCCGACATTGCTTGCGTCGGTATCCAAAACGAAGTTTCCCTCTGGCAAAGGATAACTTAAGACGGGGGCACTCGTCAATGCTCTTTTCAGTGCCTCGAATGATCGCTGGCACTCCTCGTCCCACTGGTATTGTTTGTACCTTCCCCTCTGTGAGTCTAGTAAGTGGCTTGGCGATGTTGGCAAATCCGGCTACGTACCGACGGTAGTACGTGCATAACCCCAGAAAACTTCTTAACTGGTGGATATCTTTAGGTATCGGCCATTCCTGGACGGCTTTGATTTTCTGTTTGTCAACAGCTACTCCCTGTGTGGAAATTACATGTCCAAGATATTGCACCTCTTCTTGGAACAGCTGATACTTCTTCGGGCTTAACTTTAGTCCGAAACTTCGAAGTCGCCGAAATACCTCCTCCAGGTTTCTCACGTGGTCTTGAAAAGATTTTCCAACCACGATAATGACGTCAAGATACACCAGACACGTTTTCCATGAAAGCCCTTTTAACACTGTTTCCATCAATCTTTCAAACGTTGCTGGAGCATTACACAGTCCAAACGGCATCACCGTGAATTGATAAAGTCCTGAGCCGATGGTAAAAGCAGTCTTTTCTCGGTCTTCTTTAGCAAGTTCCACCTGCCAATAACCGCTCTTCAAGTCCAGGGTGGAAAACATCTTCGATCCAGCCAACGTATCTAGGGTATCGTCTATTCTTGGAAGGGGATAGCTGTCTTTTTTTGTAGCGTGGTTTAATTGCCGATAGTCCACGCAAAATCGAGTCGAACCATCTTTCTTTTTAACCAAGACAACTGGAGAAGCCCAAGGGCTGTTGGATGGTTCAATAACACCTTCTTCCTCCATCTCGCGGACTATCCTGTCGGCCTCTTCTCTTTTAGCAAGGGGTAGTCTTCTCGCCGACTGTCGAATAGGTTGAGCGTCCCCAGTATTAATTTTATGTTTCACCAGATCAGTTCGCCCTCTTTTTCCATTCCCTACATCGAAGATATCCTGGTAGTTTCTAACGATGTCCCTCAATTTTGCTCTCTGGTTTGGTTTCAAATTCTTAGATGAATTGGTGATGAGTCTTTCCAGTTCCTCAGATAGTTTACCTGGTGGTATTTCTGCATGCTGTGTGCTTCTGACTACAGAGGAAACTGTTGAACAATGGCCCAAAGTTCTTCCTTTCTTTAGCACAACTGAGTAATGATTCAGATTCATTACTCTTACTGGCACAATCTCCCGGGCACGAAACAGAGTCTTCCCCAGTGCGACTCCTCTGCCTACATTTCCGTCGTTAAGTTCGGGATCAAACATCATTACTGTTCCGGCTTTAGCTTTTCCATCTAAGCAAGCATCTATAATGATTTCAGCTCTTTCCGGAACATTGACATCCTCTGCTAAGATGGCTCGAAGCATTATGTCATCTTTTCCATGAAGCACCACTTCTTCGTCATTCACTCGCAGAATTCCATCTTTGAAGTTTAACTGGAAACTCTTGGAGCTCATGACATCCATTCCAATGATTACTTCGTCTTCGATGTCTGCCACTAATGCCCGATGTAGGCAGGTTGTGTTTCCCAAGGTCATTTCAACCTCTATTTCACCATGGACTTTCGCTGCTTCTCCTGTCGTTGTTCGCAGTTGCCATTTTGGTTGTTTTATCATCGTCTCTAAAACGAACTATTTTTGTACCTGTATCCAGCAGCATTGCACATTGCTTCTGATTGATAAAGCCATCTACAAAGACACTGTTAACTTGGTTGCGTAGCGAAGCGAGATATGCGTAGATAGTTGGGGCTTGTTGGATACAGTTCGACGATGGCCCCTTCACATCGACCCTCTTTAGTTTTCCGACGGGAATTCGGGCCTCCGTTGCTCTCCTTGCACCGACTCCTTATGTGTCCTACCTTACCACATTTCTAACATCTTAGTTGTCTTTTCTCGGTAAGGACTTTCTCTATTATCTTTCGTACAGAGGCTTCATCGTTTCCGCCATCTTCGGATTCTCCATCAACGATTCGGACTCTGGCTTGACCTTTGCAGGTATTTTTCGCAGCCTCGAATTCCAAAGCTCGAGCCAGTGCATCCATTAATTTAGTCGGTCGAGCTAAAGTCAATGCTTGCCTGGCTTCGTTGTCCCGAAGTCCATCCAAAAACGCTTGCACTGCCAACCTTTCTATCACATTCTCCGGTGTGGCTGGATAGGCAAGGCGAACCAGGCGGGCAATATCGGCTTCAAACTCTTGTAGCGATTCATTAGATTTCTGCTGGCGATTTTTTAGTTGGGAGTGGTACACGTGCTCCAAATGGGTCTGTCCATACCTCAGCTCTAAGTGTTTAACCAGTTGTTCGTAGTCTTCTTGCTCCGAGGTATTCAATGTTTGCAAAATATCTGTAGCATCCCCTCTTAGGGCGAGGGTTAATGCTATTGCTTTTTCCTCTGCTGACCATCCGTTTAGCTTTGCAGCAGCCTCGAATTGGCGCCGATAGTTAGTCCATGACGATTTTCCATCAAATTGTGGAGGTTTCATTTTGTGTCTTGTTCCCTCGAGTCCAATTTTCGAATCCACTACTTCCGAACTGTTTCTGCTTTCGACCTTTGGTGGAGTTGCTTTCCTTTGTATCGAGACTACTTGTTCTTTTATTTTGCTGATCTCACCCTCCATTATTTGTTTTAGCTCCTCTATTCGCGTTTCGTTTTCGAGAGTCGTCTGGTTGAGCTCTTCGACCATTGTCTGCTTTAGCTCTTCCATCCGAGCTTCATTCTGGACTATTTTCTCTTCTAGCATGTCTGAATTTTCTTGAACCATGCTTTTCAAACTTTCTTCTAAGGATTGAGCATTTTCGTGTAATTTCTGCAGCTTATCTTCCAAAGACTTCGAATTTTCTAGTAATTTGACTACTAATTTATCTTCTAGGGTTTTAGAATTTTCTTGTAATCTTCCTACTAATTTTTCTTCTAGGGATTCAGAATTTTCTTGTAATGTTTGTAGCTTATCTTCTAGGGTCTTAGAATTTTCTAGCAATTTATCTTGTAACGTTTCTTTTAAACTTTCCTCCATTTTTTTCAATAGCATACTCATGCCCCATTACCAGAAACTTCAAACAAATAAGTATCGGGATCGTTACCTTCTTTTATTAGGGCATCTCGTAGTCGTTGTATTAGTTCAGTTTTCTTCCCACTAATTTCTAAATCCCTTTCCTCAAGTTCTTTTTTTAAGTCTGTCACTTTTAATTGGTCCAAATTCACTGTTTTAAACATTGTCCCTCTATTTTTCACTTCTAAAGTTCCACAAATACACGGCACACTTGTCACCACTGTAATGTTTTTATTTTCACACTCGGGTTCAGTTCGGTTCTTGGATTTATTTAAAAACACAGTCTAACTCACTCTAATTTATTTCCACTACTTTTACACAAATTTATATTCACAGAAACTACTATTTACATTTTTATCTTAACTGTACAAACGACCGACGAAAACTGAATCCTCCTATCGCTAGCTCTTCTTATTTATACATTTATCTTGGAATTGTCTGGTACGTCCACGAACCATCGGGAAATTCCATCACGTTCTGGAAGCTTTAAAGGAATTCCCAGTAACGGCAGCGGTCCGCCGGTTGAGAGACAAACATTTCGGGTTCCCAGAATTTATTGGAATAATGGAACTGGTTGATGGCCGATTGCACCAGCGGTCGGATGAATTCTCGTAACAGTAGGTTATTTACAAATCTTGAAGGTCATCAAGTCCAAGTACTCCCCCTTTCACTTTAATTAAAAAATAAATATACCAGATAACTTAAAGTATCTGTAGATTATTGTCAAAATATTAAATTTCGTTATATTAAAGGAAAAATATACTGTTTGTTGCTTGAAAATAACACCACACTTAAGGGAAAGTCTGCATATTTCAAATATTCCAAACGTTTCAGAATTTAAATCAGACCTCGTTCTCAATGACAATGAAATAGCACAATGGAATTAAAGAAATTTAAAAATTAAAAAGTTTGCATTGATAATTATAGAATACACAATTTGACTATAATTGTCATTGTGAACTTTTTCTTTTATTAGGTTGTGTTAATTTATTGCTATTGAGAATGGGGTCTGATTTTGACTCTGAACGTTTGGAATATTTGAAATGTATCTTTCTCAAAGTGTGGAGTTACCCCCAAGAAATTCTAAATTACAAACTTGAGATGCCACAACTATCATTTAGTAAACAACTAGAAATAAACATGCGTTGATAAGATTTTTAATAAAACTAATACTCCCTACTTTCTACCCATTAGACCAAGTACTGATCATTGGCGTCTATTTCTTAGAATTACAAAAATAACTTACTGTATAATATTGAGTATTAAAATGTAAAAAAAATCATGATTGAAATCTAACTAGAAAATTGCTAATTCATGAAATTCAGAGTTTTGTTAATAAATCCAGATCATAGAAGCCTAACAAGAAAGCACTTGGAAAACTGGATTACTAAATCTTATCAACTAAAGAAAAATTTGATAAAATCGGGAAACTAGATCCTAATTATGAACAATTACTCTAGGGAAGTTAGTATTTTCAATTGCAAAAAAATTCCACAGTTGTTTGATTGACTTTTCTTAAATAATGTACATAGCATAACACATAAAAACTGTTGTTAACAAATTTTTATTCCTTAATTAGTTATACGGAGTGTTTAAAGTTGCAAAAATAGCAATTTTAACAGTTTTTATAACTTTTTAGCAACAGAATGAAAAGTTCTAGTGTCGAAAGCAAGTTTGTTTTATACGTAATTTCAATATTTGGAAAAAACTAAAAAATAGGTAATTTTCAATCGTCCATAATTATTGTATAAAATACCTTGAAATTTTGAAACTCGGCTCAGAAGGTTTTCTCGCAAATCTGATTTTTTTCCAGGGCTTTTGATTTTACGTATGATGAGTTTTATCGAAAGATTTGATAATTACCATGTTCCATTCAGATTTATAAAAAAGTAATTTGATGCAGAATGGGAGCGTTGTAAACATCACCAAAAATAAAGAGCACTCGATAAAAAATTACATTTGTGAGAAAACCTTCAAAGCCATGAAGTTGAAATTTTAAACAGTTATTTTCGATAGGCAAATGAAACTTTTTGCCAAGTTACGAGTCATTGAAAAATGCGCCTATTTCACATTTTTCGCGAATAACTCATTTATTAATTTACCAATCCGATCCATTAGCATCTCATTTAGTACGTTCTAAAATGGCCCATACAACACACTTACCTTTGATATTTGAAATTTTTATTATGTTGCTGAGAAATCACAAAAACTGCTAAAATTAGGGTTTGTGCTATTTTAAACACCTAGTATAATTAACTAAAATGAAGTAAAAATTTGTTAACAAAACTTTTTTTGTTATGCGGTGTACCTTCTTCAAGAAAAACCATGCAAACACCTGTGGAATTTTTGCAAAAATGGTATTAAAATAATGCTAAGTTCCCTACACCAAATGAGCATTTTTCATGAGAGTAGTGTCGCAAATTTATCACGAACGCAGCACTTGCGGTAGGGACAAACATTATGCCTTCTCCATTTAGTACAGTGAAAAAACTTATTCATTTAAAAATTATTAAATATTAATATTATTAATAAAATATTATTAATAAAAATAAGAAATATCTTTTGTGTAACCATATTGTCAATAAAACAAACTGACTTTTAGATAATGAATATTCTGAAGAAAACTATTGTTTTATACACTTTGTAAAACCTCACAATATAGAGTTTAAATATTATAAGTGCATCAAGCAGAATGTTTATCAACAGATAAAATAAGTAAATATGCATATGTTTGCAGTTTCTGCAACTATTAGTAAGCTTAGTCATTAGGAAATGTAAATATATCCTCTATTTGTTACTTAATCATATTCATTTTTCATAATGCAATTTACCTTAATTACCAAATAAATTTTATTCTGAAATTAATTCTAAATAAATTAGTTATTTTCAAAGACTTACTCAAGTTAGAGAATACCTCTATATAATAACTAGCTCCTGTTTACTGACCTGTAAATTAATTTATTGTCCTAATTTTTGGGGTTTGGTACATTTAATGTACGGAAGCCCTTATACAATAACTCCTGTATCTGTCCGTCTGTCACAGCCAGTTTTCTTCGAAACTACCGAAAGAAATGAAAAAGTTCTGATTTTTAGGGTTTTTTGTGGGGCGAAATTTTATAGAAATCGACCATTCCCGCCTTATCACCAAGCCTAAAATTAAAAACAAAAAGTGGAATGTAGTGCGTGGCCAATCGATTGCAGGAAAAATAAAGCGAATATCCTTATATTAAATTTGGGGGCAAATATAGAATTACATGAAAATGAAAATGAATTTTAAAAATAAAATATTAAGAAAATATTAACGAAAATATACAAATATCGACCCACTCCCCCCTAGTTTTAACTCCTAATTATTAAGCCTAAAATTCTGAATAATGAGTATAGGAACATTTCCAAAGATTATAGGAAGAATAATATATAATTAAATGAAAAATTTAAAATTTAAACTCGTTATGAGAAATACAATATATATTTTTTATAAATATTTAAAATAATTTGGTTAAACACATTTTCCCCGTTATCTTCGAAACTATTGAGGCTAAAATTTTGAAATAAAATAGGAATATAGAACCTTATCCAAACTTTAGAGAAAAAAATAAGGGACAATTCCTATTATTAATTTTGGGTGTAATGTCTTAAATAAAAGGGCTCTTATGAGAAATACAATTTAAAATATAATTTGCCTAAAAAATATGGAAAAAATATATACAAAATAGACCCATTTTCCTTTTGTCTCCGAAACTACTGAGCTTATTAACTTTGGACAAAATAGAGCCATAGTCAAAGATTACAGGAATAATTAAGCGAAATGGAATATTAATTTTGGGTGCAAATTCTAGAATTGAATGCAAATGAATCGTTAATTTTTTTTTAACACATGACAGAATATCTAAAATGAATGTTCTCATCATGAAAAATACAAATTTTAAAATAATTTGTTGAATGATATTAAGAAAAACTAGTCATTTCCCCCTATATCTCCGAAACTACTGAGCCTAAAATTTGGCAAAAAAGAAGTTTATTGGCAAAATGAACCGAAAATAGCAACCTCAATTCTGGGAAGCAATTTAGAAAGTTAAGTAAATATTTAAAAATTATCAAGCTCATCTTGTAGCATACCAACTGAAAAGGGTCATTGTGTGAAATAAAAGTGTATAATTTTAAAACTTCAAGTTTAAAGATATTAAGGAAAATTTAAGAAAATGGACCCATTCCCCACTTATGTTCCAAACTATTTAGCCAACAATTTTCAAATAGAATATAAAACAGCCTTAGCGAATTTGGAGGACAAACTAGAAAATTAAAGAAATATATATTGTGATTAACGTAAATTCTAGCACTACGGTCTGATTTAGTCCCCGAAACGAATATTACAATTAAGTTCATATGTATAATATAATTATAATTTGAATTATTAGTTCAGTTTTCTATTCTTATATTTCCAGGAGTTAGAATTGAACCTTACTTAGAGGGTAGTAATCCTTCAAATATCGATAAAGCCTCCTCAGGACATGTTAAACAGTTACTCATAAAAGTTTTGGCGCCAGTTATAAAAAGTATTCGAAACCCACCTGACAATTTAGAAGATTACAAACAAGAATACGGATACCTTGGTCCAGCTTTACATAATGCAGTTATAAAGGCCAGGACACAACCAACACCATCTACTACTACTACTAGCACAACTAGCAGCTCTATTCCTTGCAGTTCGACGATAACCCGAACAGTACAGCCACCAACAGGAATCATTCAACAGGTAACTTTGTCTTTTATATGCTTTTTGCTCAAAATGAAATGTTTTCATCTGTTTCCATTAGTATCTCTAATTCTTATTTCTTTCTCTACATTCCTTTCATTTGCCTGTACTCTTTCTAAAAGGTGTTTCATATATTGTTGTATTTGAATTTTGAATTGTATTTAAAATAGAATTCTGGATACAAAGAAGCAGTTGGCGAATAAGTGAACACGTAATTGATTTATTCAGCGTGTTACATATAAAGAGTGGCTGTTCAAATTGCTCATAGACTTTAATTGAATCATAGGAATAGGACGGATACCAGAACGGCGGAGGAAAAATGCGAAAGAATAAATTTTTCATAGTCAGTCATCATCATAAAGAATTACTTTTCAAATTGCTCATATACTCTAATTGCATCATGGGCACAGGACGGATACAAAAATGACAGAGGAAACATGCCAAAGAATATATTTTTGATAGTCATTGTTCACCACTTTCTTAAACTAGCTTAATAAGTTAGGTGAGTCTTATGGTGGTACCCGTTTAATTTTATTTCGACTTTACTAAGCACAAGTAACTGAATTGCTTATAAGAAATAATTTTAAATGTTGTGTTATGGCTAAATTCACATGAGTTAATAAAAAGTTCTGTTAGGTTCAACGTTTTGTAATTTTTTGTTTCATACATTACATAATATGGTTGATTGCGGTGTACATCCGTTCGTATGTTGTATTCTGTTGAAAAAATTCCTGACGTTTTGCTAAAATCATATTTGGCTTTCTCAAAGGTTACTAAATCACTGAAGAAATTTATTGACATATTTTTCTCAGAGTTAAATTTGTACAATAAATTCCTTACTCCTAGTCCATGGTTTTGGTTTTATATTTCCTTCATTTGTTTCCTAAAGTTACATTAAATTTTTCCCCTAATCTATTACAATACTTTTTCCCTACACTATTCCTTTAGATATTTCGTTTCCAAAGATACTTCAAGTACTAGCTTCATATCGGGTCCTCTTCTCCCTGAAGTAGCGCCGTTCTTGGTCCCTATCCTGTGCTTCCTGTTTTCATCGTAGTTTGTTGTCTTCTACTACTGGGTTCTACTCTTCTTATCATCTTCTTCGTTCTCTTGATTATTTCTCCTTTTATGGTGCGTATCCCTAGCTCTCTTAGTTGCTCGTTCCTCATGTACCATTGTGCGTCCGTTTTTCTCCTCGGGGTGTTATGCTGAATCCTCTCTACTTTCTTGATGTGTGTGTTCGCTGCTTATCCCGTATGCTCGCTCCGTACATCATAATTGGTTTTACTAATTCTTGGTCCTCGGGTGTAGCTTGCTTCGCCGTCCTATTAGTGCGTTTATCATGGTAATGTGTCCTTTGGCTCTTCTCGATGTTTTCTCAACGTGTTTCTTCTAAGTTAGCTTCCTGTCAATGTGGAATCCTAGATACTTCATGTCTTCCTTCCCGTTGATAGGCGTTCCTCCTACTGTTAGTCTTCTGGTTGACTTGTACTTTTGTAGAGTATTCAATTCTGAAAAATATATGTCTATGGTCAAAGCTATGCCATGAAATGCCGCTGAGCTATAGAAATTTAAAAATAAAAAATCAGATTTTTTGGGTATTCTCAATGGGAAATCTTTACACGCCTTGGTCGAGGACCTAATATTAATATTAAAGGCTCAAACTTCGAAGGAACTTTTTTGGGTATTTCCAACAAAATTTCATGATGGGCCTGAAAAAAAGTAAAAAGAATCACCCTATTATATGTACAGGGTATCCCCTATATCATAGTAGCTGTCAGAAAAATACAAAAATTACATGTTTTAAAAATTGTAAGCAATTTTAAGAAAATCGAAAAAACGTAAATCTTGTGACGGTCTTTTCACTCCTGGATGCAAATCTTTACTTTTCTTAATTTTCTTTGTTGTGGTGTAATCCTGAAAGCTGTTGTAAAATCATGTAAACTGTTGTCCTAAATTCGTAGCTGACTGCTCCTGCTTTGAAGAAAATGAGATTTTTTTGACCAAACCTAGTATTTCATCAATACCTTGCTCAATTTTAAGTGACTGTATTGGATAAAAAAGTACTGTGCTAGGTTGGCAAGTAACTTGAAAAGTTGGTACTTCAATAAGGATTCCAAAATGGTATGACCATTGCTAGAATATTTTATTTAAATACTTATAACTTTAAAACATGTAAGTTGATTTTTTTAAATATTTTTTCTGATAACTACAATGACTAGGGTTATCGTCCGGTTCGGGCTTAACATCGACCTACGGAACACTATACATATATTCCAGTTAAGTCCTAAAGTATCAGATAAATTGATCTTGTACGTAATTATGAATACGCTGAATATTGTAATTTTATATTAGTTAAAAGTTAAAATGATATTATTTATGGGAAGAAGTATTCATGGTCATTTTTCAATAGTGCACATTTTTAAATCAGTTCAAGAATTTGGACCATATTGAAATCTATTGTGTTTAGTACATAAGAAATAATTACAAAACTGGAGATTTAGAGATGTGTAAAATGCCATTTTAATGATGTCCTAGATGCTGATGGCTCTGAATCAGCCAAGTTTAAATCATTATAATGCAAACTATTGATTAGTACAAGTGACCATTTGTTAAAACCTGGTCTTAACCTAACAAACCCCTTCGTTTATGGGTGGCGATAATGAATTTGAAAAATCTGGTGTATCTAATGTTGAGAGTTTATTTTAAAATTAGGATAACATTACATGTTTAAGTTGTACAAATTGTAACAAAATATATTTCCTGTTCAAAAATTATAACATCGGTCTTGGTATTCATATAAGAAAAATCAGTAAATAAGTTAATAATTGTGGTTTGCTTAAAACCCAGTTTAAACTAATTTCTAATCGACACGTTACGTTTTTGCCAATAATTTTGTTTGAATAATTTTTATTTTCAGCAAACTCCGCCTGCAGGACGAACGATAGTAATGAATCCAACACCTAGAGCACAAAATCCCCAAGGGAACCAAAAATTCGTTTTCTTAACGCAACGGCCCCAAACCCCAGTAGGAACATCGCAACAAAACCAACAGACTATCACATCCTCTCAAAATACAGTAGTTAAGTTTGTTCAAAATCCGAATCAGACTCCTCAAAAAATAGGCACTCAACAAAAATTAGTTGTGGTGTCGAGTCAGGGAAACCAAAATACCGTTGGCCAGGCTTCTACATTGCTCATTTCTAAACAGCAGCAACAACAGCAGCAGCAACAGATACAGCAACAGCTGCAGCATCAGTTACAGCAGCAACAGTTACAACAATTTCAACAGCAGCAAATTTTAACTCCTGATGATCTTTCGCATTTAGTTGACTAAAAAGTTTCTTATACCGTGTTTCTTGTTGGATAGTATTTTCAAATAATTTATTATATCAGGCAATACACTTTTGCTGATTAGGAATTGTTATGTAATTTTGGAGTGCAGAATAAAAAAGATGTCGTTTATTAAAAAATAATAAAAGAAAAGAGTATAGGAATATATTCGCATCTGTTTATTGCACCTTGTTTACTGCTAGGAACATCACCCTGTTTACAAACATTTCCTATTCATTGACACTATAGAGTAGCATCCTGTATACTTATATCCTATATATTGAGGAATGTAGATGCAAAAGGGACATTATCCACTTTTTAAAAATCACAGAAACAAAGAAAAACTTATAAATTACTTGTACTTTTAGCAGTACACTACAGTATGGATAATGTCCTTTATGCAGAAAAACGCAGTATTCAATGTGCAACTTAACCCGTATAATGTAAAATTATATGTAAAATGCTTCTGCTACAAGATGCATATTTACTTCCACAATGTGGCTGTACCAATAACTCAATTTAAAAAAAGTGGATAATGTTCCTTTTGCATCTACATGCCTCATAGGTCCTTGTTCTGCATTTACTTCAGCTTCTATATGTAGCCCTTGTATACTTACACTCTGAATACTAACATCAGGTGTACTTACAACCCGTGAATTTATCCTCGGTATACTTACTACTTCTATGTTTACTAACACCTAGTATACTTACACTCAGTTTACTAACACCCTGTATACTGTACTCCCGTCCAAACACTACCCTCAAGGGATGAGCATACTCACTGATGACGAAATCAAATGCCGTATTTACAATGCAAACAAGGGTACAATGGCCACCGCATGTACATACGATCTCACGATATCTGTAAATAATTTCACGATTTTTAAAACATAAGTTCAGTTTACTAAATTTAGCCTGTAAAAATACAATGAACCTTACAAAAAGTTACATATCAGAATAACATAAATACCAAAGGTTCCGTTATAAAACCAACCACCAATTTGAAGCAGTGGCTGCAATTAATGGTTGGGATAGCCGGATAGCCAAGAGAAGTCTACATTATTAGTAATTTCTTTAAGTGGTCCAGCATTAGAACTTCCTCATTGCATCCCAGCGGATGAACAAGTTAACCTCGACAAGATCATACAGTATCATATAAAAGATAAGACAGCCAATCTGTAAGTCAAGTAGACCATTTGCAACTAAGTGGAAAAACACAAAAATCTGTTGAAATTTATACGAATTCGAAGCAGACAGTCGTTTAACAGTTAGCCTACCCAAACCTACCAGAGGACAGGTGCGGATCCAGACATATGCTTCCAGGAGGACGTAAATATAATTTTGAACACTGTTTTTTAGGTTATATAGAAAATAGTTTAACTGAGGCTTAAATCCATAGAAGTTACCTTCTAAGCTCTTGGTGTTAAGATTACCGCGTATTAGTATCAAATTTACTAACTTTGAGGCTCTCGGAGGGGGGTTCGCCCCCATCGCCCCTCCTTTGGATCCGTCCCTACCAGAGGACGTTAAAGAACAACTGACTACACAACGTTTTATCATTCTAATCAGAGATGTCGAAGTTCAGCAAAACCTCAGACTTAGTGGTCTAAAAAGTCGTAATTAAGTTTCGTGACATGCTTTGGAGGTGAATTTCCCTCACTTGAAAAGAACCTGAGTCAACCCTATGAGCTATATTGATATCTGGAATGAATGAATGAATGCAAACAAGCCAGAGCCCGAATCTTGCATGATCACAAAGCGGAAATGAGGAACCCTCTGAAAAAGTCCTGAAAAAACAAAGGTAATGAGATGTCGGAAGTATGTAAGGGGACATACCAGAGTTGTGTGCAAGGAAGCACGGGTACCGATTCCTCGTCGGGAAACTAAAGAAGGCAATGAAAGGGACCATGCAGACCTGTTAGATTACCAAAGTTGGCCAACTTTTAACGCATAACCTTCGCTACGCAACCATGTTAACAGTGTCTTTGTAGATGGCCTTATTAATAAGAAACGCAATGTGTAGGCAATCTGCTAGGGAATACTTTGCCGGGAAAACAATATAAGCACTTGCTTTTATATGTCATCAGGGCACCTTTAAAACACAAAGTGACGCTGCAAACAACGACAGAAGAATCAGTAAGGTCCATTGCCAGGTCTAGACTATATCGGTCATCGGAAATCCGGCCTGTTAACATCGGGCATTAGTGACGGACATCGAAACGACCAAGTCATCGTTGGTATGGATGTTATGAGCTCCAAGGTGACCTTTTCTATACGGTATACTGTTGTGTGCGTGCAAATATCGAAGTACTCAATGGATTATCACAAAAAAAAACAAAACAATAAATATTTATTGCAGGTAGTTATGTGGTGCATTAACCCCTATTCTGCATCTTTCAACTAGAAGTGAAGACAACCCCTGCCAATTTTTGGATCCTGATTATCTTAACGACGAAAATGCAATGATGAGTCGCACGGGGAAAACTTAATCTACCAGTTGTGCAGCCGAGTACCAGACTGCATCTTCTCACCGGTTCTAAAAATTGACATCATCTTCAACAGTTTCCAAATTGTCGACAAGTAAGAAGCACACAGCAGAAATACCACCAAAAAATCGAGGAACTGGAAAGAGTCCGATTATAGAAGAAATCAATGAGCAGTTCTATATTTGAATTTTCCCCACCAGAGACGACGCATCCAGGTGAAACAAAATGTGGTACCAGTGAGACGCTATTTTCGACAGTCTCCAGGGTAGCCTAAACCCTAGCTAAAAGAGAAGAAGCCGACATGATAGTTCGCGAAATGGAGGAAGAAGGTGTTATTTAACCATCCAATAGCCCTTAGTCTTCTCCAGTTGTCTTGGTTAAAAAGAAAGATGGTTCGGCCCGATTTTGCCTGGACTATCGGCAATTAAACCACGCTACAAAAAAAGAAACACATCCTCTTCCAAGAATAGACGATACCCTCGATATGTTGGCTGGATCGAAGTTGTTTTCCACCCTGGACTTGAAGAGCGGTTATTGGCAGGTGGAACTTGCAAAGAAGACCGATAAAATACTGCTTTTACCATCGGCTCAGGACTTTACCAATTCACGGTGATGCCGTTTGGGTTGTGTAATGCTCCAGCGAGGTTTGAAAGATGAATGGAAACAGTGCTAAAAGGGCTTTCATTGAAAACATGCCTTGTGTATCTTGACGATATTATCGTGGTTGGAAAATCAATTGAGGACTACTTGAAGAATCTATAGGAGGTATTTTGGCGACTTCGAAGTTCCGGACTAAAGTTAAGCCCATAGAAGTGTCAACTGTTCCAAGAAGAGGTGCAATATCTTGGACATGTGGTTTCCGCAGAGGGAGTAGCTGTTGATAGACATAACTCAAAGCCGTCCAAGAATGACCGATCCTAAAGATATCCACCAGCTAAGAAGCTTCTTGGGGTTATGCACGTACTACCGTCGGTATGTAGCAGGACTTGCCAATATCGCCAAGCCACTAACTAGACTCACAGAGGGGTTGGTGCGGGACCAGTGGGACGAGGAATGCCACCGATCATTCGAGACACTGAAAAGAGCATTGACGAGTTCCCCCGTTTTGAGTTATCCTTTGCCAGATGGGAACTTCATCTTGGTTACAGACGCAAGCAATGTGGGAATTGGAGCAGCGCTTTGGAAGATCCAAGAGAGCCAGGAGAAAGTCATTGAATATTTCGGCAAGACATTGAGCAAGCCAGAACGGAATTACTGCGTTACTGGCAGGAAACTCTTGGTTGTGATAAAGGGGCTGGAACATTTCTACAAGTACCTCTGTGGTAAAAGATTCCTCCTGAGGACTGATCACGCAGCACTGAAGTGGCTCCTGCAGTTTAAAAATCCCGAAGGGCAAGTGGCAAGGTGGATTGAGCGGTTGCAAGAACTCGACTTCGAGACTGAACATCGAGCTGGGACAAGTCATAAAAATGCTGATGCCTAATCGAGTAGACCATGCCCTGATGATTGCAAGCATTGTTAACGAGCTGAAGAAAAAGGGTCTGTACGCTGTAGAAGTACCGTTGGCCATCTGAGGAGATCCAAAAAGATCCGTAGTTAAAAGACGTTATCCGGTGGAAGGGAGAAGACCGCAAAACCTACGTGGCAGGAGATTTCCCAATACTCACCAACCATAACGTCATACTGGGCTCACTCCCTCATCCTGGGGAATGGAGTTCTGAAGCGCGTCCTGGAAACTGCAGAAGAGGACAGGGACAGAAAACAGATTGTAGTCCCCACAAATAGGAGACCAGAGGTTTTGCGAGAACTACATGATGGTACAAATGGAGGACATCTGCGAATAACGAAGACCCTGGAGAAGTTGAGAGAACGCTTCTATTGATTGGTGCCGGAAATGTACGGTTTGTGGAGCTAGTAATGGGCATCAGAAGCGAGCAATAGCTCCCATAAAGAAATATAACGTGGGCAGTCCATTCGAAAGAGTAGTCATTGATGTTGCCGATCCATTTCCGACTACCATGTGATTCGAAGTGTAGATGTCCGCCAGGAGAAGAGACCGCAGGTGAAGACTATTTCAGCCAGTTACGGCTGAAGATGAACGACATCCACCAGCGAGTCCGGTTAAATGTCGAGAATGCCAGCGCCCGAATGAAGGAAGCCTACGACATCACAGCTGAAGTTGGGGAATTCCAAGTTGATGATCTTGTTTGGTTGTATAACCCGCAACGTCGTCGTGGATACTCGCCCAAGCTACAGAGAGATCTTGGGAGGGGCCGTACCAAATTGTAAAAAAAATCAACGACATTGTCTACAGAATAAGGAAGCTACCTTAAGGAAAACCAAAGGTGGTACATTTCAACAGGTTAGCCCCTTATGCCTGAAGTCATGACGGCGAAGTTGACCAAGCCCAAGTCCGCAGCATCCAAATACTCGATGACGAGATGACCTTCGAACAGTTTATGGCACTGTATGCTGATGGGCAGAAAATGCAGCACGACGTAACAAAGGGGAACCTCGAGACTTACTTGAGGTGCCTATAGAATATTCCCTGCCCATAGAATATACGCTGGCTCATTGTGTGGCTCGAGATCTCCGGATTTCCAGAGGAATAGCCAAGGTGTTTGCCAAAAAGTACGGCCAGTTCCAGAAGCTAAGGGAGCAAGATCCAGTGTTAGGGAAGGTTCTTCATCTCGAAGATACAGAACCAGCGGGTACCAGAGACATCTTCTATTTGCTAACGAAAACATTCTCGCAGGACAAGCCAACATATGGCGATCTTTGGAAGACTCTGGAAGAATTCAGGGGTGTGATGATGGAGAAGAACCTGATGAAATTGGAGGTCTCAAAGATAGCCTCTGGGTTGGATGGACTGAATTGGAGGGTGGTGAGAAGTATGATGAAAACTATCTTTCACCAAACTCCCCGTTGTCGAAATGGAGAGTCCTGCAAATATCGCCACACTAGGAAGGATTCTGGGACAATTCGGCACGAAATTGTCTTAGGGAGGGGCAATGTTACGAGAATTCATCCGATAGCTGGTGCAATCGACTTTCATCCGATATTTCGTGGAACTTGAAATATTACCCTGTCGACCCGATGCCGGCAGGTGACTATAATGGACATTAATGGAAATTTCCTCGCATCTTCTAGAACACATTTCCCGAAGGCTCGTTAATCTACTAGAAAATTCCGAATTTAAGTATTCGACTGCCGGATAGTTAAGTAGCGATAAATTGTAAATAGTTCTGTGAATATAAATTGTGTCAAAGTAGTGGAAATAAATTAGAGTGAGTTGGACTGTGTTTTTAAATAAATGGAAGATCTGAACTGAATCCGATTGTGAAAATTAAAAACATTACAATAGTTATAAAAACAATAACACACACACTTGGAAAATGAAAAAAAAACCGTTAAAATATCTTCATTAGATAATTGTTGGATCTAACTAGCTCAACGGCACTTTAGAAACGTAACTGAATAAATAAAAGGACGGTTGTAGGCTGAAGTAAAATCACTATCACTAAAATAGAAAGTAGATGCACCCTCCTTTTTACCTGGTAAACTAGTCAGGTAATCCTCATATAAGAAAAGATTAAATTTCAGCAAAAGGCTAATTATGTTTGAAAAGAGAGTTCCAAAATACTTACTTTTTAACAAAAAAATGTTATTTCCCAGACAGATTATGTAAAATTCTTAGAATACTACCAAACTGGCTCCTACTGGTACCAGGTCACCTTTTTTGGGCTAAGGACTGTTGTAACTCGTTTTGATTTGAAATAACAACAATTATGTATAGAATATAAATTTTGAAGAACAACATTAGCTTTCTCTTGAGATATTAAGCGTGTTTCTATTATTTACCGTCCTGCAGTTATGCCAGCTTTTTGCCAAAAATTTGGGTTTTTTCAAAATTTGAGCGACGAGCGGCACGGGCTAACGTCGTTTTCAATAACTGGAAAGGGGAATCGACGAACAAGATTCCGACATTTTTTCCCCTTCTATGAGATCCGGTCATCCTAATAAACATATCCAAACCATCTATAAACTTGACCATTTTGCGGAGTTCTAGTTTGTTATCCTTGCCTGTACCATCCATAAACTTGCCCTTTTTTGTGCTGTTCTGACTTATGTCATGCCTTTAATTTAAAATATCGCAAACAGAAAGTTGGAATGCTTATTAGGACGTGCTGGTGTAATGTATGTATTAATTGGATGGTAAATTTGTTTATTACTGTAATTTATTAATTTTCGAGAAACAAAGAGAATCTTCATATAGACATAAACTGTTTTTTTTTACACAGAAAACTAAGTTGTATGGGTATTTCAAGATCAAGTAACTGTGGTCTCGGAACGAAGTGTTGAAACAAATGCAATTTCAAATTTTGCATTTCACTATTGAGTCCACAAATGGTGAAGATCCATAAAAAATTCATTAAGTTAAACAATTTGTCACATTACAAAAAAAAATTAAGAAGCACATCGAGAACTTCGAATGCTTACTAAAACTTCTCTACTTCAACCCCCTCCCAGCGATATATCACACGTATTGGAAAGTAATTAGTATCATAATAAAATTTTAGATTGTAACAAGGTTAGAACTACAAAAAATAAAACATACATCAAGTTGCAATAATTTGTTATAAATTTTATTTAAACCGGCTTCCACCGCTACGGATGCAATCGCGGCATCTTTTTCTGCCTGCTATAGTGGTAGTCTCTAGTCGCATGCCATCCCACATTATTTCAAAATCAAACATTTATTCTTTCTCTTAACTGCTGCTTGGCCCGTCCCCATAAAGAAAATCAAAAGGACTAAGGTCTGGCGACTTTGGAGGCCAGAATATAGGCCAATCCACGCGTTTGGGAATGAATTGTCCAGGAGCCCTCTGACAGTTCGTCTGTAACGTGCTGGACAGCCAACTATTTTGAATATTATTGGTCTGTCTTCCAATGGGATTTCATCTAATAAGATCGATAAATCGTTCATTAAATTCACTTAATTTACGAGACAGAAATAGAAACCAAGGACCAGTTAAGGATAAGAATCAATGTTGCGTTCCAAAAAATGCGGGATGATCGAATGTAATTGTTATATAGGGTTAAACATGTTAAAATTCTTCTCCGTCCTACATTTACAGTCGTATATACAGGATGATATATTCACATGTTATTGAGAGGTTGAGTTGTTTTAACTGTACGCATGATAGCGTCAGATATTTTAATTATTTCTTTAATATAATTTCATGAGAAAGGTCCAAATTATTAAAATATATACATATAAAAAATGGATTTAAAACGTTTGGACAGGACAACGTCTGTCGAGCCAGCTAGTCATTGTTAAAGCCCAGAGCATCAAATATAATTTCCGTTATTTTGATATCACAATAGTTCCACTATAACCTTTGTTAATTATTTAAATATATACTTGATAATTGAAGAATTATATTTTGATTTTTTTTCCTACATACTTATTAATATTGATAATTAACTACCAACTTTGCGAATTTACGTACCTTAGTAGTGATACAAAAAACATAATGCTTCAGATTTTCAAGCAACTGTTGCACGGAATGTAGATACATATAATATTTTATACTTGTTCGATTAAGGAGGAGACCTGTAGTTAAATAGTTTTATTTGCTATATTTAATTCAACAAAGATAACTGTGTTTACTAAAGATTGCAATGTAGAATTAATTGAATTATTGATTACTTTCTATATGTTTTAAATTTTTAAATAATTTCGTTTGATTTATCATTTTTTCGTATTAAATTTTATGAATAATTTTATAAAAGTATTATTTAAACAAAATACTTTAGTCAAGTGCGAGTTGGATTTCATTCCGTATTTCAGATTTACAATGTAGGTAAATTAAAGTATATATTTTTCTAATATCCCATTCAGACAAGCATGGAGTGGATTTTCTTATATTTACCTTAATATCTTTTAAACTAAGCCTTCCAAATTTATTAAAAAATATACACTTTTAATTCTCACAAGAAACCTTGTTATTTTACCTGCTATCTGATGGACTTGATATATATAAAAATATTTATTTAATTAATCTAATTTAGGCCCCCAAACTTAAGATTTGAATTTTTGCTTTATTTTACTAATGAACTTTCAGTAAAGCACTACAATAATTTTTTTTCTGAATTTTACACTCAGTAGCTTGGAGGACATAATATTTTAAGCAAATTATTTTAAAATACAAATAAAATATATTCCTATTTCTATGACGATACCGTTCATTTGATACATTACGGTACGGGAGTTGATTAAAAAAAACAAAGTTTTATTTTCCATTTAAGTTTGTAAGTTAATATTAGAATTTGTACTTTACTGTTCTTGTAAATTTTGAGTGACACTATATTCTTAATATTTTCCAAAGTTTAGGGCTCGTTAATTCACCGATATAGGAAGTAATCGCTGTAATTTTGTATATATTTTTAATAACTTTTTAACAATTTATTTTAAAAATATAAATGTAAATGTATGTATTGTTCATAATTAGCTCTTTCACTTAATATATTACATGATGCGTTTTAAAATTTTTTAATTTTTGATTTTTCATTTAAGTCTGGAATTTGGCCCCCAAACTTAAATATCAGGGTTTTCTCCTTATTTTTTATGTAAAGTTCAAGTGAGTCCCTATACCCTTATTTTTTTTGGTTGAATGGTTTCTAAGAAACAGGTGGGAATAAGTGGATTTCTTAAATATTTTTGTTAATAACTTTTTAGACAAATTATTTTAAAAATATGAAAAAAATATGTTTGTATTATCAGGGTATTACCTCATAATGAGTCCGGTTACTTGTATTATGTATGTATGTATTATATCATGTGTTTGAAAAAAAAATCCGTTTAATTCAAAGATTCGCCTCCCAAAATTAAAGTGTTACGAAATTTACCTAACGCATCCTTGGATTCATCCCCATGAGACTTCAATTACTGGGTTAATAAAAAAAGTTAGACTGGAATTTCCGAAATGGCGCCAAACAGTATTCTCAACGCTGGGCAGAAAAACCAGAACCATCCAGCAGTTAGTTAGTTTTAGTGCGTGCAGCTTATTGCGTTATGATTTCGATGTAAATAATATTAGAATCAGCTGTTGGAAATATTTGATGTTTTTTGTGTAAATAAAAGTTTCTAGAAAGTGACAGTGAATAGTTTTTAACATTAATTAATTGAACCCACGGAGTTTACAACAATTTGGTGAACAGAAGAAAAGGATTAAGTGAAGTTAAAATCGCAATTTGATTTATGGAAACCCGAAGTATGGAAAAAGAAAAAATGGAAAGAGGAAAAGTTTAGTGAAATCTATAGATGAAAAACAACATAATTTAATTGAAGGATTAATCGCGAAATTGGAAGAAAAACAAGAACAAATTGAATTAAAAAGGCAAAATGAATTTAAAATACTAGAAGAAAAACGACAAAATGATTTTAAAACATTTGAACAAAAACAAAATAAAATTGACTTAAAACGACAAAATGATTCTCAAATATTAGAAGAAGAAAGAAACAACTGAAATTTGAACAATTTATGCAAATAGTATGCAAGTTAATGATACAGTTAATGAAAGAATGCAAATAGTCGAATCAGAGATAAAACAAATAAACCACGACATAAAGATCCTAAAAACTAATGTGGAGACTCTTAAAATCAAAGTAGATGACATCGAATCCATCCAGAGCCAAGTGAAATTTGAAATCAGTTCTATTAAAAACACGGTACAAAGTGAAGTAAGTGAAGATAGAATCAGTGCCATCCAAAACAAGGTAGAAACAGAAATTAAAAAAATGCAACAGGACTTACAGCGAGGAAAATACAAGAACACCATGAGTACCAAAGGTTCCGTTAGCAAACCACCCACATTTGATGGCAGTTCATCTTGGCCCATGTATAAACGGCAATTTGAAACCGTGGCTACAGCTAATGGATGGGATAACCAAGAAAAATCTACGTCTCATGTAATTTCCTTAAGAGGACCGGCCTCCAAAGCATTCCAGTCGATGAACAAGGCAATTTCGACAAGATCATCGCCATCTTAGACAAAAGACACGACAATCAATCCTTGAGCCAAGTATACCAGGTGCAATTAAGTGGGAAAACGCAAACATCCGGAGAGAGCCTTCAATAATTCGAAGCGGAGATCAGACGGTTAGTACACTTGTCTTACCCACACTTGCCCGAGGAAACGAAAGACCAATTAGCCACACAGACTTAGTGGCATCAAGAAAAGTAATGAAGCTTTACTTCGGGCCTTGGAAGTAGAGGCAGTCACGAACATGTCCAAACCAAGAGTGCGAGTAGTTTCCTTCAGCCAAGACGAACCAGAACCATCCCTCCAGGCAGTGTTGTCCGGAATCCATAAACTTCTAGAAAGATCACAAAGAACTGAGACCAGAAGAGCATGTTACCGGTGTGGACGGACAGGGCACATTCCACGTGACTGCAGAGTGCGGCTACCTGAACGATCACCAACCAGAAGTAACCAACAAAACAACCACCTGTCCAGGGACCGTCAGTCAGTCAGTATAAGGGGGCGAATGCTGACTAACCCTCCACCAGCCCCTAAACACTATCCATCAGGGGATTTTGTCGAGCTAGCAGCAGCCTAGTTATCAGGGGCACCATCAATGACCGAGCAATTACCATCACCATCGATACCGGCGCCGCTGTGTCCATTGCCAAGTCTAGGGTTTTGAGAGCATCAGAAATCCGGCCAGTTACCAACAACATTCAGCTCAGAACCGTCACTGGCGAGTCCATGTCAATACAGGGTGAGGCAGATGTCGTGCTACAGATAGGGGACAACATAATTCGGCATAGGGTTCTAGTAGCGGAGATTGAAAACGATTTTATACTGGGTATGGACCTAATGAGCCAGCATGGGTTTATGTTCGACCCGAGATATCATGTTCTTCGGTTTCTAAATGAGGAATTTGTATTGACACGGCCCGTCAACAGCTCAGCGACCTCCATAAAAATTGTAGCAAAATCTTCAGCCAGAATTCAGGCAGATCTGAGTGCAGGTCAATGATGACTGGACAACGAAACAGTGCATCCAGGACCAAATGGATGCTCCGGATATCGAACCAATCCTGTCACTCAAAAAGAGAGGGGCCCAGGCCACGATGGGACGAGGTAGCTAGATACAATTGGGCGTCCTGAAATCGTTTTGGGCCCAATGAGACTCTCTAAGAGTAGAGAATGGAATGCTTAAGCGAGTTTGGAAAAGCACTGATGGCCGAGAAACCAAGTCCTAACTGGTAGTCCCAAAGAAGAAGGTACCAACCATCCTGACCGAAGTACATGATGGAATTTCCGGGGGTCATCTGGGCATGAATAAAACGTTAGATAAAGTTCGTCAGCGGTACTACTGGGTAAATTACTTCGAAGCAGTCAGAGATTGGTGCCGGAAATGTGACACCTGTGCAGCCAGTAAGGGCCCGAAGAACCGGATTAAATTTGAACCCACGGAGTTTATTGCAATATAAATAAAAACCTTTACTCGTAAGCTTATTTTTTCCGAATTGTCTTCTGTTTTGGAATACATCGTATATTTTATTAAATCACTGTCAATAAGTACTTTTTTAATTACCTTCTGCTTATCAACTTTGATAAGCAGTGATCACTGTAATTAAATTAAGTAAAACATTTTCTAGTAGTTTTGAACAAGAAAAAACACTTACAAACGTTACGCGCCAAGTCTTATCTGTATAAATTAGTTGACACTTAAAAAAACAAAGCACTAGCGAAAAAATTTTGGTACCATATATTACCACCATCCAATCACGTTTACATACCTTTGCTGTCGTTTAAGTGTTAATCTCAGGTTTTTGTCGACCTTATTTATCTATATAAGTATTTATATGTTATTCGAAAAGATTGTTGAGGAGGTTTGAATTATTTTGTCATTCATGGGTTTTCTCTCTCCAATTTTTTCCTGTAACAGATAAGTATTTAAAAAATTGTATATGTAGAACAAAGTGTAGTAAGGCAATTTCGTAAAATTTACTGGCTGTCTGTACAGAGATTCTTCCTCACAGTTTTTCTGAGAGAAAGAGATGTCTTAAAATGATCAACCAGTATTCCTGTATATAAGTAATGTATTGTATATTGTGTAATACTTATCTGTTATGCAAAGTCTATCGATTTTACATTTTGACATACATGATTCAAATCAATAAAAAAACCTTTTCATTCAGAAGCGCAACGGTTGAAGGTATTATATATATATATATATGTACACATATCCAATACATTACTTATATACAGAATACAATTTTATAGACATTCTTTCTCTCAGTTTGTAATAATCCGAATTTTATTTCGTTACAGGAAAAAATTTGGAGGAGAGAAAACCCATGAATAGACAAAATATAGGTTTGTCAAGGAATATTAACTAAGATGGTGATATGACGTATAAGACATGCAAAAAGATTCTGAAAGATCTTCATTCTTTGCTGAAAATTAAAAGGGGAACTTTCTATAAAAATGTTCTCGTTTATTTATGATCCCGCAAATAGATTAGAATATAGTGAGTGAGTGGTATTGTGATAGGATATGTCCTTGAGCATTTTAGCCCGTCGAAACGAAGTGGAAAATGTACCCAGCCTGTTAAGGCAAAGATAAGAATGTACCGATTCAGTCAAATTATTGCAACAAACAATATAAAACGATTTTCTGAAATTAGAAGTACGGTATCTTAATCTAAGTAATTGTTGAGATTGTTCCTATTTAGTTGTTAGCAATATGCCAGGCGGTGTTAAAAGACACCCACGGCATTTTGAATTTGTGCTGGACCAAGTGTTGCTACCTGATTTCGCGATATTTTACGACAATTACCTACTCGATATTTGCAGGGTGCATTCGATTAACTAGATGCCAAATCGATCTCAATTATTCGTCATATATCCATCATGATGAAAACACATTATTGAAATATGCTCAATCGTTAAGTTCGTAATGAGGTGCAGCTCCATCCTACTGAAACTACATAAATTACCAGTTAATTGGAAAAATATCGTCTCATAACATGTTTTTTTTTAAACCATAAGATTCACATAAATGAAAAATTGTCCAATAATCCTGTTATTACTTCGCCAAATTTTTTGAGAATATTGATCTAGTGTGGAGTACTCTTACCACAGAAATCAATACCTCTGCATCTTTATTAAGATTATGGACGAGGAATACTCTCTGAATGTATGACATTTTATTTTCTTTCTCAGAATATTAACAATGAATTGATTTTTTTTTCATTAGTTGCTGTTGAAGGGAGGACCTGACTTAAGGAACCCTTTCACGCTACCTCTAATATTAAAGCGGTTAACTA
This sequence comes from Octodonta nipae, assembly GCA_034190945.1. Classification (NCBI taxonomy): domain Eukaryota; kingdom Metazoa; phylum Arthropoda; class Insecta; order Coleoptera; family Chrysomelidae; genus Octodonta; species Octodonta nipae. The sequence goes on along the minus strand of CM067221.1, from coordinate 39,897,175 downwards.
TTTTCTTAGTGGTTAATTTGAAGAAGGATTTCAAATATTTTACTTACGCAATATGTTATAAAATTGTATTATCAACTGAAATTAATGACTTTCACATTACGGGCAGTCTATTAATATTTTTTCTGGAGAGATAATAATGGAAATGAAAAGATTGCCATCGAAAACTTATAGAAATCAGAATATTGTTTGGTACACAAAAAAAACTTTTCAATGGAAATTTACAATTCAAGTTCTCCTTCGGATAGCCAGGGTTCCCAGTTTTGTTATTATTATAGTACTTTGTTAGAACTCGTTTTCTAAGTTACAATTACTTATACCCTTTCAATGCAAATTAATTTGCTCATGAGTTAGTCCTCAAGGTCATACCAGAACGTAAAAGTTATTCCTCTTTCCATCTCGTGTCAAAAGCAACTGGTTCCATTTAAGAAATATAACTGACTGAAATAACCGTGATCTTCACGGTGTAATCGGATAGCCGAAAAATCTCATTTTCTTGCTTTAAAAGTTTTTTGTACGACTTGTCACGACATTATTTCGTTTTAAAAACCTGGTATTACTTAAAGTCAAGTGAGCATAGGCACTGACAGGACTTTATGTATGGTTAGAGTAAAAAGATGATTATAATTTTAGTCAAAAAATCGTTTTTACTGACGAGGCAACAATTTTGTGGGGTTTCAAATAATATGGGCATTGGTGGACTATATTTTTTCTAAGCTTTCTTATGGTACATGGAGCCACCTACTACACCGCCCTAGAGGCAATTAATGTTTTCCAAACCAAATTTGAGAACAGAATAAGTTCATAAAATGGTAATGTTAGATGGTACCTAAATTTGACGTCTCTATTTACTTTGTGCTACGTGAATAACGAAGTGTACATTAAAACATACAAAGAATTTAGGACCATATAAATGAGTTTTGGGGCGTAATTAGAAAGGCAGAATCCAACATGTGCATAGATATTACTTGAAATTTCAACAATAGAACTATTGCCTACACAGTACGTTGGCAGGCTCAATTGTCTGCTGTTAACAATATTGTACAAATCGGTAGAATTATGTTGAATAAAAAAAATCTTTATTGTGTATTATTACTTTTTATAGCTAATTCATTCATTTATCAATTTCTTCTAAATTAGCCTCTTTGATGATGAATTTCTTTTGTGTTTACCTTTTCCTGAATGATCGTTGTATTTGGAGTTGTGGGTTTGTACATGTAAAAGTTATACGATTTTCTCTACTTGTTACCCATCTGTTGTTATAATTCCTTGTTTATCATTCGATTTGTAAATTTCTCTTCGCTTCTGTTGTGTTTTCAGTGAACGTTTATCAAATTTACATTTTAGGTAGATGGCAACGCAGTCTGCTGCGTTTCTTATTGAATACTGATATTGATACTATTGTTTTTATGGAAAACACAGTTTTGCACCAAACCTTTATTTTAAACACTTAACGAAGTTTCAACAACTCTAAGTTGTCATCATCAAGGAGTAAACCAAACTTAAACTGTGTTTTTACAGTTGTGATACACCAAAGGTTCCACAGCATTTCTATTATTGTTTTTATCTTGATATTAGTGTTGTGGTCTATGATCTTTTTTTTCTTCAAAATTCTTTGTCGAGTTATTCATCGTATTCCGTTTCTTTGCTCTCATAAAAATATGTACTTAATGAATTGGTAAATTTTCAGTTCAGCTAATAAAACGTATTGCACTGCAGGAAATATAAGTGGCATTTTGTTTTTCTTTTGAGTAGTTTTTTATCTGTATTTATCTCTGTCAACAAAATTTAAGTACTTGGCAATTATTATATAATACAACAACTTAATATAATATGTTAGTAGTTGTTTTAAAATGAACGTATTTTTAATACTAGGTTCGTTGTTTCACCTTGCATGGTGTTCAACATTGTATCCAAGTGGTCTAACCGTTGAGTATTTAACCACACCATGGGCCGTTAACACTCCTAATCCACGATTAGCTTGGATACTTAACCCAAAATTGAACAGTGATAAGTCGGTACCAAAAAATCTTACTCAGACAGCATATCAAGTACTAGTTGCTTCTAGTGTTGATTTACTTAAATCTGGAAAGCCAGATTTGTGGGACAGCACTAAAATTAAAAGTGATAGTACTTTCAATGTGAGGTATCAAGGAAAAGAATTACAGCCAGGTCAACAGGCATTCTGGACTGTAAGAGTTTGGGATCAAAAAGATGAAGTTTCAGAAGATTCAAACGTAAGAAAACTTATTTTGTTATATTGTAGTGTTATTTTGCATATTAATTACTTTACAATATGTAAAAACACAGTTTGGCACCCAAACACGATACCTTTATTACAACACTCAACTGCGATGAGTGTTTAAATAAAGGTTTGGTGTTAGCATGCAAAACTGTGTGACATACCAAAAGTTCCAGAGCATATCCACTGTACAATAAGCTGAAATGTAATTAGTATTCATTGTATCACTCCGCATCAATTTCAAAGATTTACCAGCAAAGGTCACAATGAATAACAATTTGACAGATTTTTTTGAACTGATGAATTCATATTGATTTGCATTGTTTACGGACAAGTCCCTCGAATGATTCCGAAAATGCGTGCATAATACTTAAGTTCGATTTATACTAGTATACTATTTAATTTTCGATTAATAGCCCTTTACAAACAAAACTACATACTTAACTTCGAGTAAATACCAAAGTATTCAATTATCTTTATTCGACTAACTATTCAACTGACACCTGTAGGTATAATTCAATCCAATTTATGTATATAACAAGTGGTGCGTTCCCGCAATTTGTTTAGTGTATTGTTCAAATTTGATTGAATTACTTTATGGATTTTTAAACTTCTGCACCTTCCGTCGCGCTATTGCTAATTTTAAGTGTTTTTTGCGTGTAAAATATAGACAGTATTCGTGATTCGTGTATTGTATTCCAAGCTATTTGGACGCTTTTGATACCGTCTTAAGACGGCTGCTTTTTGTTGTTATTGTGTTACGATTCCGCGAGTTATTAGTTCCGGTTGTAACAACCGCTAAACTGCTTTCATTTTGTTTCTTTTGGGTTAACAAAAGCGCATCATTTGTTGTTAAACCCGCATTTTTGTTTTCTCAATCAATGAACATTACGTCTCTATTTTTTTGTGTAACGTGTTGTCCAGACGAAGCTCTAAAAAACAGTTCCTGCCGCTGCGGGGCTAGCCTTTGAAGAAAGAAGAACCAAGAAAACACCACCTGCAGAGCTTCGACGTAAAAGGTTAGTGATTAACTTTATTTGGTGAATTAATTTATGGGACGGCAGGTGTTTTATTGATTGTTCCGCTAAAGGTCCTTCGTCAATTATATACTTGCATTGAACCAGCATTCAACTAAAACCGCAACATCTAATTCATACATTTTTTTTGGATATTATATGTAATATGTCGTCGAAGACATTCCATAATTTGGTCCAACTTCGAGCCGGATGCAATTTGAGTTAATTCCGTGCAAAGTTTATCTATCAAAACATTGATTTTTCCTTGCAATTATTGTCGAAAACCGCATTGAATTTTCATTATTTGTTATAAGAGAGAGCAAGTCCGGGATATTCATTCATTCCGTTGGAAATAAATTTCGCATATTTTTTGCCGTGTTAAAAAACTTACAAGAGCTCGTTTTGTTTGTTTGGTTATTTTGCTAAATTGTTTTGAATGTATTTGACATTTGGTCAGATATTTTCGACTTCAATAGTAAAAAATTGTACATTTTGGGAATAGTATTTTCGTTCTATCGTGTTAGATTTGTTCGTTGGCGTTACAGTGATTTTAATTTATTGTTAAGATGTCAAAGACGGCTGAAAATTTACGTAAATTTAAACACCATCGACAATCGGAGTTTAAAAGAATAGAAGATATTAATTTTGCTGCCGAGAAAGCCTTAAGAGGTGACGACGTTGAATTGTTTTTTTGCATGATTGATATGGTTGATTGAATTCATTCAGAATTTTTTAAACATCGCAATTCGGTTGTAGGTTTAATTTCGGATGCAAACGATGATTTTGACTTTGAGGATGACATACGCAATAAATTTGAAAAATTGTTTTATTCAATTAGGTCTATTTTTGCTAAACTGAAATCTGTTCAGAATTACACAAAATATAACTCGGGAACAGGAAAGTGTTGCTTTGCCGCGAATTGATTTGCCTTCATTTAGTGGAGACATATTGGAATTTGGTACTTTTATTGATTTGTTTGATTCATTAATTCACAATAATGAAAAACTCAGTACTATGCAGAAGTTCAAATATTTGCAGTTAGCTTTAAAAGGGCCTGCTTTTGAGGTTATTAAGAATTTTAAACTAACACAAACCAATTACGTGAGTGCTTATGAAACACTTTTGAAAAAATTCAAGCGAACTCGTTTAATCGCCGAGTCTCATTCGTCAGCTTTAGAACAATTCCCTCAACCAATTTCAGATAGCCCTTCAGAGGTTCGGAAGTTATTGGATGACTTCAGTGATAATTTGGAAGCACTGAAGAATTTGGGTTTACCAGTAAATCAGTGAGATTTTTGTATCGTTCAAATGATGTTGAAACGAGCTCCAAAGAATTTAGCCGCTAAATTTGAACTTTACCATGGTACTGTGACCGCTCAAGATGAGTTTCCGATCTGCTCGGAAGTTGTTGATTTTTTGTCGAAGCATTGCGATGCCTTTGAACATAATGAATTTACCAGCAAGGCAAAGCGAAATGTTGACAAAAGGTTACCATTGAATTCAAAGCAATATTCTTCCCGTTTCACTACATCGTTGTTTGTCCCTAAGAATAGAAATTGTTTAGTTTGTAAATCCGATCATGCGATTTACAAATGTTCTGAATTCTTGAACAAATCAGTATCCGCGCGGTTTAAGTTTGTTAAAGATTTTAGACTTTATTTTAATTGCTTGAGCGATTCTCATCAGTTGAATCCCTGTAAATCTTTATTCACTTGCCGCAACTGCGAACAACGCCATCACACATTGCTTCATTTTGTAAATCGTGGTGATTCAGGCATTCGGTCTGAATCTAGTGCTCCCCCAGCAAACCTGGCTTCTACATCTGGTGGATCCAGTACCATTAATACTGTTGAAAGTCCCGAAACTTCTCTACCGCAGACTTCTTGTCATAGCTCACTTTTGTCTTATAATTCAAATGTGTTGTTATCTACAGCTTTAGTTGAGGTATTAGATAAGCACGGTTCTTATCAAACTGTACGATGTCTGCTAGATTCTGGTAGCATGACATCATTCATTGCGAGCAAGGCTGTGAAACGCCTTGGCTTCCGACCTAAGCCCGCTTCGATACAACTCAACGGGCTAGGTTCTCTCTTACCGTTTCTCTTCGCTCAAAAGTAAAGCGCGAGTGCAATTTTGTTGTTGATACTATTGTTTTACCCCGCATTTGCAATGATATGCCTGTTGCGCCCATTAACATGACTAATATGGCATATCTAACCAATTTGAAACTTGCTGATCCTGGTTTCAATAGCCCAGGCGCTAGTAACCTTTTGTTAGGTGCCGATATATTCTCTCAAATTTTGTTGGATGGACGCCCTCTGGGAAAGGAAGGTGTTCCTAATGCTATTAACACTGTGTTTGGTTACATCCTTATGGGTAGAGTGTCTTCGAGTTCTGTTAACTCTCATTCTCAGTCAGTCATAAACCCAACTTCGCTTTTTTGTCAAATTGAAGATGTAGTATCATTAGATGATTCACTCAAAAGGTTCTGGACAATTGAAGATGTCCCTACTGCACTGGTTCAGTCTACTGATGATCTTATCTGCGAAAAAATATTTTCCGAGGGATGCAGGAGATTGGATTCAGGTAGATTCGTTGTGCTCCTTCCTTTTCGAAATACATTTCCTGCTTTTGATGGAATGTATAATCTCGCCGTACAACATTTCTACTCTTTAGAAAGACGTCTTCTACAGCAACCAGATCTCTACAAACAATATTGTGATTTTCTCAAAGAGTATTTGGAGCTGGATCATACGGAGTTGGTTCCCGATCCATCTACTTCTTCTGATTGTTACTACATACCGCATCATTGTGTTTTGATACCTGATAGTAGCACAACCAAACTTCTTGTAGTGTTTAATGCATCCGCTAAGATACCTCATCGGTTATCTTTGAATGATTGTTTGGTTATCGGGTCGAAGTTGCAGCAAGACATTATCGCTATTGTGTTGACCTTACAGAATTTAGTTTTGCCTCGCCTGCTTGCTATAGAAAACTTTTCTAGTTGTGAACTTCACGCATTTGGTGAAGCTTCTGAGAAAGGTTATACCGCTGTTGTTTATTTTGTGTTCGAAACCGCATCTCTGGATTTCGTCATAGTTTTTTTGTGTTGTCTAAATTGAAAGTTGCCCCTTTGAAAACTTTGTCACTTCCCAGATTTGAACTGTGTGCTTCAGTTCTTACCGCTAAGTTGGCTCATTATGTTTATGAGCAATTCAATAGTCGTTTGTTGTTCAAGGTGATTCGTTGCTGGTCAGATTCCACGGTAGTCCTTTCGGGGCTTAGTTCTTCCCCGCACCGTTGGAAGACATTTGTCAGTAATCGAGTTGCTTACATTCAGGAAAAATTTTCTTCTTCGCATTGGTTTTACATTCAATCTTGTGATAACTCCGCTGACTTGGGTTCCCGCGGCACTTTGCCATCAGAGTTATTAGGCAATACACTTTGGTGGAAAAGCCCACAATTGTTGATTACCGCTTGTTTGCCACATGCTTGCTCAGACTCAAGCATGTCACCGCTAGTTATGACTGAAGCCCGTATAATGGCGCTTCAAGTCACCGGTTCACCAAATTTATTTGGTACTTTGTTAGAAGAACATTCTTCTATTAATCGCATTACCCGCATTATAGCTCATATTTGTCGCTTTGTTGATAACGCTCGCAATCCAGACCGTAGGGGCTCTGGATCATTTTTGACTGCTGAGTTATATCAGGCTCAGCTTCGCATTGTTCGATATGTTCAAGATCGATATTTTTCTAAAGAGATTTCTCTTCTTCGAGAACGAAAACTTTTGCCCAAATCGCTTCGTAAACTTTCGCCGTTTCTTGATGAACAGGGAACTCTTAGAGTTGGTAGTAGATTGGCTAATGCTCCATTGCCGTTTGATACTAAATTTCCCGCACTGCTACCAAGTAAAAGTCGTTTGACTAATCTAATTGTCGAAGATTGTCATGTCACCAATCTTCACGCAGGAATCCAAGCCGTTCAATTTATTTTGCCGCAACTATTTTGCATTCTATTCGCAAAGAAAGTAATTCGTAGTGTCATTTCTAAATGTGTTTCTTGTTGGAAGCTTAATCCTTCTGCTTACCAACCCATCATGGGAAATTTGCCCATTTCCCGCGTTTTACAATTGAAACCATTTTCTCATGATGGAGTAGATTTTGCTGGTCCCTTCACTATAACTATGGCTAAAACTAGAGAGTCGAAAACTTTAAAGGCTCATCTGTGCCTGTTTAAGTGCTTTGCAACGAAAGCTGTTAATCTAGAACTCGTATCAGATTTGTCTGCTGATGCGTTCTTGGCAGCTTTGCGACGATTCATTGTACGTCATGGTCGATGTAGCCATATCTATAGTGATTGTGGTACTAATTTTGTGTGTGCTCACAAGCAGATCTTGAAAGCTTTTAGAGCTACTACTGCACGCGAAACCATTTCTTGGCATTTCAATCCCCCTTCGGCTCCTCACTTTGGAGGACTATGGGAGAGCGGAACTAAATCCGTTAAAGCTCACTTAAGACGTGTCGTTGGAGATCAAATCCTAACCTACAAAGAACTTTCTACTGTATTTGCGCAGGTCGAAGCAGTTTTAAACTCGCGACCTATAACCCCTTGTAGCAACGATCCATCGGATCTTACCGCCTTGAGTCCTGGAATGTTTCTTACAATGAAATTTTTAACAGCACCTCCTGAATCTGATTTCTTATCTGTCCCATCTAATCGTCTCAACAGATGGCAGTTAGTACGTCGATTGCATCAGGCATTCTGGAAACGTTGGTCACAAGAATATTTACATACTCTTCATCAACGGAGCAAAGGGACTGATCCCTCGGAGGTTGTTAAGCCAGGTAATTTAGTTAATTTGAAGCAAGACACTACCCCTCCTTTGAATTGGCCATTAGGGCGTATTATTGACGTACATCCTTGGAGGTGATGGTGTTGTACGCGTTGCTACAGTTAAAACTGCAAGTGGTACTTTGAAGCGACCTCTTGTAAAGCTCTGTCCACTGCCAGTGGACCCTTAGTTTTGAAATTAGTAATTCAAGGCTGGCGGAATGGTGCGTTCCCGCTATTTGTTTAGTGTATTGTTCAAATTTGATTGAATTACTTCATTGATTTTTAAACTTCTGCACCTTTTCCAAAACCTTTCGTCGCGCTAATGCTAATTTTAAGTGTTTTTTGCGTGTAAAATATAGAGAGCATTCGTGATTCGTGCATTGAATTCGCTTTTGATACCGTCTTAAGACGGCTGCTTTTTGTTGTTATTGTGTTACGATTCCGCGAATTATTAGTTCCGGTCGTAACAACCGCTAAACCGCTTTCATTTTGTTTCTTTTGTGTTAACAAAAGCGCATCATTTGTTGTTAAACCCGCATTTTTGTTTGCTCAATCAATGAACATTACGTCGCTATTTTTTGTGTAACGTATTGTCCAGACGAAGCTCTAAAAAACAGTTCCTGCCACTGCGGGGCTAGCCTCTGAAGAAAGAAGAACCAAGAAAACACCACCTGCAGGGCTTCAACGTAAAAGGTTAGTGATTAACTTTATTTGGTGAATTAATTTATGCGAGGGCACGTGTTTTAATGATTGTTCCGCTAAAGGTCCTTCGTCAGTTATAGACTTGCATTGAACCAGCATTGAACTAAAACCACAACATCTAATTCATACTTTTTTTGGATATTATATGTAATGTGTCATCGAAGATATTCCAACAAGGTTCATTCTCGAATAGTCCAAATAAATCAAGATTTCAGTTCGAAATATCTGCGACCTTCTGGAAGTATCTAATTGCCACCGTAGCCCGAAATTTGCAGCCGTTGAATTTTTCCCGCTCCTTGCATTTTAAAACGTTTAGCAAATTTGCAATAAAGTGCCCATTTAGTATTGCAATCATTTTTTACATAATGTTTTGAATTTTGTTACATAAATAGAATACATAGGAATAGATTTACATAATACATATAGCGCTAATTACAAAGGTTAGTAGAAAATAGACATTTGCATAGTCATTCTAAGACTATCTTTTTTTAATACTAGTTGTTACTTGAACTTACATTTTGTATCAGAATTTAGACCCTCTAGCCGTTCTTTACGTATTTAAAATTTCTCATATCATGCTAGTCGAATTTCACTTTGGCACTGCAGGAAGGAAAATATAAAGCAATAAACTATTCTGAAACCGAAGAAACTGTGGGCAATTTAACCAGGATAAGGCCATGTACATGTACAAGTCCAGATTTCAAATACAAAAAATGAAATAGACAATATAGTGGTCAGTTATCTTTTGATAGCCTAAGGTTTGATAGATAAAATTAACAGTACCAATGACCACCGATTAGTGAGAAGTAAAAATTTACAACGATAAACCTTAGGCAAAAAAGAGCTGATGCATGCAAGATTGAATAATCCGGGAATGTTAACAAGCTCAAGAAATTTATTAATGAAGCTGATGATCAACCGAAGAAATTTATAAGAACGAACATAAGCGACAATACAAAACCGTTAAAAGTAATACCAAAATATTAGAGGAAACAGTAAAGTGATAAAAGATAACAAAAATTTTAAAAAACTCTTCAGTTAGGGAACGAAAGATAAATATAACCAATAAATAACAGAAAAAATAATTTGGTCAAGTGCGAGTTGGACTCAGGTCAGTAAAGTTAGCACCGCCATTTTACAGAAACTCAAATTAAAACATATGGGAATTACGAGCTATTTAGGAGCTCTTGATTTTTACCTAAATTGATTTTTGAGCTCGATATTTACTATGGAAAAAGTACAAAAAACTATTGGCGGTGCTAACTATAAGTAAAGTTAGCACCGCCATCTCAGAAAAAACAAACAAAAAAATTTTGTGAAGCGTCTCAAATTAGGAGCTATTTACGAGCTTTTAATTGACGTATTGAACGTCAACCCCTAAATTTGTCTAAGGGGCAAAAACCACCCCCGAAAAAATATTGAGTTTTAATTTTAAATTTAAAATCTATTAAAATTATCTACGATTTACGAGCTCTTTCTTGGTGTAATGCACATAAACATCTAAAAATGTTCAAGGGGTGAAAACAACCCCCCAAGAATGCAGTTTTTTCGAATTTTTTGATTAATAAATTTTGAAAAATACCAGCATGATCTACGATTTACGAGCTTTCCAACGGTATATTACACGACTACATTCAAATTACTGAAAGGGGTGCAAACCACCCTCCAATTATGCAGTTTTTTCAAATTTTATGATTTATAAATTTTGAAAAATACCAGCATGATCTACGATTTACGAGCTTTCCAACGGTATATTAAACGACTACATTCAAATTACTGGAAGGGGTGCAAACCACCCCCCAATTATGCAGTTTATTCAAATTTTATGATTTATAAATTTTAAAAAATACCAGCATGATCTACGATTTACTAGCTTTCCAACGGTATATTACTGGACTACATTCCAATTACTGGAAGGGGTGCAAGCCACCCCCCAATTATGCAGTTTATTCAAATTTTATGATTTATAAATTTTAAAAAATACCAGCATGATCTACGATTTACTAGCTTTCCAACGGTATATTACTGGACTACATTCAAATTACTGGAAGAGGTGCAAACCACCCCCCAATTATGCAGTTTATTCAAATTTTATGATTTATAAATTTTAAAAACTATCAGGATGATTTACGAATTACGAGCTTTAAAATTTTTGGAAAGGATGCAAACAACCCCCTTAATTTCCCAGTTTGTCTATATTATGTGATTTTGTTCATTTTCAAAACTGACAGCCTAATCCAGGGCTTCTTAAACGTTTTTATATAGCGACCCCCTTCAAGCTTAGGAAATTTTAAACGACCCCCTCCTCCATATAATGAAATATATATTAACCGTAGATGTAGATGTAATATCGCACTATTTTACAATGTAAATAAAATAAGGATTAAAGAATACGTACCCATTCATTTCACACATATATATATATATATATATATATATATATATATATATATTTTAGATTTGGTTTCACTAAATTCACTTTTTAAAAAAATATATTTATTACAAAAAATTAATATGTTTAAGTTACAAAGACTTATTATAGGTATGAAGTTATATGAAGATAATGAACACTGAGAATTGTTTTCGGTTACATTTATAACGTAAAAATGCTGACGCTATGTCATCAGTTTTCATGTGAACAAAGCGTCTACGTGATTTCTAAGAATTCTAGGAAGTTGTAATATGATACTTGTGTGAAGTCAATTACGGTTCAAGCACCTATGGTAACTTTAACGTGTAAATTGTAAGTTAGTGCACTTCTCCTATAACAACTCCCCTTATACATGAAAAGTTGATGCTTTACATCAACTTTTTAATAAGAATGAAACATCTGTAAATAACAAAATATCGCTAGGAATATCAAATGGTAGTATTAACATTACAAAGGTACCTAATTCGAAAATGAAATTAAAATTGTTAGTATAAAATATGTTAGTGTCAATAATAAGTCAAAAATCAAACTTATATAATATAACAACGATAAATGGTTAGTAAATAAAATAAAAAGGGTAATACATAAAATATGGGTAAACATTCAAAAAAAATACATTGTTATAAATGAAATGTTTATACAGTTGTCTCTGTGATCGGGTTTGGTTTTAATACTGGCCTTAGTTTAGGCAGCATTCTTAGAGACGATGAAGGCGTCGTCGGTTGGTCGGTATTTTCTTGGGCTTTTGGGCGCTCTTCAATTTTCTTTTTGATGATGTTGAAAATCATGATCGCTGAAATGATCATGACGACAGCTATTGTTGTATACGTAAACCAAGAGATGTTCTTGGTTAGGAAAGGCTGATTTATAAGACCATCTAGGTCTCTGGAGTACTGTTCTAACTTATGGTTCGCAACGTCCAGTTCCTCCACGTTGATGCTGCTTATGTCGAAGGGTTTCAGCTCGGTAATTTGTACCTTTCCTGGAACTGTATCGCAACAGTTGTAAGGTACTGTAACTGTGATAGACTTCGGAAAGGGCTGTTTCTTTTCCAGACTCAGCCTGGACCTTAGTAACACCTACAAAGGCACTACACTCCGATTGAAGTTTTAGAATGGAGTTGCGCACTAGAGTTAAAGTAGTTGAGTTCTTTTGATTGCAACTCACCACAACACGTAAAGGTTCGGAGGTCACGACAAGCCACATATTTTGTTCAAGTTTTTGGACACTGTAACCCTGACTAAAAATTACTGCACTCCTGCAATTGTCCGGCACATTTTGAATACTTTTCAGAAGTTGCACCTCGCACGGTGCGTTAGAGTCTATAGGATAGGCGTATAGGTCGGGACACAATTTTCTTCGGATAGCAAGCGGTTTACACGCGCTCAAGTCCTTGATTGAAATAAACATTAAAGAGTCTGCGTTTTTCGCGAGGTACTTTTGAGTAAAAAACAAAAGGTGATGTAATTCAGTTCTGTCATCGTAAATTGGGATAGGGATAGGGTATAACCGGAAAAGGGTGTATGGTTGTTGTTCTACTAATGGAATTCTTAAGACAAAAATAAGATCTGAGTTTGTTTGGAAAGCTCGATAATTTCCAAGTATTGTCCAATGCTTGAGTATTTTATTGGTAGTGGAAGATTGTTTTTTATTAGGTTTTGTGATTTTTCTTGCAATGCCGTAATGAGATGTTCGGGCGTTAAAATAGATGTATGTATGATTTTAAGACGCGCGAAAGTAATTGAATTTAGCACATCATTTAGGCTATCTTCCAAGTAAAGGTAATTCTCCATTAGTTTCTCGCATAATTCGAGCAACATAAGTTTCGTTTCGATATAGCCGACTTTATCGTTAATTTTTCCGATTGTAGTTTCTAGTTTTTTCATATTGCTGTTAAAGAGTTTTTCGTCAATTTGCAGTTTTTGGACGGTCTCGTTGAAGTTTTTAATGACAGAGGTAGTTACACTGATTTGGTTTTTGAGTAAATTTTCTATTTGTAATTGACCTTGATTGAGCCTAGTGATACTATCAGTAAAATATTTACCGTCATCCGCGTCTAAGTTTCCGGTAATTGCTTTGAAAAGAGTACCTGCGCCATCAAGTATGCCGCGTTTTGGTCTTTTGGTGTCCATATTTATTTCGATAAATTTGTCCTTGATTGTGGTGGATATTTGGTTTAGAAGATTTATATGAGTTTGTACATCTGAGCGGAAGTAATTCATTGCGAAAGATTTATAGTTAACAGTTTCGATAAGTGTTTGTAAAAGTCTATTATTTGTCGTGAAAACGTGTTCGAGGGCCGAAATATCTTTGTGGACCAAAAGTGTCCATTTATTGTTAGAAACGGTTATTTGGGCTTCGTTGTGGTAGTATATCCCTAATGTGTTATTTATAGGTTCGACTTGATATTGGGTTACTGCTGATCCGAACAGCAGGCACAACCTGAAACAGAAATTAACTTTCTGAGAACGGTTTCATCCTGTCGAAATTTACTTTAGTTTTTTGTTTGGTTTTTGGATTTAGTAATGTCGCGGAATTTTGTGAATCTCCAGGATTTCGAAAGGACCATTGAATTTATTTTGGAGTTTGTCCTTGATTTGGGATTCCTTGATATAGACTTGATCGCCTATTTGATAATTCGGGAGATTTTCGGAACATGTTTATCGAATCGGGCTTTCGCTTTGTGCTTCTGAACTTCTGTTCTTTCACGAGCGATTTTATAATAGTGTGTGATACGGTTGTTGAGATCTCGGATGTATTTAGTTATCAATGATTGTTGGTTGTATAGAGTTTCGGGACTCCTACTCGAAGTATGTCCGTAAACAAGTTCGTAAGGAGTGAATCCGTGAGTTTTGTTTGCGGAGTTGTTGTATGCGATGATTGCATAAGGAAGGATGTTGAAGGGGTGTTCGTCGGGATTTTCTAATTTGTGGATTCTAATCATGTCTAGTAAGGTCGAGTGGAATCGTTCTAATGAACCATTCGACTGGGGATGTCCCACACTAGAATAGGACAGTTTGATATCAAATAGCTTACACAAATCTCTCATCAGAGCGTTGTCGAATTCCCTGCCATAATCACAGTGTATCCGTAATGGGGTACCGAAGTGTTGGAAATATAGTAGTAACGTACTAACAACGGTTTTTGCGGATTTGTCAGTTATGGGGTAGGCCTGAAAGAATTTTGTTAGTTCGTCCCTGATAGTCAATGCGTAGTTTTTTATTGGGACTTCTAGGATATCGATGTTGACACGTTCAAAGGGTGTCCGTGGGGTTTCAGTAATGACAAGTGGGCTGTCGAGATTTTTCCGGTAAACTTTTCTTCTCTGGCAAGTTTGACAGTTTTTGATAAAATTGTCAACGTCCTTAGTCAGTCCTTGCCAATTGTATTTTTCTTTTATTCTGCGGATAGTTTCATTGATACCTCGGTGTATATTATTTTTGCCGTTATGGAATTGGTCGAGAATGATAGGTATTTGGTCTTTCTCAACCGTTTGGACGATATTTTGGCAAACTTTCCATTTGATATCGATTTCGGAAAAGATAAACGAAAGCATTTCCAAAATGGGCAGTTCAATGTTATTCTCAACACAGAATACTTGGTTTTCAGTGAACACATCTCTACTATTATACAAAGATGCGAAAAGAATTTCGTTGACTACTTCTGGGTCAGAAGGGAGAGGGACGATGTAATAACGTCTTTTTCTAACACTTTTGCTAGCAAAGACATTTACTCTAGGGGTACGGAAATCAGCATTTTCCTCGAAAATGTCTTCGATGATGTCATGGTGAAAATCTTTCATGAGAGAGCCTTGGGGAAATACTAGGATGTTTTTGTTTTCTCGGTCTAAGAGTTGGCAATTAGAAAATTGAATTTTGTCGTAATCTATGAGCGAGACGGTTTGATATCGCTCGACAAAAGTTCTAAATTCTTCAGAGATTTGTTGGAGATTAATGGGACTTCTTGTCTGGGGTTCTTGTGAGTCATCGTCAGTTTCGTTTGTTGGGAGTACTGTAAATGGTGTTAGGTGATTGTTTGCTTGAAATGATATGTATTCATTAAAGTTGTTAACTTTAATGCGAGAGAGAGCGTCGGCATTTTTATTTACTTTGCCGGGTTTGTAAATTATTTGATAGTCGTACTCCTCGAGCTTAAGGCGCCATCTTGCAAGTCTACTTCCAGGATCCTTTATAGAAAAAAGCCAGGTTAACGGGCGGTGATCGGTCAGAAGTAAAAACTTACGGCCAAAAATTATCGGACGAAAGTGTTTAACCGCCCACACTATTGCAAGGAGTTCTCGTTCTATGGTTGAATACTTAGTTTCAGCATTGCAGAGAGTTCTGGAGGCATAGGCTATGGGTAAATCTTTACCTACGAGGCCTTGAGAGAGCACTGCGCCGATAGCAAATGAACTGGCTTCGGTAGTAAGAATAAATGGCTCTTCAAAATTAGGGTATATGAGTATGGGGGTAGAAGTAAGGTCTCTTTTTAATTCGTCAAAAGATTTGACGCATTCTGAATCGAACTGGAAAGGTATGTCGTTTTAAAGTAATTTTATCAAAGGTTTCGAAATCTTGGCGAAATTGGAGATGAATCGCCTGTAATAACCAGCTAACCCTAAGAAGGACTTGATATCTTTTGGGTTTTTTGGTTGGGGAAAATTTAAGATACAATCTACCTTTGAGGGGTTAGGCTTCACGCTTTCGGGAGTTATAAGGTGGCCAAGATACGCGACCTCTTTGCGAAGAAACTCGCATTTGTCGGGTTGGATCTTTAGATTAGCTTTTCGCAATCGTTTGAAAACTTCAGAAAGTCGGGCTATGTGCTCATGTATAGTCGGAGAATAAACGATTATGTCGTCCATATAGACTAAACATCTCTCGTTTTGAACACCTAAAAGAATATTATCCATTACCCTTTGGAAGGTGGATGGAGCGTTTTTAAGACCGAAGGGCATTCTAACGAATTCAAAATGACCATTATCAACTGTGAATGCTGTTTTTTGGATGTCTTTAGTATCGATTTCGATTTGGTGAAACCCGGAAGCTAAGTCGAGAGTGGTGAAGTATTGGCATTTGCCAAGTTGGTCAAGTAAATCCGAAATGTTCGGTAGGGGGTATTTGTCGTCAACAGTAAGTTCATTTAGTTTACGATAATCGACGACGACACGCCATTTTTGGGTACCAGATGCGTCTAGTTTTTGGGAACTACCCAAACTGGGGATGACCATGGCGAATTAGAGGGACGTATAATGCCTTGGTCAAGCATCTTCGATATCTGACTTTTTACCTCTTGTTTGTGTATTTGTGGGTACCGATATGACTTTGTGAAAGATGGTTTCGCGTTATTAGTGTCTATTGAATGTTTAATTTCGTTTGTGAAGGTCAGTTGGTCACCTTCTAAATAGAATATGTCGGAATATTCGAGGCAAAGTTGAGAAATAAGTTCGGCTTCCTCATCGTTCAGATGTTCTAAACGAAGTTGTTCCATAATTGTAGTTTGTCTATCAGGCTGGGTTAAGTTTTGTGAGTAATTTTCGGAAAGAATGTTTACGGAAAAATTGGTTATCGGTTCGAGTTCCAATTGTCGAAATTAACAGTTTTGGGAATAGCATTTGCATTTAAAACTGAAGTAAGAAATTCGCCTTTTTCATTAATTTTAACAAGGGCACGGGGAAGATAAACTTTTTCTATTTCGGCGGATGATAGGAAAGCCTCCGTATTAGTGAGGTTACAAGTTAATTTACATATTTGTTCTGTTCGGGATTCTATAGAGATGTATTAACAGGGATGCAGTTATTGAAAGTTGAAGGTTCTGAGTACGCATGACCGTATCATCCGTAACTTGTAGAGAGGTAAAGTTTTAAAATAGTCACAAGTTGTTTGTTGTTAAAGTCTATAACGCAGTTATAATGTTCAAGGAAATCTGAACCCAGTAATCCGTCGAATTCAATGTCGATGTTACAAATATATACCTTGTGTGGGTCGGCGACGTTGAAAGGTACAAGGGTGGATTCGTTTATTAGATTTTTTGATCAGTGATTCCTTGGATGACTACGTTTTCGGAAATCGTTGTTTAAATCGTTGGCAAGTTTCGGGCTTAAATATTGACAGTCCTGCTCCGGTGTCAATAAGGAGTTTGTATGTATTGGAAGAGTCGGTGATGTAGTAAGGTTTTTCGAATTGACCGAAAGAAGTGGCCTTACAGAAAATTCTGTTCGGGAAGGTTTAGGTTTGGATTGAAATCGTCCAAGTTCATCGTTTGAATTTTGTGTTTGAAGGTCGGAGATCTCGTGATCGGGAGGTTTTGTTTCTACCGGGTAGTCTGAAAATTTTGTCGGAAGAAAACTGTTCGCTATCGTAATATTCATCATATTTTGGTTTATAATTATCATTACAAACATTTTCGCTGGAATGATATTCGAATTTGTTTGGTTTTTGTGTATCAGGGTAATAATAGTCTGATACGGTTTTATATTCAGTTGGTGTTTGAAAGTTCTGTTGCTCATTGTAAGAAAAATCATAGTTATGTTCAAACGGATCGAATTGTTCGTTGTTTAAGTGATGAGTTTTCTGTTGTTGTTTGAAAAAACTCGGATTTGGTCTGAAATTACTAGAAGTGGGGTTGGTCTACTTGTTGAGGGTTGTTGTTGTTGGTGAGAAATGAGGCCTATTATTAAAATTCGTAGGTTGATTAGCAGACTGATTCGCATAATATGGGCGATGGCCAGAGTAATTTGGTGAGAATTTGTTAGTCTGGGATTGTCTCATTCTGATGAGGCATTCGCTGCTGAAATGTCCGATTCTTTTGCAAAACGAACATTGTTTTGGGGTTGGACCATTATTGGGTTTACGAGTCTGTTGGGGTGCATTTCGGTTGACTGAGAATTTTTGAGTTTCTAGATTAGACAACTGTAATTTTTTTTAATACGGGAAATAGCGGTTAGGATATCTCTGGGATCACTGGCTCGCACAATTTGGCCAATTTTCGGCTCTAGACCCGTAAGTAGGCTAGTTAGAGCCATTGACTCAATTAAGTCAATCTGGGCCTGTTTCTCCTTTACTGTTAAATTTTGTTTATTGACAGCTGATAACATTTTTGCTTGATGTGTTTGAAGCCTAGCTGAAAATGTCAATGGAGATTCGTTGGGTAATTGCCTCATTCTTTGTAGGTCTTGAATAAGGGCCGAGAGATCCCTTGGATCTCCAAAATGGTTTTCTAATAGACTTTGAATATCTGCTAAATGGCTGGGGTCACGTGAATTAACTAGTTCAGCCGCTCGTCCACGGAGCTTATTCTTAATGTGGAGAATTAACATAACTTGTTGATTATCAGATGCCATATTATATGCGGTATTGCAAGAACAGATAAATGTGTTTAAAAATATTGGGTTCCCATCGTATTCGGGAATAATGGCGAAAATTTCTGAGAGCTTGTAGGGCTCTACATTTTGTGCTACAGCTCTAGTTTCTGGCATTTTGTAATTTTACTCAAGATTGTGCAATACTAGGAAAATACAAAGCTTGGGAAAAGCGAAGTAAATAATTGCGATTGTAATTAAAATGAAGAAAAATATGAGAAATAAATTTTTTGTTACTGGTTCTAAAATAAGTATAAGTTAAATAAAGGTATAAACATAAATAAATATTTAGATTATCTTAAACTATCAAAATAAAATTTCAAAATTCGTTCTTGGGTAAATATTTAGGATGGTTCATTTAAATAGGAAAAATGGTAGAACTGGTTGTTCAACAATTATTAAATATTATAAATTTTTAACGCTTACGTGATTATTCCTATCATAGGACTTGTTCTATCCGTCACTGAACACTGGTTAGCCGCTGCTTTTTCCCTTGTTGAGCTCGGTAGTTGTGTCCAAGTAGGTTCTTTGTATCCGCGAAGGTTAGGAAACCACCGTAATTAGTTAGAATGTTTCTTGTTCTAATTACGTCTGGAATATCCTACTGACTGCGCCACTTTTAGATTTGGTTTCACTAAATTCACTTTTTAAAAAAATATATTTATTACAAAAATTAATATGTTTAAGTTACAAAGACTTATTATAGGTATGAAGTTTATATGAAGATAATGAACACTGAGAATTGTTTTCGTTACATTTATAACGTAAAATTGCTGACGCTATGTCATCAGTTTTCATGTGAACAAAGCGTCTACGTGATTCTAAGAATTCTAGGAAGTTGTAATATGATACTTGTGTGAAGTCAATTACGGTTCAAGCACGTATGGTAACTTTAACGTGTAAATTGTAAGTTAGTGCACTTCTCATATAACATATATATATATATTATATATAATATATAATATCTATATTATATATATATATATATAATTGGAAACGTTGATTTTAAAATTTTATTTATAATGATTGAAAAGTATCAGATCTTTGCGACCCCCTTTCAGTAGTCTCGCGACCCCCAGGGGGGGTCGCGACCCACAGTTTAGGAGCCCTGGCCTAATCTACGATTTAGAAGCTCTTCAAGGATATATAACACGATTACTTTCAAATTATTGTAACGAATGCAAACAACCCCCAAATTATGAAATTTTTTCCAAATTTGTAGTTCTTAAATTTTCAAACTGTCAGTTTTGAAGTGGATGAAAATATTAAATATTATCCTTACTGCGGCAAAGGTTTAGAAATCTAGATTTTACAAATTTTGTGATTTGAAAACTTGGATATGGTGTAAGGTGTAATTATCTACGATGTATAAGCTTTCTAACAATATGTTTAAAAACGGCTACTGTTGGTAGTCATTATTCGGATAAATAATTGTATTATGAATTATGTTCTTTTAATTAAGTATTGTATCTAACGAAAAATTGTAACCATCTTTATGGACCACGTGTTGTTACCGTTTCTTCTGGTTTTGAATTCAACTCGCTTCTTCTTCAAAATCTGTTGCTCGAAGTTTTAATAATTACCTCAAAGTTTTTTCTTTCTAATTAACATATTAAAACTTAGTTGTATCAAATAGAAATAGCAATATTTTTATGTATTACGAAATGCATAGATTAATTCCAGTCGGCATTTTTCAACCCACCTTCGCCAAACGAGTCATAACAACGTTAAGAAAATATAAGTCAAATAATATTCTTATTTTTATCTAACCTTTACCATTTGAAAATGGGCTGAATCTATAATCTATACAAGAAATATAAAACAGGAGTTTGGTATCTGAGAGGGCAATGTATTTCGTTATTATTCTTTCAACTATTATTTTGTACCCACAATAATCAAATTATTCATAGTAACCCAAAATACAAATAGGAAGACATGAAAGATCAAAGGTACTTGAATTAAACAAATGTGTTGTCTCGCCATCTAGGTGCCAATATTCCGACCTGTAACTAATAACTCAGTAAATTTCCATAGATGGACGATTTCATATTGAAATTACTGGTTAATGTCATAAAATATATAGAATTTTTGTTAAAATCCAGTGTCATTGATTTTTGTGTGTATAGATCTGCAACTGCTATTCGAATTTTCTAGCAGGGTAAGCAACAGTTTGGTTCTCATTTTTGAGGAATGTTTATTGATAGTAATTATATAAATAAGTACTTCAATATAGGTACCTACTTATTGAGAGAATTTCAAGGTACTTGAATTTCAAAAAGAAATGTTCTTAAATCAAATGATAGCGATTAATTGTATAATAAAGTATATTATATATGAGTTTGAATGTAAAGGATGAGTACAGAGTGGCGTATATACTTATTGATTTAAGATTTAAGTAACCCCTGCAATAGAAAATACCACTCGAATTTTTTACTGCTTTATAAAAATATTGCCTCGACTAGAACCAGTGGCACCAATCAAATATTAGATAACAAATATCAGAGAACTGTTTCCAATATATTCACATAATCAGTGTATTCAAATTTATTTTTTCATGCTACAGAAAAGTCCATTACAAACAGCGGCAAGAAGGCTTTTTCGTATGTTACCCCAAAATCTAAAATGAAAATTCTTTAATAGGCCAAAAATTCTAAATTTAGATATTTGAAAATGGACTAAAATAATTATGTAAAAATATTGGGGATGGACTAATAAGATGGTAATATCTTTTTCATTACTATTATCCTTATTGGCAAAACTACAGTACAAACCGCATAATGAATGAATTAATTGAGAACAATATTTTGTGAGTTAATCCAACACTGAAAAAATTTAGTTTCCTTGAGGAAACCTTGGGGGTGGTTTGCACCCCCTTCCAGTAATTTGAATGTAGTCCAGTAATATACCGTTGGAAAGCTCGTAAATCGTAGATCACGCTGGTATATTTCAAAATTTATAAATCATAAAATTTGAAAAAACCGCACAATTGGGGGGTGGTTTGCACCCCTTCCGTAATTTGAATGTGGTCGTGTAACATACAACGCTGGAAAGCTCGTAAATCGTAGATCATGCTGGTATTTTTAAAAAATTGTAAATCATAAAATTTGAAAAAAACTGCATAATTGGGGGGTGGTTTGCACCTCTTACAGTAATTTGAATGTTGTCGTGTAATATACCGTTGGAAAGCTCGTAAATCGTAGATCATGCTGGTATTTTTAAATTTATAAATCATAATTTTAATAAACTGCATAATTGGGGGTGATTTGCACCCCTTCCAGTAATTTGAATGTAGTCGTTTAATATACGTTGAAAGCTCGTAAATCGTAGATAATGCTGGTATTTTCAAATTTATAAATCATAAAATTTAAAAAACTGCATAATTGGGGGGTGGTTTGCACCCCTTCCAGTAATTTGAATGTGATCGTGTACATCCGCTGGAAAGCTCGTAAATCGTAGATCCTGCTGGTATTTTTCAAAAGTTGTAAATCATAAAATTTGAAAAAAACTGCATAATTGGGGGGTGGTTTGCACCTCTTCCAGTAATTTGAATGTATCGTTTAATATACCGTTGGAAAGCTCGTAAATCGTAGATCATGCTGGTATTTTTCAAAATTTATAAATCATAAAATTTGGAAAAACTGCATAATTGGGGGTGGTTTGCACCCTTCCAGTAATTTGAATGTAGTCGTTTAATATACCGTTGAAAGCTCGTAAATCGTAGATCATGCTGGTATTTTTAAAAATTTATAAATCATAAATTTTAATAATGCATAATTGGGGGGTGGTTTGCACCCCTTCCAGTAATTTGAATGTAGTCGTTTAATATACCGTTCGAAAGCTCGTAAATCGTAGATCATGCTGGTATTTTTCAAAATTTATAAATTATAAAATTTGAAAAAACTGCATAATTGGAGGGTGGTTTGCACCCCTTTCAGTAATTTGAATGTAGTCGTGTAATATACCGTTGGAAAGCTCGTAAATCGTAGATCATGCTGGTATTTTTCAAAATTTATTAATCAAAAAATTTGAAAAAACTGCATAATTGGGGGGTGGTTTGCACCCCTTCCAGTAATTTGAATGTAGTCGTGTAATATACCGTTGGAAAGCTCATAAATCGTATATCATGCTGGTATTTTTCAAAATTTATAAATCATAAAATTTGGAAAAACTGCATAATTGGGGGCTGGTTTGCACCCCTTCCAGTAATTTGAATGTAGTCGTGTAATATACTGTTGGAAACCTCGTAAATCGTAGATCATGCTGGTATTTTTCAAAATTTATAAATCATAAAATTTGAAAAAACTGCATAATTGGGGGGTGGTTTGCACCCCTTCCAGTAATTTGAATGTTGTCGTGTAATATACCGTTGGAAAGCTCGTAAATCGTAGTAAAATTTTATTAACCATAAAATTCGAAAAAACTGCATTCTTGGGGGGTTGTTTTCACCCCTTGAACATTTTTAGATGTTTATGTGCATTACACATGTGCATTCGGGGGTGGTTTTTGCCCCTTAGACAAATTTAGGGGTTGACGTTCAATACGTCAATTAAAAGCTCGTAAATAGCTCCTAATTTGAGACGCTTCACAACATTTTTTTGTTTGTTTTTCTGAGACGGCGGTGCTAACTTTACGTAAAGTTAGCACCGCCAATAGTTTTTTGCACTTTTTCCATAGTAAATATTGAGCTCAAAAATCAATTTAGGTAAAAATCAAGCGCTCCTAAATAGCTCGTAATTCCCATATGTTTTAATTTGAGTTTCTGTAAAATGGCGGTGCTAACTTTACTGACCTAGTTGGACTCGCATACTAAGGGTTCCGTACCACCTTCAAGTTTCGCTTGATTTTTATAAGAATACATATGTATTGCTGGGTCCTGTGCACATAGGTTGTCCTTTGGTAAGAGGTATGTAGCACTATGCGTAAGGAAACTAGGCATTTTGTGTGGGTGGGTAATTACGTCATTTATAAGGGCTGCTAGTGTTTCGTGGATTGCGTACAGTTTCTTTATCCAGTAATTTTGTACACCATCTGGTGCTGGGGCTTTCCAGTTATGGAGGTGCTTCATTATGTTGGATGTGTCTTCCGTTGTAAATGGTTGGTGTTGCATGGCATCACAGTTCTGAAATTTTTATTATTATGTATTATTATTAAACTATCAACAAATAACTTTCAAAAATATAAATAACAAAACATCTTATAATTAAATTTTCAATAAATCTAAAATGAATTGCGTTTCGAAATGAATGATATTTGCAGCAATTAAATTTCAAGGTCAATGATGATTCAAATGCGATGTTATTTGAAATATTCAAAATTTATACCGTTACTAAAATGATTATTTCCCAAATTTCTGTTTTACAATATCTAATTGTTAATATAAATAAAAATCAAAATAGTAAATGGTTTGAAAACTTCAAATGTAAATACCCGATTCACTTTCAAACTTTTATCAAAGTGCATTCACTTTACTCCCTCAAATTGCTTTTATTGATGACTGCTGTTCATCTTATTATCAACTGCTAATTGTCCCTGTTACCAAATTGATTTGTTGCTGTTATTTACCGCCAATTATACTTTTACTGCCAAATTATGTTTGTTCCCAATGTAAAACTTTCAACTTCCCAAAACTGGATTTTTTTACTTGTTGTCAATTACTGAAATTTATCTGCTGCTGGATTTTAGTACATCACCATTTATTTATACTGTTATACCTCCACTATTCTTAGATACAATTATTTTAGTTCAAACTTCAATCACTTTTTTATTAAACTTTTGAATTAATATATTTTTTTACTTTTTGACAATAGCAGTCAGTTTGTACTCGCTAACAATGTTTACTGTGACAGTGGCAAATTTACACTCCTCCTACATGCTGTCAGTTCTTGCTTTTATAGTTTTTAATTTTGACATAGAACTCCACATTTTAAACTTTTTATATATAATACTCATTTTTTTATAATTATTCTAAACAGAATCCTAAAATACCTTTTACTTTTCTTTAAAATTTTTACTTGTTTCATGGCCATCTTTGCGCACCGGCTATTTTGAGTTTAACCTGTATAAAATTTATTTAGAATTTTCATTGTTGGCACGAAACATATTATCACCTGATGCCTCGTTCTGTATTTGCTTTGTCCTATGAATTTCAATGTATTTCGATCAATAGAACTGTCAGAATTTCGCTCCAAAGTTTTATCATGACATTTAATTTTGAATTGGTTATTTTGTGTAGAAATAATGTATTTTTAAAGTTTATTTACCCCAAGAAACTTTACTAAGAGCCTAGAATTTTGAATTATTACCCCTATTGTGTCTAAAATATGAGCATTCTGCTCCTGTCAGATATATATATATATATATATATATATATATATATATATGTATATGTTTTTAAGTTTTCGCGGGCACTAAATGTTAGATGGTTTCCGGGAATTCATCCGTGTAGTTGATAACTGATGAACACCAGAATGTTATAAGAAAGCAGGAAAAAACAACATCCATTGCGGAATACGCCACCACTATGTCACACCGAATATACTTTGAGAACACCAGAGTACTGGCAAATATAGAACACCCGAAATCAAGACTCGTAAGAGAGGCAATTGAAATAGCGAAGAGGCCTCACAGTCTAAACGCACGCAATGAAATCCAGAACTTGTTGGAAAATTCTATTAAACACCGTACGGCCCGGACCCGTCCAATAACAACTCAACCGGAAATAACAAATCAGCAGGCGGGAGGCGTGCACACTGAGCGCCCAGGGCCAATCACAAGCAGCCGTCCACGGTGGCAATAGGCGCCGAGTCGCCACTATATAACAGCGCGAGCGCTTCTGAAAATCTTAGTATTCGAGTAACTAGGTGCGAAAGCAGAAGGCTACGAGAATTATGCGAACCGACCTCAAGAGGGCAGATGTGAGTCTGCCGAAACGTTGTCATTTTACCATCGATCCCGGCAGGGATCAGTTATCAGCTTTACTGTAATAACATAAGTTACAAATAATTTCGGAAACTGCACAACTATCTACCATTACTTTAGAGAGACCATAATTTTCTGTCAATGTTATTTTCTCCATAAAGTTAGTAACAGTAAACTATTTTGAGATATCGCAGCGGCAGAGTATTTAGTTATATGTATATGGCAAATATGGGAAAGCTTGCTGTCATATTGTAAGCCTGCAGATATCTGATTCTTAGAATAGTTCTTCTTAGTCGTTTTCCGGTTAGTTTTACATAAATATTTTTTTTCAGGTTTCATACTGGTATAATGGCCTTGATCAGTCTCTGTGGACAGGAAAATGGATTGGAGCACCAAAAGGCCTTCAAAAAGAATCACTGGTGAATCTTCGAGCTGAGGATAAACAAGTTCTAACTAAATATCCTGCTTTAAAGCCTGTTTTATATTTTAGAAAATTTATCAAAATTGATACTAGAGATGTCAAACAAGCAAAACTATACGCCACAGCAAGAGGCATGTATAAAGTCTTTTTCAATTCTCCAATGGAAACTATGACAAATCAAGGTCTACCAGTGTTAAATCCTGGTTGGACAGATTACAATAAAACAATTCAGTACCAGGTTTATGAAGTTACAAGTTTTTTACGTCAGGAAAATATCACTGTTGGAGCAATGGTCGGTACTGGTTGGCATAGTGGCTATGTAGGATATTTACATGGACACAATTATTATGGTTATGATGAATTTTTCCTTTTAGAGTTACATATGACCTATCTGAACGGTAGTAAGCTTGTTATCACTTCTGATGAGTCCTGGAAGGTAACTACAGGACCCCAAATATACTCTGATATATTACAAGGCGAACTTTTTTACGAAGATCGTCAGCTGATCAATTGGATGGAACCAGATTACAATGACAGTTCCTGGTTAGCAGTACTCACAGAACCACTAAGCAAATCCGTAAAACTAATAGCTGAGGCATCTCCTCAAGTTACGGAAATGAACTACTTTGACTTCAAAGATACCTGGGAAGTAAAATCGGGAAAGAGAGTTTATGATTTTGGGATTAATTTTGTTGGTTATGTTATCATACTGTTGCATAATTATTACCAAAATGTTACTATAAAAGTCATCCACGGAGAGATGTTAAATCCGGATGGAACTGTTTATACTGAAAATTTGAGAACTGCTCGTGCTACAGAAACTTATGTTTGTAATGGTGAGTGTTAAAAAAATACTACTTTGTCCTTTTTTTAGCCCAATGACTATCAATAGTCGATTTTAAGTAGGCTCTATTTTATTTTAACATTTTTCTGAAAATATGTAACTGTCTGAGAACGAAATACTGGCCACGACATGAATAATGTCTAAAAAGAATTGCCAAATCTCAGTTAGTCGGAAACAATATACTAGAGTGTATGATCCTATCTTTTTGGTGACTAGTAACGACACTAACGTAATCATTTGAAATTTTAGATATCATTCTGTCTTACGCTGTTGATTATTTTCATTGTTTATTTATTTATAGGTTACATATCTTAATTAACTATGTTGACGTAAGATGTTATTCTCGAAGTTTCTTTCTACTTCCATCGTCTTCAAATGGGTGAACTCACGTTTCAGTAGCTTTATATCTGCTATCGTCATCAGGTGACTGATAGGAAATTCAGTTTATCCATCGTATTTATACCTTTAACTGGTCATGAGTCTCCGGTTATGGTCATTGGGTCTTATTTGGTCCAGTCAGCGTCGTCGTAGTTGGCGATTGGCTGTGGGTATTGCGTAGCAGCAGTGGTCGAATAAGGAGTCTCCAAATGTTTTTAATTTGGACGTTGTGCTACGCAATACCCACAGCCAATTGCCAACTACGACGATGCTGACTGGACCAAATAAGACCCAATTACCATAACCAGATACTCATGATCAGTTAAAGGTATAAATACGATGGATAAACTGAATTTCCTATCAGTCACCTGATGAGGATAGCAGATACAAAGCTATTCAAACGTTGTGAGATCAGCCATTTCAAGACGATGGAAGTCCAAGGAAACTTCGACGTTACATTGTGTACTAGATTCAGATTAACATGAGATGTTATGTTTGACATTGGGAGTTTTTAGGGAAACAGACATATACGGGCCCCGAGTTTGGAGTCATTCCATGTCATTGATGTGACCCAGTAATTTCTGGATAAGGGTTACCGTTAAAATTATCAGGTTAACTTAACCTGTCAAAGAGATATTCCATACTTTCTTCGAGATTTCATTCTCTTGTACCTATAAAGGGAATTATTTATCGACAAGTAAAAGTATCTATAGTAATAAAAAAATAAAATCAAATGTAGTTTCTTACGAAGGTTTAACTAGTCATGTCTAAAAAATAGTAGTATATTTATTTGGTCGCTGTTTAGGTCGTGGTGAGATAAAGATTCTGTGCCGACTAAAATTTGTCGGGCGTGTGTTCCGTCACTCTTTTCTGCCCAATGTTCAAAACATATATTTAAAGTTTCTTAAAATAAATAACCTCGAATAAAAAAATACTAGACGAACCACTTTCTATATTCAACGAAATAGTTTTGTATAATGGTAGAGTCAATTTCTACATACACTACGTCTATCGAGAAAATTGCGCATTCTTCGCGAATCTTCCATTTGCTAGTGCAATTATCGATTACAATATTCTAACTGCTTCTTTCTTCCGTCGAACACTGTTCAGTTTTTTCCGGTGAGCAACCTGCCACTCGACCAGAAGCGTAGTTTATAAAGATAATATAAAAGTAGGACCACACTAGATTTGTCACCAAAACATTATTCCTATTAGGATATTTAAACAAGTAACCAAAATAGAATATATACCCGAATGTTTTTATTACTCAGGTAATGATCTGTAAACAAAAATATATTTTCAGATGTGCATCACAGAAATAATTATTTGGACTTAAGACCTCATTTTACCTATCATGGCTTCAGATACATTGAAGTGTCTGGTCTCCCAGATAATACTTCTGTGGCTATTGTTGGAGTTAGGATTGGTATGAGCAAAATGATAAAAAGTACATTCGAAACTGATAACGAAATGGTAAACAAACTGCATAGTAATATTGTTAGAGGTCAACTAAGTAACCTGATTTCGGTACCAACGGATTGTTCTCAAAGAGATGAACGGCTAGGGTGGATGGGTGATGCTGGAATGTTTGCGCCAACTGCTATGTACAATGGAGACATAGGGGGATTCTACACCAAATGGATGAGAGACGTCACGGAGGCTCAGTCAAGTAATGGAGCCTTTAGCTCAATATCTCCAAGGTAATAAATAATATATAATGATTTTATTGGAGGCACCCAAAATAGCTTGCATGTCTTACGGGTTATTATTGGTATCGTAAATTAAATGGGTTATGTTCTGTTACCTCTATACAGTGTGAGTTTTAGGTATGGAACGTACCAATTACCTTCGAAACGGGTTGCACGATTTTGATAAATTTTGGTTTGTGAATGTTTTGTAATACGGCCGATTTATGGTAGCATTTACATTGTTATCAGATGTCCCGTTTTACTGGAAATATAATGAATTCTGTTATTTCAAATGGATGACCCTGCAGTTTTTCATTTTTTCAAGTCCTCAAAAGTTAGTGTATATTTTTCATGTAATTACTCCGTAAACCTACCTAAATTCTATAATTTCTGAGTTATAGCTAAAACTATCTTATATCAGTCCAAGTTAATACATTACTGAGGAAGTCACCTATCTATGACTACAAAATAACAACTTTGAGGTTTAAATAAACAATTATTGTTGCTGTTTATTCACAAATAGTCTCAATGGGGATCGTTTATCTGAAATAGAACGGAAACAGATTTTAAAAAATATTAGGCTAAATACGTAGAAGTCAAGAAGAAAACTGTAACATTTTTAATAACTTATATCTGATTCGAAATCCCTTCACGATGATTTACTCTGAGTTTGCTGGTAAAAATGTCTAAGCGAACTGTTTCAGTAAAAAAATAGCCCACTCAGAAAGCAGAAAAACTACATCAATTGACGAAACATCTTTAGTTGTTTGTCATATTAGAAGACTGTCTTCTAAACGTTGTTTGTGGCATACTCTTGATAACTTATATGTTTCTTTGGGGAATAACACCACAATAGAAATAAAACTACGTATATTGCAGGAATACCAAACGTTTCAAAGTCTATTCTGACTTCGTTGTCAATGGCTTTATATTTATTGATGTGATTGCAAAATGAAAATTTGATTTGACATTTGTTTTTAATTCTATTAAACTCATTCTCTGATATTTTCATTTTGCAATCACATCAATAAATATAAAGTCATTGACAACGAAGTCAGAATAGACTTTGAAACGTTTGGTATTCCTGCAATATACGTAGTTTTATTTCTATTGTGGTGTTATTCCCCAAAGAAACAACATATAAGTTATATTAGAAGACGATCTACACTAGACAAAAATCCTGGGAACTTGACATTTTGCAAAAATTACTGAGAATATTACCTCGGTAATAAATTTTATCTATTCTAGATTAGATTCTATATTAAGTAAGGCTGGTTCAAGAGTTGTTAGATGACGATTTTGATAGACGTGAAGCATTTGCAGACATAATGGGAAAATATTACGATTCAAATGATCCAATTTCTCTAAATAATGTTATGTTTTGCAATGAGGCCGCTTTTGTTATTAACGGAAACATAAATCGGTAAAATTATAGATACTGGTCACGTAGCAATCCTGGTTGGATGCGAGATCCAGTATCTAGAAAGACTTAAATTATGGGCTGAACCCTTTTTTCATTGTAACTTAAATTGTTGAGTTTTAGGGAGGCATATTTGTTATTGAAAGTTTGTAATATCCAATTTCATTAATTCCGAATCAAGGTACTCAAGAGAGGAAGTTGTGTTATACTGATCTTTTTTTTTGTTATAAATTATTCTGACTGACTGAAAATAAGTGCGAGTCCGGAGGCTTACGAAGCTGTTTCTCTTTAGTTAGCTCTTTACTCTTTCTCCCATGTATAGTTGCAGAAAGATTTTTAATCAATTTCTCAGCTACGAACATTTGCTAGAGAATATCATAATAATAGTTGGGGCAAAATTCTTCGTTAGATCTTCTGTTTTAGCCATTGCTGCTGTAAGGGTATTTTATATCTGAACCCACTTACAATACAAATTAAGAATTCCATTGATACCGTTTCAGTGTTGCTTTTAAATAGGAAAATATACAGGGTGAGTTTTTTTTGATGATCAGTATGGGGATATCGGAAACTAGCGGAGATAGAGCAATAGTTAAATAGGGAAAGATTTGCAGTTTTCGGGCCCAATTTAATGACACTTTCGGATTTTTGAAAAAAGTCATGGCTTACTACATACTTTGAAAAAACGAAATTCTGTCGATTTCGTCAAATCCCTCTAGCTCCTTTGTTTTTGATTTTTATAAAAAAGTGTAAATATCAAAATTGAATTGAATTGTATCCCGAATATGATTGTCATGTCCTCGTTTGCCTGACAGCTCTCGTTGTCGAGATGTGACACAAACTTATCTTTTTTTGAATGGAAGCTATAGTTGGCTATGACCTCAAAAAATCGGACGTTTTTAGTGCTTTTCAACGATATAATATTCGATATAGTTATTCATAAAAATAACGGAGTTATGGGTGCTTTTCTCTCTTATTTTCACAGTTTCCTCATTTGAGAGTAATTCCATTAGTAGTGCTGAACTGACAGTCGATATTGACAAGGTTTCGTGATAAAATGGAATATTGTAACGAAGAAAAACTGAATATGGAGGAATGTTATATCATATGCCATAAAAATTCAGTTCGTGCAGCTGAGGACTACTTTCTTATTTATTTTTATGTACATTTAAGAGGCTTTACGATAGTTTACGCAGATATGGATCTTTTACTAAACCACCAAAGGAACGTAATCAAATTAACGAAGCAGCACAAATAAATGTTTTGGCAATGGTAAATCAAAATCCATCTACATCAACTCGTAGTTAAGGTACTGAAAGCGCACAAGTTCCACCCGTACAAACTTTCAGTTTCTCAAACTTTGCATGCTGGTGACGAACATCGACATATTTTGTTTTGTACATGATTTAGAGACATGTGCCTTTACAATCCACAGTTTTCATTAAAGGTGTTATGGTCAGATGAAACTAGATTTGCTAACTGCGGTATTTTCAATAGACACAATGAGCATATCTGGGCTAAAGAAAACCCTTTCCATGTAGAACAAAGACGACCCCAGATAAAATTTGGCTTTAATGTTTGGTATGGTATCATAGGGTCTACTATTCTGGGGCCCGTTTATCTATGACGAATCACATACTGAGGAGCGCTATTTGCATTTCTTGCAATACACTTTTCAAGACATGTTGCATAATTTGAATTTGAGAACTCATTTAGAAATTGAGTGGTTCCAACATGATGGAGCACCTGCTCATAACTCGTTATTAGTAAGACAACACTTAGATAATACCTATCCAAACTCTTGGATAGGAAGAAATGGCCCACGCGAATGGCCACCCCGGTCTCCCGATTTGGCAGTTATAGACTTCTATTTATGGGGTGCGCTAAAAAACAAAGTATACAAAAGAAAGTATGAGACAGTTGGTGACCTAGGGGAGGCGGTATTACAAGCAATTGAAGTCTGTGAGGAAAGCGGTAATGTCAATCTTAAAAAGATGCAATTTTTGTCTAAATAACAATGGTGAACTTTTCGAACATACATTTTAGTCAATACCTACTTATTTAGTTTTTTCGTTATATCTGATGTACCTAATAAAAACATCGTTCAATGTTTTTTGGCATAGTTATTAATAAATCAATCTATTTCATGGCTACCTACGTTAAAAGTGAAAATAAGAGAGAAAAGCATCCAAAACTTTGATATTTTTATGAATAACTATATCGAGTATTTTATCGTTGAGAAGCTCTAAAAATGTCCGATTTTTTTAGGTCATAGCCAACTATGGTATCCATTAAAAAAAAGATAAGCTAGAGGGATTTGAATAAATCGACAAAATATATAGTAAGCCATGACTTTTTACAAAAATCCGAAAGTGTCATTAAATTAGGCCAGTAAAACTGCAAATCTTTCCCAATTTAACCATTGCTCTATCTCCGCTAGTTTCCAAGATCCCCATACTGATCATAAAAAAAACTCACCCTGTATAAAGTCTAGGTCTAATGTGGTAGCCATTTTGAAATCATTTGAAATACCCAGAACAAGAAAACACCATGGCTTTACAAAGAAAAAAATAAAAACAAACTGCATATATCATGTTTTCAAGGGAGGCACATAGATGATTCAAACATAAAATTTAACTCCTCGTTTTAAAATTTAAACAAATTGTCAATTGTTATTTTGTTTTTGCATATGTTATTGTAATGTTTTTATTTTCACACTCGGGTTCAGTTCTTGAGTTTATTTCTAAACACAATCCAACTCACTATAATTTATTTCCACTACTTTAATCTATAATCACACTATTTACAGTTTATCTTGAACACCTGATCTTTACTATACGGCAATCAAATACTGAATGAATCCCCATCAGCGTATTTACAAATTTCTTCTCGGAATTCTCCAGAAGGTCAAAGAGCCGTCGAGAGATTTCCTTCATGGACTCTAGAATTCTTCAAGAACTTCAAAGTCAGCCGACCTCGATGCGGCAGACGAACAACATTTCGGAGTCCACGAAATCTCGGATGAATGCGGATTCCACGAATTATCGGATGAACCATTTCGTCCCAGAATGTCCCAGAATCCTTCCTGGTGTGGCGATATTTGCAGGACTCTTCATGTCGACAACGGGACGTTGGTGGAAGTAACAGTCAACGGTCTTCATACAACATACAAGGTCGATGTTATTGAATTGAAAGATAGATTCCATCATACTTCTCACCACCCTCCAATTCAGTCCCTCCAACCCACAGGCTATCTTTGGGACCGCCAATTTCATAAGATTCTTGTCCATCATCACAGTCCTCATTTCTACCAGAGTATTCCAAAGATCGGTATATATTGGCTTGTCCTGCGAGAATGTTTTCGTTACCAAATAGAAGATGTCTCTGGAACCCACTGGTTGTTTATCTTCCAGATGAAGGACCTTTCTACTACTAGACATTGCTCTCTTAGCTTCTGGAACTGGCCGTACTTCTTTCCAAACATCTTCGCTATTCCTCTGGATATCCGGAGATTTCGAGCCACTCAATGAGCCATGGCATATGCTATGGGCACCTCAAACAGGTCTCGGGGTTCCTCTTTGGTCACTTCGTGCTACACTTTCTGCCCATCCGAGTACAGTGCATAATAAAGGAAACTTGTTAACTGGTGTATATCTTTAGCTATCGGCTATTCTTGAACGACTTTGATTTTCTGTTTATCCACAGCTACTCCCTGTACGGAAAGCACATGTCCAAGATATTGCACCTCTTCTTGGAACGGCTGACACTTCTTCGAGCTTAACTTTAGTCCAGCACTTCGAAGTGGCAGAAATACTTTCTCCAGGGTCGTCAGGTGGCCCTCAAAGGATTTTCCAACCATGATAATATCGTCAAGATACATCAGGCACGTTTTCCATGCAAGTCTTTTTAACACTGTTTCTGTCAATCCTTTCATATGTTGATGGAACATCACATAACCCAAACAGCATCACCGTGAATTGGTAAAGTCCTGAGCCGATGGTAAAACCAGTCTTTTCTCGGTCTTCCTTAGCTAGTTCCACCTGCCAATAACCGCTCTTTAAGTCTAGGGCGGAAACATCTTCGATCCAGCCAACGTATAGGGTATCGTCTATTCTTGGGAGAGGATAGCCATCTTTCGTTGTGACTTGATTTAGTTGCCGATAGTTCAGGCAAAATCATTCTTTTTAACCGAGACAACTGGAAAAGCCCAAGGGCTATTGGATGCTTCAATAATACCTTATTCCCCCATTTCGTAGATTATCCTGTCGATATCTTCTCTTTTAGCTAGTGGTAGTCTTCTTGCCGACTGCCGCATAGTTGAGCGTCCCCGGTATTAATTTTATGTTGCACAAGATCATTCCGATCATTTCGAAGAATCTGTTATGAATGCTATGAATGCTCTTTTGGAGTTGAGTTTTATGTTTTAATCATCTATGAAAAAAAGTGGCAGAATTAAAGACGAGCATTTAATAAAAAAACAAATAAAATATGTATATCCGTATATCCGGTAAACTGTAACACTGATTTAATATTTTGCAGGATAGTTATTTTTGATGACGGAGGTGTAGCCTGGGGAGACGCCGGAGTGATTCTTACCTGGCACATGTATCGTGTTTATGGAGACATTCAGCTAGTAAGTGAAAATTATCACGCTATGACATCATGGTTAAGTTACATTCAAACAAATAACCCTTCCTTAATCTGGGAAAATAAACTTAATATCACCTTCGGTGATTGGTTAAGTGTTAACGCCAGTACGCCATACGACGTTCTTGGGACAGCATATTTCGCAAATGATGCTCGCTTGTTATCTATGATGGCTAAAGTTCTTGGCAAAACTTCAGATGCGGAAAAATATGCGAACCTTCATTTGGATATTGTTAAGGCATTCAATAAAGAATTTGTAGATAATACAACTGGAAAGATTAGTGGAGATACACAAACTTGCTACATTCTAGCTTTGTATTATGGATTGTTACCCGAATACTTGATTCCCAAAGCCGTCCAGCATTTAGTTGATGATATTAAGGCTCACAATATGCATTTGACAACTGGTTTCATAGGTAAGTTTTTAAATCATTATACATTTCAAATCTATTTAACATATTTTATATATTTGAGTCTGAATTGGAACCCATTAACTTTCTTGAATTCTTACTAAATAATTTATATTTAAAAAAGAACCGACTTCAACAAAAAAATGAAAACACTTTACAATCGTATGCAATATATCACTATTTTCTGACATATATTGACCTTAAATTTGTAAAGATATTTATGTAATATTTACTTTGACATTTACGGACTTATGCCTTTAGTTTTCCGATTTGCTGAAAAATAGTATAGTTTACGTTGGAAAAAATGTATGGGATTACCTCTGAATCCACCTTAATGTATTTCAAATTATAATATATTTTGTAACTTTTTATCCCGCTTGACCATACAATATATGGTATCACACTCCCTCTAAGGCACGCTATGAGTGCCTTTAGGAGAAAATTCACTCAACCCCAGATATTCCCGATATCAAAAGGGTTTAGCTCTGTGGGATCCCTTGCTAGGTTTTCAGGCCCGTGGTTGGAGTCGTGGCGGCAGTTTTCCATGAATCTCCTGACCGCCCGGGCTGTTCCTAACAAGACTTTTTGTGCATTAGTTTGTAAAGATGTTCGTCCAGACCGAGGTATTTCAAATTGTTTAATAAGTGTTTTGGGACTGTCGTTGACATAACAATTGGTACAGTTCATGTGTTGTTCTTGTTCCACTGAGTCTTTATTTGAAATTCCAAATCTTTATATTTGGTTATTTTCTCAGCTTGCTTGATATTTATATTATTGTTATTAGGAATTGCTATGTCAATTTAAGTTGTTTTTCGAGAGACTTTATCTACCAAAACTATATCTGGTGAGCAACAGACCGATCGGTCAGTATCGTGCGGTCCAGTACAGCTTGTAGTTGTTTATTTCCTAAAACAGATTATGGTTTATATTTATAGTATGGTAATTTTACCGACTGTGATAATTCAAGTTTCAGTGCTAGTTCCTGGTGAAGTATTTTTGCCACAGCATCGTGTCGTTCTTTGTATTCAGTTGCAGCGAACGCTTGAGATGCTGGATAGATTCAGATGTTTGGCAACCGTACCTGCATCTATAGTTGTTAATAAAAGGGTCTTTAACGATGTACTTTAGTTGAAATATAAAGCCCTCCGTTTCAGGGAACATATGACCAGAGATCAACCAGTAGTTCGACGCTGCACTGTCGACATAATCTTGGTTGACGTCATTTATATGACTTCTCTTTCCATTTCATGAGTTTCTGATCTGCGGTCTGGTGGTGTAACTGGACATGTTGTTGTGTCAGTCGCAGTGGTGTTGAGTCATCAACCTGGCGCATGATCTGTGCAGATCAGAAAAGTCTGCGAGTTAGTTTACTTAGATCTGTCAATCCTCTTCCTCCTTCATACCGTGGCAAAGTTGTACGTTCGACAGAGCTCTTTGGATGATTTTGAGCTTTTGTTAGTAAAACTCGAACTTTTCGTTGTAATTGTTCAATGTCACTCTTGCACCAATTAACTATACTGAAAGAGTAACAGAGCACTGAACATGCATAGGTGTTAATAGCCTGAAACAGATTTTTACTGTTTAGTTTGGTTTTCAACAGTCGTCTTACCCTTCTACAAAACTCTGCTGTTAGGTCCTTTTTCATAGTCAAGTGATCAATACGTTGTGCCTACTTTATTCCAAGGTATTTTTAAGTATGACCTTCCCCCATAAATTCATTTGAGGTGCCATCTCCCATTTCGAAGTGCCCCTGCTGTATTTTGACTTTAACTATATTAATAATTCGGCATTTGCCTAGGCCAAATTTCATATGGATGTCACTAGAGAACCCTTCTACTACTTTAAGCATATCATGCAGCTGTTGTCTGGTAGCTGCCATCAACTTTAAGGGGTCCATGTATAACAAAAGGTTTATCTTTAATGCTTGTATGTTGTTGTGTTTGAGACTGAACCCAAAATTAGTCGAGTTCAGTTTGTTTGAGGGAGGGTTCATGGCAAGGCAGAACCACAGCGGGCTAAGAGAGTCTCCCCTTCTGATTGGAATGGGGTCAGTTTGTACCGAACCGTTGGGTCCATTCAGTGAGATTTTGATTTGCCAGGTGGACATGGCATTTTCTAAAAAGTTAATAAGACAATTTGTTGCATTTAGCGCCATTTATGCATATGTAATTAAGAGGACTGTAATTTTTATATGAGGTGTTGATTCAAGTTATACAATTTTGGAGAAGTTAAAATCTTATTGTGTATAGAATGTTTCCAGTGCATAAATATGTAACGGTACAATTTACAATTATTAAGATAAATTAGGCCGACTTACCGAAAGGTAAAAGGGTGTATGCAAATACTATGTGTAGATCCAGTATGTAGTTCCGTCTATAAAATGTGCACATAACGGCACGGCCCGGAACTATTCGGCATGAGAGTCGATGCGAAAGTCGCTGTTGACACACTGAACGACGAAATGTGTGTTTTTTTCCAACATATAGTACAGGCAAGGAAGGAAAAATAAAAGGAATTTAAGGATATCAAAACCAATTCCAGTTAATAAACAAATAATACTTTCAGTATAATGCACTTGAGTATCCAATTTATATAATCCGCAAAAAACTAAATAAATATTCACCAAATAAACAATGAAGACGAAACATTCTCATCCCACATAAAAGTTCATGGATCCTTTTATCCCTCTGTTAAAGGACAAAGCTTGACTAAAGGACGTGTGACTGTTCACTTAGTTGTATGTAAAGTTGCAACTCTAACTTCAATGCATGAGTTTTAATTATACGTGCTAATGGCCATTTAAGAAGAAAATTCAACTTATTCTTTATAAGTACCAAAAAACCCACTGAAGGTGGATGAATTGAATTCTTATACCACTTTGCCCTCTGATTAAGGGTATGAAGATACTCCTGTTTCCTTCGCTTCCAAAAGTCGTAGTGTAAACGTTGCAAAAGTTGCCAACGAGTAAGTGTATTAATTTTTAAATCCGTATAGTCTGGATCAGACAACGCAGTCAAAGGTTCCAAAGTCAAAAAATGACCAGGAATTAAAGCATTCAAATCGTTGGGATCCGTACTAACTGCGCAAAGCGGTCTACTGTTAAGAACAGCTTCAATTTGAGTTAAAACAGTATATAATTCTTCGTATGTAAGTATCTGTTCACCTACTACTGGAAACAAATGGGTTTTAACAGATTTTATGCCTGCTTCCCATAGACCGGAAAAATGAGGAGCAGACGGTGGATGAAATTTCTATTCAATGTTTTCTCTATCACCCACGGCCTGTCTAATACTTCTCATATATTTGCTAGATCCTACAAAATTAGTACCGCAATCCGAGTAAATTGTAGAGCACCGACGCTTCTAGCTATAAAAACGCCGAAGAGCTGTAAAAACGCTTCCGTTAGATAAGTCAGAATCAGCCTCGATATTCCAACGGTTGAAAATGGTTTTAATTGTGAGATACGAAACTTTGGTAAAGAACCCATATAGGGCTGATAAGGTTTTGGATTAGTTTTTCAACAAGTAAGACAATTGTTAAGAACTTTCCTAACATATTTCTTTGCACCAATCAACCAAAAGTTTTGAGCAAGTATATTACAAGTGGTTTCTATACCAACATGTAAGTATTTAATGTGAATTTGTCTTATCAACAACTTTGTAAAATTGCAATTATTCGGAATTAATAAAGGAAATTTTTTATTAAACCCTCGTGAAGTTGATTGAGATAATATTCCGCCAACGCGAATTAAACCCTTTTCATATAGAAAAGGATTGAGTTTTCTCAACCATTTAGTAGTAACATTATTTTGTGTTATTTGTTTAAGTTCGTTTTGAAATGCAGCAATTGAATACTTTTATGTTTTTTTTTGGGCAATAACACCACAATCGAAATAAAACGACGTATATTGAAGGAAAACCAAACGTTTCAAAGTCTATTCTGACTTAGACTATATATATATAATATCTATTCTGACTTAGACTATTATAATATATATATATATATATATATATATATAGAATAGACTTTGAAACGTTTGGTTTTCCTTCAATATACGTCGTTTTATTTCGGTTGGGGTTTTATTGCCCAAAAAAAACATAAAAATAATCAAGAATATGCCACAAACAACGTTTAGAAGACAAGCAGCAATTGAACTCGTTTAACTATAAATGAAAGCATTACTCAGTTCCTCTGCACTTATGAAACCTAACAATTTGTTTGATTTGTTTCTAATGTTATATGCAAACCGCAGAACAAAAACGACAATTATTTTAATTTTCAAAAGTGAAGAATGATTGTATAATAAGGAATCAATAAAACTTTCAGCTAACGAAGCAATAAAAACATTGATTTTTTCTCCTAACTGAATATCTGAATTTTCTTTAAAATGTAAAGTAGGCAGGTTCCAACATTCTTGTTGTAGTTCAAGAAAATTAGGTCCATGCCACCAAGTAGAATTAACTAAAAGATCATTTGGAAATAATCCCCGTGATCCGTGATCCGCAGGATTTTATGAAGATGGTATGTATAGCAATTCTTTGGAGCAACTCTGTCTTGAATGTAACTCACTCTATTGCTTACAAAGGTTTTCCATCTATAGGCTGGAGATTTTATCCATGAAAGTACTATAGAGGAATCCGACCAAGCAAATACAGAATTAATTTTATCTTGGTAGATATATAATACATAAGCAATTAATTTAGAAAGCAATACAGCAGCAGATAATTCAAGTCTTGCAATGGATAATTTTTTAATAGGTGCAACTTTACTTTTCGAACATAGAAAATATGTTTTTGCATTATATTGATTACTATATGAAATTCTCAAATAATTAATTGCACAGTAAGCTCGTTCTGAGGCATCACAAATTCCGTGTAAGTTACAGGAAACCATGTCATTGAAATTAATGTAACGCGATAATTGCACACTTGTAACGTTAATTTCAGACGAGAACTTTGTCCAAACCTTTATGATACTATTCGGAGGTTTGTCATCCCGATTTAAACCCAGTATCCACATTTGTTGTATTAATAATTTTGCAATAATTATGGAAGGTGTTAAAATACCTAACGGATCAAATAATCGGGCAACCTGCGATAATATTTTACGCTTGGTACACTCAGAATCAAAATGTTTAATTGTAAAAGAAAAACAATCAGTTTGTGGATTCCATTGCAAACCTAAAATTTTTTATTGTATTTTGTGTATCCTTATCAAAGGATGATGATGATTTGTTGAATATCATTAGTAGATATTTCTTGTAAAATATCTGGTGTATTACTAGCCCATTTTCCAAGCTCAAAACCAAGCTTTATCTAGAAGTGTAGTTAATTGACATTTTAAATTCAATATCTCGTTAATTGTGTTGGCTCCAAAGTATATATCAGCTACATAACTATTGTATAAAATAATTTCAGAAGCTAAAGGAAAATCAATTTCGCATTTAGCCAATTGGTATAGTGAACGAATAGCAAGAAATGGTGTAGTGCTTACACCAAAAGTTACAGTAGTTAATTTATAATCTTGCACAGGGTCTTCGAGCGATGAACGCCAAAGAATTCTTTGAGATTTCCTTTGTTTAGGATCAACCAAAATTTGATTATACATTTTCTTGATGTCGCATCGTATCTAATCCTTGTATGGATGTGGATATATGATGCTTGTTTAAAGATAATTTATTTGCACAAGATTTGCTTATAAAATTGAAACTTGTGAGCCTGAATCTATCAATGCTCTGCAAGTTAAAAGGCTACCGTATTTATCACGGACCTGAAGTAAAACAGTAGACAATATTTGAAGTAGAATTTACAACGCTAGATAAACTAGCAGGTATTTGCATAGTATTTTCCGATCATCTGAGCGTACAGTATTATTTTCAAAATGTAATATTTTATGATGTTTTTTGTTGCATTTCTTACAACGTTTGTTTGAAGAACATTTGAAAGCCGTGTGCCCAAGAGTAAGGCAGTTAATACAGCACTTTCGTTGTTTAACAAACTTAAACCTGCCTTGATATGAACTCTTGGAGCCCTTTGCTCTAACAAATGATTCAAGAGCCGCACAATGCTTCAACAAAAAATTATACAAACTGTGATATGTAGGTACTTCATTTGAAGCATGGTGCAATTCAAATACTTTCTGAGAATTATAATCTAATTTTTCAAGTAAAATATTCATGTTTACACAATCCCAATCTTCCGTACTGAATCCCATAGTGGATAAACCAGCTAAATTTTGACAATATATATATAAGAGTTTTCTTAAAAATTGTGGATTATCATTAGTTAATGAAGCACAATTAGAAATCTCTTTCAAATAACTCATTGCAAGTTTTCGATTATTAGAAAAACGTTCTCTTAAACTGTTGTATGGAGGTTATGAATCGATTCCGTTTTACCAATTCTAAAGCAGGACCCGTTAAAACCGATAAAAGATAACTAAATTTATTCATTGTTGAGATATTTGCATCGTTGTGAATCAACGTATCAAACATGTTGATAAAAGTAGGAAACTCACTTATATTTTCACCAGAGAAACATTTAAGGTTAAGTTTCGGCAAATTCGGTTTTACACTAGATGAAGAAAATGTATTGCTTTTATTAGGGTTCCGTATATACAGTATACGATACCCTTATAATATCACTCAGGATTTCTGCCTCTGTCACATCATAGCAATTTTCTGCTAAACTACTGGACGGAAGAGGTTGAAATTTGGTATGAAGGTATAGTTTGGTGACTTGATCAGGAGCACATATCGCAAAAGAAGAAATTTTGATTTAAGGGGTACTTCTGGGGGGAAAAACTAAAAAAATCGACCGTTCCCCCCCCCTGATCTCCGAAACTACTGAACCTAAAATTTTGAAAAAAATAGAAAATATAGAACGTTGCCCGAACTTTACAGGAAAAATAAAAAGAAACCATTAATATTAATTTTGGGGGGCAAATTATAGAATTAAATAAAAATTTAATTATATTTTTTTCATATTTTTAAAATAAATAAATTAAAGGATATTAACAAAAATATAAAAAAAATACCCATTCTCCCCCCCTTATCTCCGAAACCATAAGCTGGAAAATTTTGAAAAAAAAATTGAGTTATAGCTCCTCACCTGAACTTTACTGGAAAATTAAGGAGAAACCCCTAATATTTATTTTGGGGGGGCAAATTAGAATTAAATGGAAAATATAAAATTAAAATTATTTCTAACCCATCATGTTATATATCAAATAAAAGGGCTCATTATGACGAAAACAAATATATTTTTCATATTTTTAAAATAAATAAATTAAAAGTTATTAACAAAAATATAAAAAATTTTACCCATTCCCCCCCCTTATCTCCGAAACCACAAGCTGTAAAATTTTGAAAAAAAATAGGTATAGCGCCTCACCTGAACTTTACTGAAAAAATAAGGAGAAACCCCTAATATTCATTTTGGGGGGCAAATTAAAGAATTAAATGGAAAATAAAAAATTAAACTTGTTTCTAACGTATCATGTAATATATCAAATCACAGGGCTCATTATGACTAATACAAATATATATTTTTATTTTTTTTAAAATAAATATTTTAAAATATATTTAAAAATTTTTTTAAAAAATACCCATTCCCATTCCCTTTATTCTCCAAACTATAAGACCTAATTTTTTTATTTACAGGAAAAATACGAAGAAATCTTTAATATTAATAATGGGGGGCAATTTATAGAAATAAATGGAAAATAAAAAATATAATGAAGGGGCTCGTTATGAGAAATACAAATATATTTTTTTAAAATTAATTGTTTACAAGTTATTAACATAAAGATATAAAAAATTCTCATTTCTCGCTTTATTTCCGAAACCATACTACCTAAAATTTTGAAAATAATTAGGGGTACTGGGGCTCACTTGAAATTTATAAGAAAAATTATTAGAAAACCTCCATGGTAATTTTTGGGACAAATTATACAATTAAATGGAAAATAAAAATTCAATTTCAAACGAATCATGTAATATATCAAATAAAAGACTCATTATGTGAATTACAATATATCATATTTTTAAATCATTTGTTTAGCAAAGATATTAAACATCGACTTAATTCCCATTTTAGAAACTATACTATTTAAATTTTGAAAAATATATTTTATTTGTATTTTTAAATAATTTGAATAACAGATTTAATAATTTATAATTTAAAACTTGACCTATTGTGCCCTTTATCTTCCAATCTATAGAGCCTCAAAATTCAGACAATAGATTATAAAAGGCTTCCCTGAAAGTTTATTAGTAAAATAAAACTCTAATGTTAATTTTTGGGGCCAAATTAGAAAACTAAATACAGCGAATCTTGAAGGTGATACGGAACCCTTACAATGCGAGTAAAACTCGCACTTGACCAAATTATTTTCATTAGGTAATTCCACCCGATTGTAGTAAAATGATTCAATTTTATTGAAACATAGTATAAATTTCCTTCTAATTATTTCTTCTGCAGTTAAATCGGCATCATCTTTAACGGCAATTTTGTTTATAATTTCTAGATGATGCTTATCGAATTCCTTTTGTATATTATTTAAATTACGACAAGCTACGATAAAATTAATGAATCAAGTTCTCCTTGTACGAATTTATCTGCAATCTCTCCAATTGAATCAAGT
Organism: Octodonta nipae; assembly: GCA_034190945.1. NCBI lineage: Eukaryota > Metazoa > Arthropoda > Insecta > Coleoptera > Chrysomelidae > Octodonta > Octodonta nipae. The sequence goes on along the minus strand of CM067221.1, from coordinate 39,853,225 downwards.
TTATTAATTTCTAAATTTTGTAAAGCGTACAAACGTTTTAATTTATTATTGGCCATTATAACGTATAGGTAAAGTATTTTATTCAAATCGAAATGAATTCGAGTTTCAAATTCGTAAATATATCTTCCAAAAAACAAGGTAAAAAGACTCCAATCAACAAAAATGTCGGTAAGAAAGAGTTTCGTCTTCGTTCGACGACAACAAAGCGTAGATTATAAAAAGTTATTAAGTAAACAAAACCCTTATATGAGCTCAATTATAATATTCGTAAATATATAAATTGTTACACAGCGCAAAAACCGGAATGTTTTCGCGCACGCTGGAAACACCTTTATAAACTTTTAACTTCTATAGGATAATTTGTGGCTTTATAAATCAATTATCAATAGCAAGAAATTATTTATATAGTAAAATAAGATGAAAATTAATGTTATAATCTATATCCATTATTATATAATAACACGTCCTTGGTCGAAAGGACCAAAAAATGTGGTATTTGAAGTACTGCAATCAATTATATAGTGAAAGTAGCATATCTTTGGCTCGCGAAGACCAAAAAAATTTGTATAATCTAAATCCATATAATCGATTATACAATAAAAACAGCGTAATCTTGGGTCGAAAGGACCAAAAAAATGTTGCATTTAGCCCCATTTTTGCATATGTAATTAAGTGGACTGAATTTTTATATGAGGTGTTGATTCAAGTTATACAATTTTGGAGATGTTAAAATCTGTGTATAGAATGTTTCCAGTGCATAAATATGTAACGGTACAATTTACAATTATTAAGATAAATTAGGCTGACTTACCGAAATATTCACCAAATAAACAATGAAGACGAAACACAATTATTCACTTTATAGAGTTTCAGTGCCTTAATGAGCCAATCATGTGGAACTGAATCAAAGGCCTTTTTGTAGTCCACATATGCCATGTAGAGATTTCGTCGTTTGGCGTGGGCTTGATTGCAGACAACGGAATCAATTATCAGTTGTTCTTTGCAGCCCATCGAATTTTTCGCGCATCCCTTTTGTTGTTGAGTAATTATGTTGTTCAGCTCACAATGTTTAAAAATACGATGATTAATGCACGATGTTATGAGTTTGTATAAGTTTGGAAGGCAAGTGATTAGTTGGTATTTTGCTGGGACCTGTGCACATGGGTTGTCTTTTGGTAAGAGGTATGTAGCACCATGCGTAAGGAAACTAAGCATCTTGTGTGGGTGGGTAATTACGTCATATATAAGGGCTGTTAGTGTTTCGTGGGTTGCGTACAGTTTCTTTATCCAATAATTTTGTACACCATCTGGTCCTGGTGTTTTCCAGTTATGGAGGTGCTTCATTATGTTGGATGTGTCTTATTATTTTTTTAATGTTTGGATCACTTTGCTTAAGTATAACTCTAATTCACCCTATATTACAATCACCCTGTATATGCTTCTATGTATTGTTTACCTAATATAAATTATTTGTCTATCATTTTCTGAACCACCCTGTAAAACTATAATTCAACTCCAGAGGATATTGAAACCGCCTTTATATTTTTTTAAAGCAGCTTGTATAAGTATAAGTTCTCTCTACCCTATTGCCTGTATTTAATATTGTTTGAATCATAATGTATACCTACAACTTTACTTCGCCCATATTTTAAGTATTCCATATATGCAACTGATCATGGTCTACACTGTACAACAAAATTTTTCACATTTTTTAACCACATTGTATAACTATAATTTTACTCTACCCTTTATTTCAACACCCTGTGCTTCTAACATTTTTTGAACATTGTCTTTATAACTATAATTATACTACGCCCTATAATTCAAATATCCTAACTGCTCATGCCTATTTAACACATTTTTGATCCACCCTGTATAATTATAATACACTTATTTCAACAATCCTATAATGCAACTATTAACCACCCTGTGTAATTATAATTCTACTCCACTTTATATTTTAACTATCCCTTATATCCAACTACTTCTAACATTTTTTGAACTCTTCCTAACTGCTTATGCTTATTTAACTTTTTAAAAGATATGTTTTGATCCACTCTGTATAACTATAATTTTACTCCACACTTATTTCAATTTAGGATGTTTGAACCCTACTGTCTAACTGTAATTTTACTCCTTCCAATATTTCAAGCGCACATTGCTTGCTGCTCGAATTTCGATTATTTCACGCGCCCACACCTGCAACCTTATACCGTATAGAAAAGGTCGCCTACATAACAATTTTTCATTTCAGAATCTACACTAATTGAATATTTTCTGAACTTCCAGTCTTATAAGAAACAGACTTCAAATGAATCAAAATGAAAACCGTTACACACACCCTGTACGATGTACTTTAATGACATATCTTGACATTTTAGATAGAGATTTATGTAGAAAATTTGACACTTATGTTACAGTTTGTTGCACATATTTTTCCGATTTTCAGGAAAACGGTATGTTTTATGTTGTAAAAAAATACACGGAATCATGCTGAAATATATTTTTGTAGAAAACAATTTAAAATATTGAAATTGATTTAGCCGTTTTGGAAAAAACCCTTAATTACACATTCTTCTGTTTTTTTAGAAAACCGTAAATCGCACGTTATAGAAAATTATATGGTACCTGCTCGTATTATTCTTTAAAACAAAGCAGATTAAATCATCAAAATTATTTAGGCCGTTTTTGAATAATCACTGAGCATTCATAAAAAAGATGCCGACGAACTGATACCTGCTCCTTTTTGGCAGTCGGTTAATTAAGGAAGAGGTCACTTATAGAAGCAAGTTCTTGTCCTATTTTAAACTAATTTTTACTTGAAAATTTGTATTTTCTATAGTTTCAATCGAGTCTGTTTTAGAAGAGGTACTTTTTAAAATAAGAAAAACAGATTCACTTCTCGGATATTATTTTGTTTACTAAGAGACGAAATATTGGATCTCATCTCGAGCGTACGATAAATCTAAGGACAGTAATGGGTGACTAATATATTCCAACTTTCTGTCCTTCTGTCTACTATTCTTATTAAATTTTCGAGCAGGAAACGTAAAAATGTTAAAATTATTTTAAATTTATAATAGACATACTAGCCAACGGAGAAATCTATGTAAGAGGCAAATAATATCATTGACGAAATACAGTATAGAAAGTAACATGGAATCAGTTGTAAATAAAGCATTAAAGCATTGCAATAAAAGTTAACACTCTCTTCCAGATATTTTTCTTTTGGACCTATTATCTATAAAAAAAATTCAGCCTGGAAAATTAAAGCAATCTATGTGAGATTTCCCCATTCACCTGAAGTTTTTAAATTATTGCCTGCAACAGTTCTTTTATTATAAATTTTCAATTTTTTAGGTACCCAGTACTTACTACCAGTACTAACACTAAACGGTCACAACGATATAGCATACAAGCTTTTACTGCAAGATACATTTCCATCTTGGGGCTTTACAATAAAATATAATGCGACTACCATTTGGGAACACTGGGATAGCTGGACTCCAGAAGCAGGCTTCCAAGATCCAGCAATGAATTCCTTTAACAATTATCCGTTTGGTACTGTTGGAAGATGGATGTTCCAGTATATGGCTGGGATAGATACGGATTTAACAGATGTTGCATATAAGAAAATCATCATTAAACCTTACATCGGTAATGGTATAAGTCATACGAATGCTTCACATAGTTCTATAAGAGGAATCATTAAGAGTTCCTGGAATGTCGTTCAAAACAATTTTACTTTAAAGGTAAGCCTAAACTTCTATACCTATAAAATGGAGTTGATGCTTAAAATGCAATATGTAATTTCAAAATTATGCTCGATGAGGCAAGTCTACCAAAAAAATGTAAATCATGAAATACTTTAATAATTCGAAAGGATGATAAATAAATTGTTACGAGTATCTTTTTATTAAATTTTTTAAATATAAAAAACTATTTTTATTACTATTATCTGCAAATCTAGCTTGCTGAGGATCATACAATATGATACGAGTTTTGTTTATCTCGTAAACATTTAAAATTTCTTTCTTTCTTAAATTGTCAGCTGAAAAATCAGATTCGAGTTCAATTGTTTAAAAACTAAAAAAACTGAACAAGAACATTGAACCCATTTTAAACACATTCCTCACTTGACATGCAATTATTCTTGTCTACCTTTTAGTCATACTCTGTTTTTGTGTACTATAAATGATGTAGCCACATTTTTGTGGTTTTTAATTTGACTTTTATTGCAAAATATGACGTTCTTACATCATTTGTTAACTAGTGATGACCACTTCTGGAACTCTATGCCATATTTTTGTATGAAAGTAATTGTGTTATTAGCAGTATTAGCGTTATTTACTTGAAATATTGCCTTTAATTTGGTATAGAAGTAGGGATGAAATACTTCCCGCTCAGGTCATTTATAGAGAAAAAGACCTTTCTGTGACAAAATTAATAGTAAAATCAAACTAACATCTATTTGTTCCAAAGACTACATTACTAATTGACATAAAATTCAATATTGTTATGGATGCGTTTATGTTTTTTAACAAAACAAAACTCAAAAAAATCGGTAACAATTTAGATTTTTACCCTTTACCCAAAATCTCCCCAAAACAATTTATGGCTACCGTTGAATGTAAAACTATATACGTATATATTTATTGTTTTGCATAAATCTTAGTTATGTGTTTGTAGAGATGTTAGCTAAGAACAAAACGAACGTTTCTTTGACATCTTGTCTTCTAATATAATCATTAAGATGAACAAACAGAAACAGTGAGATAACGAGAGAAGGGAAGTATATTTCGTAAGAAGCTTTTGCTTCCATTGTTCAGTCTCGGCCGCTCTTTTTTGTTTTTAACTGAATACGGTATTCAACAACACAATTAGTATTGATATCCAGAAGCTATCGAATTGCTTACAGAATATATACATGCGGCGGGACTGGTGCACCAGCCAACGAAAAAAAGTCATATGAACTTTGCATGTTACAAATGGTTTTCGATGCATTTTTCGCTCCTGAAATCGCTTCAGAAAAATGGCGAATTTTAAGAAGTGAAGGGTGATGGACCAAAACTTAATATGGATTCGAGTTCAGGAAGCAAAAATACATCGAAAACTATAGGTCATATATAGTATAGTTCATACCTTTTTTCTATTGGCTGCTGTAATTAATCGACTTAAAAAAAGTGGAGGTTCTCAATTCGTCTGCACATACAGAGTGTCCATTTATGTTGGATTCAGATGGAAAACTTAACATGATGAATTAATTAATATACACTAATTTTGACTTGACTTTAATTAAAACCATGTGTAATAATTTTTCGGTGTCTTGTAGCTTCTTCTGAGAATGGTGATATTTTATAAAAATACAAATTCCTACTCTTGCTTATAACATTAATATTTTGGAAAAAGTTAGTCTACAAATCAAGATCTGCGTAGTCTGAAACCTAAAATGAAATCAGGACAGTTACTTTTTTCCATTGTAGACGAGGTTCATAAAGCAATATTAATTTTGTCTGAAAACAAAGTTCATCAGAATTGAAACTGCATCCATTATATCACTAAAAATTGCTATTTATGTTGCTATGTTAAACCCATATTTTTAAAGCTTGGCACCAACTTCACACAGTTTTACAGTACATATAATCCAGTTTTATTGAAAATATCCAATTAATTGATTTTTTGCATTTTAGTGTGATTATTTTTATTATGCCTTGAAGTCGGTTAATTAAAAAAAAGTATTTATCTAGATCTATTGGTGTTATCTTTAGAATCATATAAATGTCGTCGCTCATATTAGTAGTTATTCTAGTAGAATACTTTTTGAAAATTTTACTACTGTGTTTATCAAGTAATCAAATTTGTTTTATTTCAGGTGACGATTCCTCCTAATACTAAGGCTGTAGTCATCCTTCCTTTCTTGAAAGATAAATGGGAAAGAGAAGTAGATTCTGGCGAATATGAATTCAGTGTGCAAATAAAATGATAAATTTAAATGCTTTTATAAACAAGAAAAGTTTTTTATATAATAAATAAAAATTTGTTTTCCTACTTGGCTTCCATCATTGGTTTACAACATCCATAATCCTCAACATATATGCTATAGTAGTTTTGGTTTACTCCTTGGTGATGACAGTTTCGCTGTTGAAACGTTCGTTGATTGAGAAAAGAAAGGTTTGGTGTTACGGTACAAACTTAGTGTTTATACGTCTGTGACACACCAAAAGTTCCACAGTTTTTCTAGTACCTTTTAAGAGTCAATTTCAGTTTTGCAATTTGCAGTTTTCTTTTGGACTGCTTACTTGTCGTAAAAAGCGAAAAAGGACAAGAAAAAATGTTATTTGTTTAATAATATCAGTCAAAGGCACCTTACTTAAGTTTACTTAAACAACAAAATTTTAGTTCCTCATCTTCTACTCGTATTCCTAGGTTGTTCAGCCTATTTCAAAACAAGTGATGCCTTTATGTTAGGTTGTCATTCCATCGTTTGCGTGATCTTCCTATGTTCTCCTAATTGTTGGTTTTTATATTCTTGACTTTATTCAGTTTTAATGTCTTTATTTCCTTTAAATATGCTTTTTAAATACGATGTTTGATTTTTTTTCCATTTGCCTTTCCAACCTCTATTAGTCTTTCACGTATTCTAGCTTCTATTTTGCTATATATAAAAATATTTTCATACTATCATATATAGAGGGTGAATAACCTCTGATACTTTTACTCTGTCAAATGTTGTTTTAAGTATATAAAATGAAGTAGAGCCAGTTTGCTATGTTCAATTATTTTTCTGTCATTTGTCTTATTATAAAAACAGTATCTGTGCGGGATCCGGTACGGAATGCCTGTTGGTCGTCTGCCAGCCCTGTTTACCAGTTTACTCGGTATGATAATATTTTTGTAGTTAGTTTTAAAGTGGTGTTCATGAAGTTATTTCTCTATAATTTTCTGGTTCTTTTTTAACCTATTTTTTATTTATAATATATTTTATTCCTATTCCACTGGTATCGTATTGTGTTTTAGAATTTTCTTAATTAGTGCTGTTATTTAGCGCGTCATTTCTGTTCCACAATATTTTAGCAGTTAATTTGTTATTTCATCTTTTTCTGAAACCCCACGATTTTTTAGCCTTTTCTGTGTTCCTTTACTTCCTATGCGTTAATTATTGGTCCTTAGTTCTTTCAGAGTTAGTTTCATTGGTCATATATAATAAGAAGATAAGTCTATCTAGGTACTCTTCAGTATGTTTTTATCTATAAATAAAAGTAATATCCTATATCTTGTGTACCATGAGTATTTTCTCAGATTTTTAGTTTTGGATTTAATTTTTTGTCAGCTTTCCTCTATTCCATTTGTTTCCGCTGTCCCGTTATGTTTTATCTTATCTGCTGGTCTTTACTGCTATAGATATTTTATTCATCTCGCAAAATGCCAGCCATTAGTTTTTTAATATACTATGGTTGTTCAGTTTTCTTGGCTGTTTTAATTTTCAATCTTAGCATACTTACTATTAGCTTGTGGTCACTTCCCGCCTCTGCTGAAGTATGTGCTCTCACGTCTAATATTTAGAAGTGAAGTATTTCTCTATTAGTTAAGATGTAGTCAATCACCAATCTTTATCGACACATCTTTTCGAATGTACATTTGTATTGATCTTTATAAATGAAAAATGTGTTACTGGTGCATATTTCATTCGTGCTACAGCCGTTCGTTAGTAGATCTGCGTTTTCAGCACTCGAACATATGTATGAAGTCCTTGACTATTAACAACGACATACAGTATCTAAAAGAGCAGAGGTATTATTTCTTTATAAACAATTATTTGGAAATTGATTTATTTATTTTGCATAATCCTGCTGAAAACTATTTCTTTTGATAGGATGTCAAAGTCAACAGAAAAATGTTTCTTAAACTTTACTTCATAAAGAAAATAGAGGGTGTAACATAATGCAGTGCAGATATTTTGTCAGGTGATGGTACTGGTCACTATGAACTAAATACGTTTAATAAAGACAAAACTTTGTTTTAAGGTTAAGGGCTTATTTCATTATTAAGTTTTTGGAAATCTCAATACATCTGGCAACCTTACCGTGCATGAATAACACTGTACAGAAAAAGTAATTAAGTTTTAAATTTGTATTATGGTTTTTAAAGAAATATGTAGTTTTTGTATTTATGACAAAATATTACTGTTACTTGTCAATAGATTCTTTATAAATTCTTTCAATGAAAAAACAATATGGTATGTTTGATTTATTGATTTTGATTCTTTTCAACTAGTAGTTTTTAACATTTCCTTGTCTGAGTAAGTCTTTAGCAGTAACAACTAACTCATCTATATTGAAATTACAGCAAAAACTCAAAGTGTAGGTACCTATAACATACTTGACACTACCAACATAGAATTGAGAAATTTTGCAAGTAACATGAATTTGCAACGTCATAAAAAAAATTACCAATAATTCAATTGAATTTTAGTCCATGCTTTATATTTCTACACTCATATTTCGTAAACATAAATAAAAACTTCACAAATGAAAATCAGCCAGAGAAAAATTGTTCCATTTAATATTGACATAAAACTAACTTTCTTAGCTAAACAAATAAATATCATATACTTGTTTGCAATACTGAACTACAACCTTCCACAATAATTACTTTATTACTGTGTATGCTTAATAAATGAAAGAAAATTTAATCCGATGTTGCCATGATTTTTATGTTTCATCTATTCTGTTTAAAATATAAATTATTTTTGCCATAAATGTCCCGCTTTTTGATAAGAATGGTAGAGGATTTTGTTTATTGTAGCTACTGTTTAGTTGATAAATTTGATGCAGTTTATACACCAGTTTATAGAGCAAAATTTAACTCATTTTCGGACAAAAATTCAACAGCAATTCGCCTATATAACAGTTTATATATAATTATTGCTAAGATCGTAGAAGTAAACTATTTAAATAATAAAAACCCACAAAAATACGAATTTCTTTTTGTTTTTTGCTTATATAATGAAAAGTAATCGAGGAATCGTCATTTCGTCTACAGGAAAGTTGTACAGAATAAGAAATCCTTCTTAGTGAGTGTTTATACATCGTGATTGGATCATTTTTTACTAAGTTAACACAGAAAAACTGGTCAAAAGTGGATTTTTTTTCTGGAAACTAATACTGCAATATTAGTTATCGTCAAAATAATAACTTATGATATTAACTTTATATGGGCTCACGATTGATACCATTGAATAAGTAGTTGTTGAACAATTCGAATTTAAATAATTTAGAAAGCAATTTTGCACATCCCATATTATTTACGAGACTAGTCCGACCGGGATATACTAAAGATATTTTGAAAGTTCATAAATTCCACTGCCATTTGTCTATCTTAGTTTTTCGATATAGTGCCGAGAAGTTGGTTTAAAGTAATAGTAAACATTGCATTAAATGTACGAATAGGCGATAGCCAGCTAGCGGTGCACTAACAATAGCTGTCAACATGGAAGGATCTAGAATTTTCTTAAGATGGGGGTGACGAGATGAAAATTATGGTAAATTTTATTATTATATATTTTTTGCCAGCAGATTATTACGTTTTTATTTATATAACTATTGTATGTTCATATTGGTCTATTTGTTCATTGGTTTATTAAGTTAATGGTTACCTGTTTACAGTTTACTGATATTAATTAAATGACCTTTTTCAACTGACTGAATCCGCTTTTGTCAAAACATCGGAGGGTCCATCGTTTAAGCAAAATTTCAGTAGTGGTATTGATTATACATTTTACAGCTCTATGACAAAAATCCAAAATATATGAAGTGAAGTGCATTTCATAAGCTTTCAAAATATATTTTGCTTCCCGCTATCGAACTATCATGGTTAATAAGATACGTCCTGCAAAATATTTCTACAAATTATTTAAATTGCAATTCGCCAAAATCTACTTAACGTACAATATCGATCTTCAGCGTTATCATTCTCCACGTTATAACGTTATAACGAACACCCGGACCATCAAGAGAGCTATATATATATATATATATATATATAGTATGTAATGACAATCAAAATCAACGTCAAAACTATTGTACATAGTTCAATTTGCATATTCGGATCTAGACATATAATAAGGAGGATCCACAACAACTGTTTTAAAGGAAATCATGCAAAAATCTGTTTTGATGACACAAATATCTAAATTTAAGAGTCAAGTGAATGTAATTATAATGGGAGAGCTTGATGTATCGCAATTACATGTCACTTTTACGTTGCAACTATTTGTTTTTGTATCTATCTATAATTTAGAATATTAAGTTATGGAGAGGAACTGAGATGGATTATAAATGCAAATAGAACAGGCTGTTGAATATATCTCTTACAAAATTGTGTTATATTGTGATTTTTGGTGTGGAAATAACTTCTAGTAATTAACAAAGGAAATTATAACGTTCCGGTAGCTTGCGAAAAATAACACATAACAAGTAAAAATTAAGGAGTCCTTATGTGTTATAATACTGAGACAAGAACAATACAATGCTGAATTATGGTTGTATTACTATGAAATTGTATTGCTATATAAACAAGAATTTTCCAAACAACCGATACATGATTCTACACAACCCTTAACAGGTTGAATTGCCCTTCCTTTCTAATCTTATTACGCTATTTCTGCATTTCGGCTACCTGCTGAAGTATAAGCTCTAAAAATAGAGTGTAGTCCACAACTCTAAGTCAATCTGTGGTAATATATATCTATGGTCTAACATGCATGTTTTGATGAAAATTAATTTAAAAGAATTAGTCGATCAAGTCTTCAAATACAGGCAATATAACAAAATTTATAATCTTCTAAATTAATCGTTCCGGTAAAAACAACACGTAAATAAAAACCGACAGAAATAATATAAAAGAAGAGCTACACAACGATAAAATTCAATGGTTCTCGGATGAAAACTCTGACAAATCAGAAGTAACCATCTAGTATCTTCCACTTTCTTATAAAAGACGACGGTCGTACCAGTTGGGCAGTTTAACAATTTGTTTATGAATCGAGAGCAAAAGAAGTGAATAGCTGTTTTCCGTAGTATTGTTTGTGTCATTGGTTGTAAATAGTGAATTTATTTGGTAAATAAAGACGTTTCAAAGTGAGTGTGAACATTTCATGAAATTGATCCCAAAAAACCTATTGCAAAACTAATGCTGTCTGATAGATCGTGAGAATGGTAATATTTGATTAATATGGAAGTTAAAAATCTTTATGTACGAGTTAAGAATCTATCTAAACACACTATTAAATCAAACAGGTTTATTATTAATATTGGTGTCACGGGAAATACTGATGCGTTTTGAATTGTCCTATACTTATATTGTGATTGGTACTAATATAAATGTTACATAACAAAACAACTAATTTTTCTTTAGTACTAATTCTTGTATGCAACAGAAAACTCAAAAGTTAGTCTGAATTCTCTATATTCTTGTCTTTTTGTCTTCGGTTTTTTTTGCCAGATATTTTCTTTATTAACGATATTATACAAAATTCCATTTTGTGGATATACGTGGGTCGACCAATGTCTGTGACACATCTGTACAATATCGTGGCTGGCGTATGCTAAGATGGCATTTTTTGCTGTATCTCACAAAATAATTTAATGATATCACATATTTATAAAATAATTTATAATTGATTTTCTATTAAAACTAATTCCTAATTAACGAAATAACATTTGGAGTAGATTTTGTTCTGTACGAAGTTTAAGTAGCACTTTTTAAGTGCTATTTTATCTTATTTTATCTCCATATCAACAGAATAGAAGAATTTCGCAAATATATATAATACAATTTGTTTAAAAAAATTCATAACAAACTCATTATGAATAGATTTTTTATACTAATTTTGTTGTTTGGTTTGACATGTGGTTCAACATTGCACCCCCGTTTTCTCACAGTTGAGTATTTGACCTCACCGTTAGCTGTTAACAGCCCTAATCCACGGCTGGCTTGGATTCTTAACTCAAAACTGAATGATGACAACTCAGTTCCACGAAATCTAACTCAGACAGCATACCAAATACTAGCGGCATCCAGTTTTGGTTTACTTATATCTGAGAAACCAGATTTATGGGATAGCAGTAAAGTTAAAAGTGATAATACTTTCAATGTGAGGTACCAAGGAAAAGAGCTTCAGTCTGGTCAGCGGGTGTTCTGGACTGTGAGAGTTTGGGACCAAAATGATAAAGTTTCAGAATATGCTGAGGTAAGAAAATATATCTTTTATTTTGTCTTATTTTATGTGTCAAAGTAGTAGATTTTGTGTTTTATATTGTAGAGTATGTAGGTACTGATAGTTTACTTGGGTATTTATGTCCTGTTAAATAAGTAGAACACTGTTTCGAGCATAAAATTAATCTTTAATTTGAAAATAACTATTAAGGCACAACTTATAGGCTAAGATTTCCACGTTCTTGTTATTTTTAAATTGAATTTAGTGATGGGGAAGAAAAAGATGATAAACTTATATGGAATACAAGTGAAAAAGTTTCCACAAGAAAGCATTAAACAATTTTTTTAAAAAGTGATCAGAATGGTGCTGGTGTAGCACCATCCTAATTTAGTGCACACTCCATAATTGAAAAGTAAATATGCATGTACCAAAAATAAAAAAGTAATGTGTTTATTCCGATTTATCACTTGTGCGTACGTAGTACAGAAATAAAATTGCTGAATGATTTTATACTTTATTTATAAAAAACAGACTAATACAATTCCATATGATGCATAAACATAAAGCGTATATATACATACACAGGGTGTTTCTAAAATAGGATTCCAAACTCCTGCTGTGTATAGAACTCATTAAAAGTTATATGCCCTTAACAGGGCTCAAACAAAACTCTTTTTTTTGTTATTGACAAAACGGTAGAAAATAAACAGAAAATAATATATGAGTCTTACATAACTTTTTATGTTAAATCACATGTGCTACTCCGTTTTTGGACATGCAAATTATAAGCGGATTTACGCTTGGTTGGAACGAACCCTTTTCTCTTAAATGTTGATGGATCCTCCGAAGTATCTGTCGAGAAGGAAGTGTTCTATTATGCTGCCGCATACAGACGCCTCGCTTCTGATGCATTTCCAGCCGGACATCTCAATTTCATTTTTCTTTTATTAAAGTTATTTTTTTAGTTATGAGCCCAGGTACGTAAGGGTCAACAATCGCGATAGAAAAATAGTAAAACTTTCGTGTAGTGAATTACGTTCGAATCCTAATCAAAATCCGAGATGGCTTCAGCAGCAGTAAAATTTGATTCCGGTAGCATACCCAAATTCGATAAATCGAATTTCCAGTGAAGAGTGGAAGATTTGGGACAGCGGAAATTGTAGACCGCAGGTGATTTTAATGTCTACAATTACTCAAGAACAAATGCAGTAGATACTTACTCAACTGTGAAAATGCATAACAAATATGGAGGAATTTGATGTCAGTACACGAGTAAAAAACTCAAATTTACAAAGAATTACTATGGCAACGTTTTCATGTATATAAAATGCCGGAAGGCGGAAAAATCGGCGAACATATTTTGTCCGTTGAACTATTAGTGCGTCAATTGAAAGATGTCCAAGAAAATATTATCTTTGATACGTATACTTGTTAAGATATTATAAATCTGTAGAGAGAATTGTAAAAAAAAACGGGCCAAAAACCCCCTTCCTCAACCTAAATAGGACGCTTATGATTTGCATGGTGAAAAACGGAGTAGCACATGTTATTTAAAGTAAAAAGTTATGTAAGATCCATACATTTTTTTTATTTATTTTCGACCGTTTTGTCAATAAGAGAAAAAAAAACAGTTTTGTTTACACCCTCTTTTAAGCGCATATACTTTCCTAAGGGTGCGTTTTATGGCACATGTTAATAGGAACTTTTTGTCTTATTTTAATGAGTTCTATACACAGTATAATCCTATTTTAGAAACACCCTCTATATACAAGTAAGGCCGTAGCCATAAATGGATGAAATGATTAGGAGCGCTCTTCATTTCCAGGGTAGAAGAAATATATAGAATAAAAAAATATATTTTTATGGAAACAAATGTTACTTCATTAAAATTGGCTATAGCCTTGTTTACAAGTAACATCTTTGTTATTTTAGATTTCATATTGGTATAATGGCATTGACGAGTCTCAGTGGACAGCAAAATGGATTGGAGCACCAAGTGGTCTTCAGAGGAAATCATTAGTTAATCTCAGAGTTGAGGATCAAGAAGTAATATCTAAATATTCTGCTTTAAAACCGGTGTTATATTTTAGAAAATCTATCAGACTTGATGCTAGAAACATCAAACAAGCCAAACTATATGCCACAGCAAGGGGCTTGTATAAAGTATTTATTAATTCTCCAAATGAAGCCATTACAAACCAAGGTCTACCAATATTAAGCCCCGGTTGGACAGATTATAATAAAACAATTCAGTATCAAGTGTATGAAGTTACGAGTAGCATATTTAACGAAATTATTACCATTGGAGCAATGGTGGGTACTGGGTGGTACAGCGGCTACGTGGGATTTTTAAACGGTCACAGTTATTATGGAAGTGATGAACTATTCCTTTTAGAGTTGCATGTAACCTATCAGAATGAGAGTAAGATTGTTATCACTACTGATGATTCTTGGAAAGTTATCACAGGACCTCAGATCTACTCTGACATATTACAAGGCGAACTTTTTTATGAAGATCGTCAACTTATAAATTGGATGGATCCAAATTACAATGATAGCTTCTGGTCTACAGTACTTACAGAATCTCTAAACAAATCTGTGAAACTAATAGCTGAAGCGTCTCCTCAGGTTACGGAAATGGATTACATTGACTTTAACGATACTTGGGAAGTAGAATCAGGAAAGAGAGTTTTTGACTTTGGAGTCAATTTTGTTGGTTATGTTTCTATAGGTCTCCATAATTATTACAAAAATATTACTATTCAAGTTATACACGGAGAGATGTTAAATCCGGATGGAACTGTTTATACCGCCAATTTGAGAACCGCTCGTGCTATAGAAACTTATGTTTGCAATGGTAAGTTAAAATTACTGGTTATTCATACTTTGATAAATTCCACACAGTTTATAGTGGAAATTAAAAAAAAAACATAAACCAAAGAAAGATGAATATAACTATTTTCGGGTTACTATTGCTGACTTATTTCGTACATTAAAGTTTATCCCTTACGAGAGGTTTACAAAGTAAGTGAATTATTGGTGATGTGAAGTGCGTTTTAAAATTAAACATTTTTTAGGTTCTAGTTCAAGTAGATTCCGTACCATTTTCCCAATTAATCTCTAAAATTTCCCTGTCAATAGAATTTGATCGTCACCATTGGGTTGTCGTAAATATAGGTAATAGGAAGAAGATTAAATGGGGGCAAATTTGCGTAATCTCGATTGCTTATAGTAATGTTGTTTTTAAAATTTAAATTTTTCGAATACTTTCTAAAATATCCAAAAAGAAAGGAAATGGCAGATTTTGTTATTATGTTTTTGTAACGTTATATGACGAAGAAATTCAAAACAAGAAACACATTTCTATTAAAGCCCAAAAACCACACAGTTACTTTTTGTGGATGCATCGGTCTTTCCATTATTTATCGTGGATTTGCTTCACCCCAGATCCGACAATTTTGCTTGTTAACAAATCCACCTAATTCAAAATGTGCTACATCGCTGAAGATGATTTTGTTGAAAAAATTCGCATTTTCAAGTTTCCGTTGTATGGCCCACTGAACGAATTGACGACGTAAACCAAAGTCTGTTGGCTTTATTTCTTGCGTTATCTGAATCTTGTAAGCCTTTAAATGAAGATCTTTGTGCAAAATTCTGAATAAAGTGGTTTTTGGAATGTTCAATTGCTATGCACGATGACGAATTGATGTTTTTTGTTGTTCAACAACACTAGCAGTAACAGCTGTAATATTTTCAATGGTAACATTTGACGGACAATTTTCTCTTCCATATTGTGTACGAAATTTTCTTCCAACTTCTGCACAACTTTCAACAAATTTAAAATAATTTGTAATAATAAACACGCGTTGCTCAATCGTATATCTCTCCATTTTTAATAACCGGACTATTCCTACTTGTCATCTGTCAAATAACATATGATATTCTAGTACAAAAAATATAAATAGCGGCAAATTTAAATATTAACCTCAAATTATAACACCATTTAAGAAAACAGCCCAATTATGCTTTGAGGAAAAGCAATAGTCACATAGAACATTATTTAAAATTTTAATGTTAAGAACAATACTTATACTGAAATATGTGAAAAAAATATTATAAAAATTGCTCAAATTAACGACCTTCCTCTTGGGCACATAGACGAGCACGTCCATTTAAATTGGTACCAACCCTAATAACATCCCTTCTTCTAGCAGATGTGAATTGTGTAAAGATGTTTGCTGCAAACTCCCTTCAGAATATGTAGTCTGGGCCACATTCATATCTGAAGAAACTTGATAAGTTGATTTTGTAAGGTTTGAAGTTATCTAAAAACCATAGCTAGAAAACGTTATTTTTTTTTATTTTTAATTTATGAAATTTAGTTTTACCGTTGCCAATAAGTTATTTCTAGTACTTTTTTCCAGTCGGCTAACCATACTTTATTTTGGATATTCGAAAAACACCAAACTCAGCCAAATTTTTATTAAAAATCATTTAAATAATATTCAATGGGCCTATTGCCTTTTCGGATTTAACTTAAAATACATATGAGCTGTTTTCGTACTGTTTTTATCAAATTTGTAATAAACTGTTAACATATCTCGTTTTTCTTGATTTGTCATACTCACTGTGTTTGTAAATATGTGTACTCAAATTTCGTTTGACGATTACTTCCGTAAAGTAAAGGCCAACTAAGGAGAAATTTCCTTTTATTTAAATATTTGTGCTTTTAAAAGAGCCAATTATAACAAGTTGTATATCAATGAAATCAGAATATTAAATGCACTATTTTTCTGTGTTAGCGAACATAAGAGAAAAAAAGTTGATGGTGGTAGCAGAAAAAAGGTTGGATGGCAAATCTGAGAAGGTCATCGTGTAGCTGAAAAAAAGTGGCCAATGAAAATCTGTTTTTGGTTTTGCGTTTCCTCGTCAAATAAAGCTGCAAAAAAATGAAAACTAAATCTCCAATTTTTTATTTTCTCACTTTCACTAGTTTCTGACCCAATTAAGTTTATTTGTATGTCCTGTAGTTTCCTATATCCCAATGGAGAGGGTCCATCTTGCAACGTAAGTTTGGAGTATCTGATGAATTTCAAGCTGGATTTTTTAAATTTATAATCATGTAAAGAACAATTTCATATAAGTGTTTTTGGCTGAAATTAATTTCATTATTAATTTATAGGGAAGGAAACTTGTCTATGAAATGAATGCATTTTATTATATGAATAACTGAAAATAATTACACAATCAAGTGCACTCCAAATGAATTATGAGAATATTCCGGGGAGATTAACGTATGGCACAAAAGTAATAATGTACACATTAGAAATAAGTTAAGTGGTTAAGTGGTTAAGTGCGTGTAAGACTAAGAATTCCATAAAACGTTCCGTGTTTCTTTTATTCGAGGTATATTACCGTATTACCGTACATATACTCAATTTCTAGTTTACTGATGTAACTAAAATTTTTGTATACTAAGACCCGTACAAAAATGGATTCAAACAAATATTATAGGGTTAAGAGAGAAATTCTATAGTGACCTTGATTATGACCTTGAAGGTTATCTCAAGGTCAAATTTATATTTTTAACTGGAACCCCCTATCCTGCGCCTGGAATCGAAAAGGTCTGAAAATTTTACGTCCAAACTAGGCGCTTACTCAAATAAAAAATGGATTTTGGCCATAATCTTCAAGTTCAAACCGATTTTTTCGAATAAAGGCCCCTAATTTTGACAACGGAATCGCAAAGAACGGAAAATTTTACGTCCGAACTTTGCCCTTACCGTTAAACAAGTTAACCGTCTCCATGACCCTCAAGGTCACTTTAAAGTCATACTACTGGTGTCTTTGTTTTATGAAATAAATTTTTTAAAAGGGTGTAGAAATCAATATGTTGGCTCTAACGCTGGATGTTCGTTGCTTAAATTACGATTTAGTACTCTATATGCAATATTTGGCAAGTCCTATACAAATATCGTTAATAACTGTGTAAACTTTAATTTAATTATTAAATAAATATATTTCTCACGTAAATATTCCTGGTACGCCAAAGGTTGGGCATAAAAAAGAAATGTATTCTTTGGCACAACATTCAGATATTTTACTTTTTTTATGGTAACTGAAGAATCCAGTTCTTCGTCTTGGACATATAAGACTTTCCTTCTCTTCAGCATAAGAACCGTGTTAAAGAATTATTCGCTCATTGGTAGTCATTCACATACTGATGAATATTAAATAGTTTTATAGTATTTTTAATAGATATAATCTTCAGGAATTTAATTCTATGTGGTAAAAAATTATCACTTAACATACATAAGGAAAAAATCCAAAAAATGGAGAACCTCCCCCATTTTCCATTTCCATTTTAAATTTATACCGGTTTTCATCTAAAATAAAGAACACTCCATGGTCTTAATTTTTGTCGGGAGTCAACACAAAACAGTCTAAAAAATAGATGTTAATATTTTCCCTACAAATTCTTGATGTTCGTAAACATTAGAACATAAAATTTCTTGTTGCCAACTACTTTCGAGAACACCTATTAAACTCAATTTATGTCAGTTTTCAATCAAGTGACGTAATCATATGAGTTGGTAAATTTTAGAGAATCTGGTTCGATGTCTTGCCAATATCTCCTGTGCGAAGTTATTTCATACTACCCACTGCATTTGTTTTGTAAATAAAACACAATTTACGTATGGCATTTCTTTTATATGTGATCTTTTCAGATGAACAACGAAGAAACGATGATTTGAGCTTAAGACCCCACTTTACTTATCATGGCTTCAGATATATTGAAGTGTCTGGACTTCCAGAAAATATTTCTGTAGCTATCGTTGGAGTAAGGATTGGTATGAGCAAAATGATAAAAAGCACATTTGAAACTGATAACGAAATGGTAAATAAACTTCATAGTAATATTGTTAGAGGTCAACTCAGTAACTTGATTTCTGTACCAACTGATTGCTCCCAAAGAGATGAACGGTTAGGCTGGATGGGTGATGCAGGAATGTTTGCTCCAACAGCTTTGTACAATGGAGACTTAGGCGGATTTTACACCAAATGGATGAGGGACGTTAGGGAAGCACAATCTAGTAATGGAGCTTTCAGCTCTATATCACCAAGGTAACAACATAATTGTTTGTAGGTACTTTTTCACTTGGTCTAGTGCTTGTCTGTGATTTGAAAAGAGAATAAAAAAACGATTGTCAAATATTAAACTAAAGCAAGGACTTAACTTAAGGCATGTATACACGGTGTTATAAACTAACCAGCCTAGGCAAAGTTGATGAACTCCAAATATTTGGAGCTTTGTGACTTTCTGTTTAATTACGGTTATATCGGAAGTGTTATTATAAATAAAATATCAAGTAAATTAGTACAATTTATATTTTTGTTTTGCACTCCAAGACAGTTTTATATAGACTACTTAGGTATGTTCTTTGTTAGGTCGACTTGACGTTATTGGGCATTTTACAAAAAAAATAACACTGTTTGCAGAAGTCAATCTTAATTAATTAATTTTAACACCTGATATATAACATTTAAATATCTAAAAAAGTGTCAATTAACATCAGTTGTATGGACAGCAATAGGCAAAGTTGTACAGTAGGTTGAAGCTTATTGAATAAATTCATAAAAAGAATCATAACTTAACCATCTGTAAGTAATTTCCACACGGTTGTTGAGGCCCTCCTTGATTATTCTGTTTTCCCATAAACGATTTTCTTTACTCGCATTTTCTGTAACAGACTTGTATTTACAATTTATAATAAAGACCAAGTGTGGTAGGGAAATTTAAAAAAATGCCCGAATTACTAATTGTCCCATCAAGAAAGTTTAGTTAATAAATATTTTTTGTGGAAAAAAAACTTTTACCAAATTGAAATCATAAGTTACTTTTATAAAAAATTTACCAATCATAATTTTAGTTAATAAATCAATTTAGTAATTTTCTATAATTAATTTATTAAAATGGTTTCTAAAATTTATAAGAAACGTATTCTTGTTTAATATATATTGAAAAATAAAACCAAATAATTAAAAATATTTAGAAAATATGACTGTAGTTATCTAAATTCTGGTTTGGTCACAATTTGTCAGTGCCAATTCAGTATGACCCTCAAACCCATCCTGTTTGTACCTGTTTTCTATCTTACAAGTACAGACTCGAAAAACATATCATAAAATTTGTACGACAGTGTAACCGTTTGGTTCTATACATATTTATTAAGCAATTTTGTAAAAATGGCGATAAGATTTTTTAATAGTATTAATAATCAGGCAATTCGTACATTTAACTGAAGAAATAACTTACAATAAAACATTTAAAATATATATATATATATAACCGACTTCTACCTATAACTAAAAAGCTAAAAATAATTATATCAAAATACAAAGGTACCTACCCAGGAAGTGAAAAATGTAAACATTAAAAGGTGCTCATTCTGTACAAATTAATTACCTACCAATCTAGTATATTTTCGGTACCAAGCAAATCTAAAATGCTTCATTGCTTACTTATCTACTAATTCATCAAACTTGATTGTTGCTTGGCACCGACTTCCAAAATATACTAGATTGGTAGGTAATTAATTTGTACAGAATGAGCACCCTTTAATGTTTACATTTTTTACTTCCTGGGTAGATACCTTACAACATTGAATGTCTTATTTACTTGCTAGAATTGTATTTTGATATAATTATTTTTAGCTTTTTAGTTGTAGGTAGAAGTCGGTTATATATGTTTTTAAAAATGTTTTATTTTCAACTTTTTAGTTTTTTTGAACTCAGGTAGTTTTCATTCTTTATTTTTTTATTTTGTATGTATAATCTTAATAGACAGAACCAGGTAACATCGAAAGCCTCAACATTACACAATGATACTTTATCATTTAAATTGAAAGGTAAATCTTTACGAACAAAATGTACTAGTACGCGTTGACTTAATAACCCCAAAATATATTTATGCCTTATAGACTACGCCATGTAACCTTTTTTCAACTTTTTTTGACAACCCTGTATAACTAGATAATTCCAGTCCAACCTATGTACCAACCATCCTGTACATACGACTGCCCACGGACAAGCATAAATTTGTTAGCTGCCTTCTGTAAACTATAGGACGGAATAGAATCCATCCTATATTTACGGAGTCAAATCCGTCCTAAATTTCAAACATAGTATATAACTCCTTGTGGGCTACCCCATAAATTATTTCCTTTTTAACATTTTATGTTATCGCCCTGTGGAACATTAATTCCTCTCCACACTTTATGCAACTTCTTATGGGCTATAAAAGAAATAATTTTTTAATCACACTGTATAAATATAATTCAACTCCAGCATATAATTCAACCATCCTGTCCACATCATATAACAGTTTTTTAATCACCCTATATAATTTTAATTTGACATTTTTTTCAACATTTTTATACCAACAAACGTCCAGTCCACCCTATATTCCAACCATCCTGTATATACGGCTGCCTACGGACCACTATCATTCTAGTCCGTCCTATATTTCAATTTTCATATAAATGCAACTCTTTCTGCCACTTTACTTTGTGAATTTGTTTGCTATAACTAAACACCCTGTGTATAGGCCACCAAGTACCAGTTTAAAGTTTGACATGTGTTTTCACTGAATTTTCTATTAGGCCGGGAGAATTTGACAACTAAAGTACCGTCTTCGCAAAATGGAAAAATTTGCATTTAAATAAGTATTTACCTGGTATAAAAACAAAACGAGCTTGGTACGCATTGATTTAAGGAGCCGAAAATACTATGGTTTACTACCTATATGCTTGAGATGTACATAGAAAATTTTCAAATTCGCAATTAAAACTTCCAGTGCCTAAAATTACCCCACTATTACGTTGAATTAAAATATTTATGAGGAAATGTCTGTTAAGTCATTTCGATGAAATTTGTGATAAGAATTTTGGAATTTTCGGCGATTATCTGCAACACTGCAAGTTGCACGTCGCAGAAAAGTATATGAGATCACCTAAGGATCTTCCTTAATAGATTAAACGTGAAAAAACTATACACATCCATAAGGAGTCATCAAAAATTGACTAAAATATTAGGGATATTGGTCGATTTCCATGCACGCATGTGTTCATTCACAAATTTTATCACTTTACCAACAGAATTCTTTTCCAAAATTTGAAGTTTCACCAATTCGGATATATACTCTATTAAACAAGACCATATTCATTCAAAACGGTGCACCACAGGAGAAGAAATCAGGTAACATACATACAAAAAAAAGCGAAAAAATACGCGACGAATTGATAACCTCCTCCTTTTTGGAAGTCGGTTAAAAATAGGCTGCACTATAGATTTTTTGTGCTGATAGGTAGAGACGCGTTTTTTTGTGTATAATTCATGAAAGTGTTTATAAAGTTTGAAACCACATGTAATATGATCAATGAATTATGAAAATTTGCATCGATGCATAAAATATGCATTTTCATACATCTCAAAGTGGTGATTGATGAAAAAATTAAGAGCCTAGTGCGGTGAAAATCTCCACGAAAACTTAAGATTTTGGCACCATTCATTTTTATTTTGAAGCTTCGATCTTGCAGATTACAGCAAAAGTGTTTATAGTTATCATCCCGTACTGTAGGGTGGAAGTGAGGGATGATATGGGTGCATATTTTAATAAACCTCTTGTTTTCGTTTCTCAGAAAATTGCATATATTGATATTGATATTCTAATATTGCAGGGTAATAAATATGGATTTGTCAAAATGTTACCATCGCCTAAATTAAGGATGAGGACGGAAAGGATGAAAACGTGAAAAATCGTCGAGTTGGGTTTCATGAGCGCTGAACACGATTTGAAAAACCATTTCATCTATCATTCTTCACTGAGAGGAAAATTTACTCTAGAGAATGACAGATTCATTTATTAGGGAATTTTCAGTTATTAGTTTATAGTTTTACTTAACATTCAGTTACATTTTTAGTTTTTAAAATTTTTCTCAACACGATTTGCTATTATAAGGGTAGAAATATTTGCTAAATAATTAAAAGCAAATGCATCACATTCATAGTCTGAATTGGAGTGATAAGAAAAACTTGTATCATTTTGATATAGTGAGATATTAGTGAGACTATGGTATAAATTTAACATTTATTAGTATACATTTCTTTTTAGAAATAATTGGTGTTAATGGTGACATCTTACATGTTTACTTGGTTTGTACACAAAAAATTTAGTACTTGCAAACAAGAATTCAAACCCCCATCAAAAAAGATCAGTGGTTTTTGAAAATAGAGGTATGATTCGTTCTGAGTTCTTACAAAAATCGAAATAATAGTTATCGTGTTTTCCAATCGTACTGTGGAGAATGATAACGACAGTAAGGATTTGGGACAAAATTTTTGTCGGAAACGTGTTCAGCATCCATGATAACCCTTTACAGTATTTTTCGGCGGATTTTTACGTTTCCAAATCTTGTCTTATATTTCCACCCCAGTTAGGGGAAGATGGTATTCTCAAAAATGTTTCCTTCATCTATATTAATTTCCCTAAAATTAGTAAAAATATTTAAAAATGAGTTTGAAATATTCCATGAACAAATGAGACACAAAGCTGATTATTGACATGTGCACCCTTTCACCCCAAATTTCCGTACCTAGAATAAGGGTGATGACATTCCAACTAATTTTCCCTTAAATCAACAGGAGCTAGACTTTAATTAAAAAAAAAACAGAATTACATCAATAACGCTATTTTTTCGGAAATATTAGGTTTACACTAAAAAAATCAGATGTTGTACGATGTTAATAACACCCGTTCAGGTACTCCAGAGAATAGCTGATCATATTCGTGTTAGGCGGACCCAAATACCACCCGAGTAACAAAATTAGACTTATTTCCGTCATTTTTGAGATATTAATTTTTTTTAATAATCACTAGGTCGAGATGCACTTACAAAAATGCACTGGTAATAAAACATTTTAAAAAAAAAATATAACCGACTTCTACCTATAACTAAAAAGCTAAAAATTATTATATCAAAATACAACTCTAGCAAATAAATAACACATTTAATGTTGTAAGGTACCTACCCAGGAAGTAACAAATGTAAACATTAAAAGGTGCTCATTCTGTACAAATTAATTACCTACCAATCTAGTATATTTTTGAAGTCTGTGCCAAGCAAATCTAAAATGCTTCATTGCGTACTTATCTACTAATTTATCAAACTTGATTGTTGCTTGGCACCGACTTCAAAAATATTCTAGATTGGTAGGTAATTAATTTGTTCAGAATGAGCACCTTTTAATGTTTACATTTGTTACTTCCTGGGTAGGTACCTTACAACATTGAATGTGTTATTTATTTGCTAGAGTTGTATTTTGATATAATTATTTTTAGCTTTTTAGTTATAGGTAGAAGTCGGTTATATTTTTTTTAAAAAATGTTTTATTTTCAACTTTTTAGTTTTTTTTGAACTCAGGTGGTTTTCATTCTTTATTTTGTATGTATAACCTTAATAGACAGATTCTCTGGACCTGAACGGTAACATCGAAAGCCTCAACATTACACAATGATAATTTATCATTTAAATTGACAGGTAAATCTTTACGAACAAAATAGTATTGATGTAAGTTTTTTTACTAGCTCCTGTTGACTTAATAAGCCAAAATATATTTATGTCTTATGGACTACGCCATGTAATAATCAGCTTTTCTTCAACTTTTTTGACAACCCTGTATAACTATTTTAGGGAAATAATTCCACTCCAACCTATGTACCAATCCGCCGATCCTGTACATACGACTGCCCACGGACAAGCATAAATTTGTTAGCTGTCTTCATGTAAAGTATAGGACAGAGTAGAATCCATCTATATTTCGGAGTCAAATCCGTCCTATATTTCAACCATAGTATATAATTCCTTGTGGGCAAGTACCCCATAAACATGTATTTAATTCACCATTAACATTTTAAAAAGAAATGTTATCGCCCTGTGTAATATTAATTCCTCTCCAATATCTCACTTTCATGCAATTTCTTATAGGCTCCATAAAAGAAATGATTTGCTTTAATCACACTTTATAAATATAATTCAACTCCAGCATATAGAAAAATTTCAACCATCCTGTATATGATTTGCTTATGTCCACATCATGTAACAGTTTTTTAATCACCCTATATAATTTTAATTTCACATTTTTTTCAACATTTTTATACCACCAAACGTTTTCCAGTCCACCCTATAGGCGATTCCAACCAAATCCATGTATATACGGCTGCCTACGGACCACTATCATTCAATAGTCCGTCCTATGCAATTTCAATTGTCATATAAATGCAACTCCTTCTGCCACTTCCACCCTACTTTGTGATTTTGTTTGCTATAACTAAACACTTTTGCTGTCTATAGGCTTCACCAAGTACCAAAATTTAAAGTTTGACATGTGGAGATTGTCACCGCACTGAATTTTCTATTAGGCCACTTTGGATGTAGAAAATGCAGACAAAATTTTCAAAATTGTACCGTCTTCAAAATGGAAAAATTTGCATTTAAATAGGTATGTACCTGGTATACAAACAAAACGAGCTTGGTACTCATTTTTAACCGATTTCCAAAAAGGAGCCGAAAATACTATGCTTTACTACCTATATGGTTGAATGATGTCTTGTTTACATAGAGTAAATTTTCAAATTCGCAATTAAAAGTTTCAGTGCCTAAAATTACCGCACTATTACGTTGGAATTAAAATATTTATGAGGAAATGCGTGCATGGAAATCGACCAATATGTCCCTATTTCGATGAAATTTTTGATAAGAATTTTGGAATAGTTTCGGGAAGATCCTTAGGTGATTATATACTTTTCTGCAACGTGCAACTGCAAGTTGCACGTAATCGCAGAAAAGTTCCAAAATTCTGAGATCACCTAAGGATCTTCCTTAATAGATTAAACGTTAAAAAACTATACACATCCTCATAAGGAGTTATCGAAAAATCGACTAAAATATTAGGGGAAGTTTTAATTGCGAATTTGAAAATTTCTATGTACACTCAAGCATATAGTGTTCGGCTCCTTATTCACAAATTTTATCACTTTACCAATAGAATTTTTCCATTTTCTAAACGGTATTTAAGTTTCACCAATTCGGATATATACTCTATTAAACAAGACCATATTCATTCAAACGGTACGGTGGCACCACAGGAGAAGAAATCAGGTAACATACATACAAAAAAAAAAGCGAAAAAATACGCGACGAATTGATAACAGCTCCTCCTTACAGGATGGTTGGAATATAGTGGACGGTTTTGTGGTAAAAATATTGAAAAACTATGTAGTATCAAATTAAAATTGGGTGTTTAAAAAACTGTTATATGCTGTGGACA
This sequence comes from Octodonta nipae, assembly GCA_034190945.1. Taxonomy (NCBI): domain Eukaryota; kingdom Metazoa; phylum Arthropoda; class Insecta; order Coleoptera; family Chrysomelidae; genus Octodonta; species Octodonta nipae. Next base: position 39,826,620 of record CM067221.1, on the reverse strand, counting down.
GGATTTGTTTATTGGAGTTGAGTGTGAGCCATAAGAAGTTGCATAAATACATGTAATGTTCATAATATAGCACAACTGTAAAAGGAAATAATTAGGGGTAGCCACCTATGTTTAAAATAGGACGGATTTGACTCCGAAATTATACATTATAGTTATACAGAAGGCGTAATCATTTATGCTGAGTCGTATGTACAGGATATATAACGAGAAATATTTTCTTAGATATACTCACTGACAAAGAAAACACCCAGAAGACGATATTTAAATTTAATATTTTTTTGGTAAAACATAGATGCTATTAGTAAGGAGTAAATGATTAAATTTTGAAAAAGCGCCAAGGAGTTTAATTTTTTTATAGTTCTTTAATAATGTGTTTGTGCAGCGCGGTTATCTATACACTCCCCAATACGTCTTGGCCTTGATTCAATAAGGTGGCTGATTTGTTCTTGAGGAATACTATATATATATATATATATATATATATATATATATATATATATATTTGTCTAGTTACTCGAATACAGTATTAGAGTAACTAGAAGCGAAAGCAGAAGGCTACGAGAATTATGCGAACCGACCTGAAGAGGGCAGATGTGACTCTGCCGAAACGTCGTCATTTTACCATCGATCCCGGCAGGGATCAGTTATCAACTAAGCGGAAGAATTCCCGGAAACCATCTAATACACACACATATATATATATATATATATATATATATATATATATATACATATATATATACTAGGGATGTAACGAATATTCCCATTGGCATTAGGGAATATTTGCGTCTTTTTTAATATTCGCGTTCGTATTCGGGGTTATATATGCGAAATTTTTGCGAATGTTTTTGACAATGAAAAGCGAAAAGAGATTGTAATTGCTGAGAATTGATATTTCAGGTTTATTATGATATTACTTATTAGGTACATTGCACTTGTCAATTCAAAAAATGTGGGTTAATTTTTAAATTTGCCGCCATTTATATTTTTTGTACTAGAATATCACGTTATTTGACAGATGACAAGTGGGAATATTCCGGTTATTAAAAATGGAGAGATATACGATAGAGCAATGCGTGTTTATTATTAAAAATTATTTTAAAACTGGTGAAAGTTGTACAGAAGTTGGAAGAAAATTGTCCGTCAAATGTTATCATTGGAAAAATTGATCAAAAATTTGTGGAAACTGTTTCAGTAAAAGATGAAAAAAGCAAAACATATCATCCAAAAACCACTTTATTCAGAATTTTGCACAAAGATCTTCATTTAGAGGTTTACAGGATTCGGATAAAGCAGGAAATAAAGCCAACAGACTTTGGTTTATGTCGTCAATTCGTTAATTGGACCATACAACAGAAACTTGAAAATGTGAATTTTTTCAACAAATGTGCTGGTGGAGTGATTGGTCCATACTTTTTTGAAGACGACAATGGAAATGCTTTTACTGTGAATGGTGATCTATATCGAACGATGATTACTAACTTTTTGTGAGATGAATTAGAGCATATTGATGTGCAGAATATGTGGTTCCAACAGGACAGGAATGACATATCATTCAACAGCAAAAACAATCAATCTTTTGAAACCTAAATTTAAAAGCTAGTTCACAGAGACTCGAAATCAGGAGTCATACCTACGCCATTTCCTTGTGATTTCTAGGACAAAGAATTCGTAGGTTAACTAAAACCTGTCAAAGTTGAGGGGAGTGAAACTGTTAAAAGTTCTCGGCTAGAAGCAATATATGCGTTCAATGGATTGCAAAATCTAGCTATTCGGATTATTGACAGCTGTGCGACAATGGTGCAATGACAATAAAAATTTCATTAATATATTAATTTTCAGAAATACCGCAATAACTTTTAGAGTTTAGCCTGATTCCTTCCTCAGTCAACTTTATAATCTCTTTAGAGTTCCGCAGACACCATTATATAGTTACTAACCTTATCGCTTTCTTTAAAAAGTCGGTTTATGGTGTTTCACGAGTTTTTTTTTTGTTGACGGATATTTACAACTTATCGTTTTGTGCTGTTGTTAAGGAATTTATAATAAAACATTTTTCGTCAGTAAACCGTTTGTTTAGCATATCACTCCTACTTCTAAACTTTTTTAAAAGGTTTCGGCACCTTAATACTCTCCTATCTTTAACTTAGGACCAAGATTAAATTTGACAATTTGTGTAACGCTCAGATTAACTCCAGACCTTTTGTCAGGGCTAACTTTCAAATTCGAAATCCGCAGAATATTTTCCTAAGGGTGTGTCCACGTAAACGAGCGTTGCTTGGTGCGGGCCGTGCGTTACGTCAAAGTGGTACTCCCAAGCTGAATCTAGAGACGAAAACAAACCAACTGAGCGACCACACAATATAAAATCGCTACAAAAGTATTAATTTAATTTCCAATAACAACACAATGAATGCTTTGTATTTGTTTACATGGGACACAGCATACAAAACCCCATTAGTTAGATAAATAGAAATAATAGCACCATAACTATCGTACTTGCGTTCTTACACTTCTTTGGTACCTGCCTCCTTTGCGTCTGATAATTGTGTTAGGTGAAATTTCTTGAAAAAATTGTAAGTTATTACATCACATAGCAACAAATTGTAGCCGAGCTCGGCATGTATTCCCCTCACATTTAAAGTATGATACAAATTGTATCGTCTATTTATTGAGAAGCTTACAAAATCTTACTTTTAAAGCCATACAAAGTTTAGGCTCGTCCGTCACTTTGTTTTATAACTGTTTTAAAAATATGTAGGCAGCACACTGACAACATCAATTGTCTCCTAAACAAGCCAACTTTAATTTAAATGGGTCCATAAATAAAAGAAGTTATAACATAACATTATTATTTTGTTTTTTTGACAACCCTATATAATTTAGTTTTTATTTGGCTCATTATAAATTAAGAATTCTGCTGTTTAATTAAAAATAAATAGATACAAATTTCTTATAACTTGTCTTATGAACTCATGAACCAAAATATCAAACTTTTTTGGTTTACTCCAATAGGATGATTGTTTAACTGTTGAAACAGCGTTGAGTGTAATGGCTTGGTGTTAGGATACAAAATTTTGTGTTTATACATATGTGACACAACAAAGGTTTCAAGCTATTTCAGTTTATGTATTAAAAATAGAAGAACTGGTTTATATAATAATTAACATGCACAATTTATGGTATAATTTTTGATTAAAACAAAATCAGTAATTGTTGTGTTTTAAAATGAACGGTCGTAAAGGGGCGATCAAAATATGTGTTTGTGATTGCTACTTTTGGCTGCATATTTAACAGTCTAATATTCCCATTCGCATTCGTATTTGCGAATATTCGAAGAGAAAATTCGCATTAGCATTCGTATTCGCGAACATCGAAAATCGGATATTCGTTATATTCCTAATATATACATATATGTTTTAGAACCTGCAAAGTAAGTGGGGGCTGCGGTAAATTTCTCAGCCTTCTACCCATCATATCCCAAACATGTCCTATGGGAGAATGATACATAGGTCATTTTAAAAAGTTTAAACCAACTCGAGCAACATGAAGCGCAATATTGGTTCCATGAGCCGATTAAGATAAGGGAGTTCATATGGCTCCACTGCTTCCTGAAGATAACGTTGCGCTGTCATGTTGCCTCGAGCAAAAAGACTAAAAGTGACCTACTTCTATGAGCAATAGCCTACTGTTCGGTATACATGTCGCCAAACATCAAATTGAGGTTGACATTTTTCTCCTCATACCATCAAACAGTTTGTTTTTTGGTAAATTTAAAAAAATCAAAAAAACGACCTCAATATTAATGGATAAAAAAGTTTACGTGAAAAAATATTCACCAAACTTTACAAATTTTGAATCATTTACTTTTTACTATAGTAACTATATTTTACTAAAAAATATTAAATTTAAACATCTCCTTCCGGGGATTGTGATTTCTTTGACAGTGAGAATATTTTCATTTACCAATTTAAAATTTTTTTTTACTACATGAGTTGTTGCCGTGAATAGTTTTAACATATTCAGGTAATTTATTAATTTATTATTAGTATAAATTTTGTTATTAAATAATTAAATTGTGTAATAACAACTTAAAACTAATATTAAGAATTATATGTTTATAAATTTTACAAATCATTTTTGTAAATTAATTAGAGGATTTAGTGCATTTTGATATGCTAATTCTCAAGCTTTAATGCAACAAGATGCCAAGCTATCAAAAAGTGTATATTGGAGTATTGACAAAGTTTCTTTGTTACAAAGGTTTTTTATCAAAACCGAAAAGTAAATATCTTCGTTTTTCTTCTTTTTTCTATCCCATTTATATGTTGTTTCTATTTAAGATTTGATCAACAGTTATACCCAGATTTTTGGTACTGTTTACTAATGAAATACATTGATTTCCGATTTTGCATTCAAGCTGATCAGATACATTATCATTATAATTAGCAAAAATACCTCCCATTGTCAACACTAATAAGTTGATTTAAAGGTAGCCAATTTAATTCTTCTTTCATTTATTATCAGGGAGACTAACATTAAATAAATCATTTATATAAATTAGGAATAACATAGGACCAAGAATTGTTCCTTGTGGAACCCCTTCAACTTATTGCTTTGTATATCGTTTATTTGAGCAAATTGTTCTGTGTCAGTTAGATAACTATGAATTAACTGTAAAAGCAAATTGTAAGACTTATTTATTATTTTAAAGGGTAGTAATTATGAATGATGGAGGTGTAGCTTGGGGAGATGCTGGAATTATCCTCACATGGCACATGTATCGAGTTTATGGAGATATTCAACTTGTAAGTGAAAATTATGAGGCTATGACTGCTTGGTTAAATTACCTCCAAACAAATAACCCTAGTCTAACGTGGGAGAATAAACTTAACATTACCTTTGGCGATTGGTTAAGTGTTAACGCTACTACTCCATATGACGTTCTTGGGACAGCTTATTTTGCAAATGATGCTCGTTTGTTATCTATGATGGCGAAGGTTCTTGGCAAAAGTTTAGATGCGGAAAAATATGCTCAGCTTCATGTAGATATAGTTAAGGCGTTTAATCAACAGTTTGTTGATAACACAACTGGAAAAATTAGTGGAGATACACAAACCTGCTATGTTTTAACATTGTATTATGGTTTGCTGCCTGATGATTTAATTCCCAAGGCCGTGCAGCATTTAGTTGACGACATTAAAGCTCACAATATGCATTTGACAACTGGCTTCATAGGTAAGTTTTTATTTTTTTAAGTTTCCAGTTCTCGAAGAGCTATGTTCAAAAAGTAACATCAAGTCTGAATGTGCTCTGCTTCTTTTATTTATAGTTATTGTCTAAACCGACGCGCGATGACAGCTCTCGCCTTCCTACAACATGGACATCCGTAATTGCCAGATTACACAAAACAGACACGTCCACCAACACCCAACCAATCACAACACAGCCCCTTCATCACGTGATATCTCCTTCTAACCCACCAATAACTATAAATAAAAGAAGCAAAGCAGCTTCACATTCAGTTAAGTTACCTAGAAACTCTTGGGGAGTATATTCTGAAACTCTTTTTCAATTTTGTCTCTTGATAATGGCTCCAAAGCAGGAGTCGAAACGTCGAACATTTAATAATGTTTTATTTTATTGTTGTTGATCATTGGTCCCTATAATCGATGTAATGCAATTTTGTTGTTTTACATTCCATAATTTTGTTTAAAGATCGAAACTGCTGAGCCAAAAATTTTGACAATAATAGGGAATATAGAAAGTTGACCGAGCTTTACACGAAAAATAAGGAGAAACCATAAATTTTAATTTTGGGGGCAAATTATAGAGTTTTATGAAAAATATTTTTTTAAAACGCATCGTGTAATACATCCAATGAAAGGACTAATTTTGAGGAACACAAATATATATTTTTTTATTTTAAAAATTAAATTAGTTTAAAACATATTAACAAAAATATACAAAAATTTACACATTCCCTCCTTATCTTCGAAACTGTAAGATATAAAATTAAAAAAAGAGGCCTGAGTTTTACCGGAAAAATTAGGAGAAACTCTTAATATTAATTTTTGGACGCAAATTGCATAATTAAATGGAAAATATAAAATTAAAATTGTTTCTAACATGTAATATCTCAAATTAAAGGGCTCATTATGACGAATATAAATATATTTATTCCATATTTTTAAAATAAATTATTTAAAAGATATTAACAAAAACATAAAACATCGACTTATTCCTCCCTTTATCTTAGAAGCTACATGCATGACCTAAAACTTTGAAAAAAGGTTAGAAATATAGGGCTTATCTTGAACTTTACAGGAAAAATAATGAGGCAACTCTGATATTAAGTTTGGGGTCCAAAATAGAGATTTACAGATTTAAATAAAAGATTAAATTTCAAGTGGAAGTATTTTTTTTTCATATTTTTAAATTAATTTGTTAAAAAGTTATTAAAAATTGTACAAAATTCGACCCCGTTAAGAAAAAAATCTAACAGTAATTTATAAACTTTAATGGAATATAAAATTTTGTTTTTTAATGTGCACCTGTAAGGCAATGTTTCAAATGAAAAAAATCATCATAAAAATACAAATATATTTTATTTATATTTTTAAAATAATTTGTTTAAAAATTTAATAACTTATTATTTACAATTTGGCCTATTTTCTTCTTTATCTTCCAAACTACTTAGCCTAAAATTCGGACAGAAGATTATATATGTCTTCACTGAAAGTTTATTGGCAAAATAAAGTGAAAATCCTAATCTTAATTTTATTGGCCAATTGGAAAATGAAACAAATATTTTTATAAAAATCAAGCAAATCCTGTAACAGTTAATAAAAACGCGTTGTGTGAGAAATAAAAGTGTATACTTTTCATAAATTTAAAACACTTAGTTTAATAGATATTAAGGTAAATATAAGAAAATCCACTCATTGTTTTCTGTTCTGAAACTGGAATATTATAAAAATATTTACTTTAATTCACTTACATTGTATCAAATCTTAAAGGTTGTACGGAACCCTTAGTATGCGAGTCAAACTCGCACTTGACCAAATTATTATTGATATTCTATTTCTTATTTGAATTCTCTAATCTTTGTTCTTGTAGAGAAAGTTCGAAAATTTTTATACCAAGTAAATCTGAAATTTAGACTATATTTATAAGGGTCATGGAGTTTTTTGTGACGCAATAGTATCTTCCTCGCAGTTTATCAGCCATTCCCCGTTCCGCGAATTCTGCATTGGCATTGGCGTGAAATGTAATTCCTAAGCGTTGAAGTACGAATTAATATATTAATGCTTCGTACTCAGTGGTAAACATATTTGTTTAATTAAGTATATTTGCTAAGATTGTAAACATTTTTATAACTTTGAAAACATTAATTACTGTATAAAATATAGGTTTGGATTATATTAATATTCCAAAACATAATATATAAATTAACTTTTGTTAGGTACCCAGTACTTACTGCCAGTACTAACGTTATATGGTCACAATGACATAGCATATAAGCTTCTACTCCAAGAGACATTTCCGTCATGGGGCTTCACAATAAAACATAATGCGACCACAATATGGGAACACTGGGATAGTTGGACCCCAGAAGAAGGCTTCAAAGATCCAGCGATGAATTCTTTCAACAATTATCCCTTTGGTACTGTTGGAAGGTGGATGTTTCAATACATGGCTGGGATAGATACAGATTTAACAGATGTCGCATATAAGAAAATCATTATTAAACCATACATCGGTAGTGGTATTAACCATATGACTGCTTCACACACTTCTATAAGAGGCACAATTAAGAGTACCTGGAGTATAGTCGAAAATAATTTTACTTTACAAGTAAGTCCATCAAATATTTTTCATTAGTAATGCAAGTCTTTCTTTTTCGCTTCGAATTTTTTACTGAAATAGATAGTGGTTCACACTATTACTTGGAGCATTACAAAGTTACCATGTTATGGGATAATACAAATCTTAACTGAAGATGAAAATTATATTTCTATAAACAAGATATTATAAATACTGCATAATTCAGGCTCTCCTACCAATAAATGCAACAATAGGTCCTCAATGTTTTCAAGAGTCAAACACCTTAAAATTTTATAAATATTTATTATGTTTCAGAGTGTACAATTACTTTTGAAAGCCGCAGTTGGTTTGTCGAATTTCCAAATAACATACGTACCATTTATCTTTTGTTCGTAATTATAAACTCTGCTTTTTACTTAGTTTTAAAAAATCAACAAGTGTCAGGACGTAAGGTCTGGGCTGTCCCCGTATTCTATCTATATACTATTATAAATCTGTAGTTGTCTGTTTGTTTGTTTGTTACTTCATCACCTAAGAACTACGGAAACGATTTTACTGAACCTTTTTTTGTTGCAAAGCTTATAGTTAAAACCTGGTGTACATATTATCTCCCTACATTCAAAGAAACGGTAAATATAGGGAAAAATAAATTACCATGTTCGATAATATATACACAATTTGTCAATTGGTTCCACCGCATGCACCAAATTTTAGATACTTTAGATAGGTAGAATTAAATGGATTTAAAAAGTCTTGAAAAAAAAAACAGGTATAATAGGTGGCGTGTAAATAGGTCAGTAAAGTTAGCACCGCCATTTTACAGAAACTCAAATTAAAACATATGGGAATTACGAGCTATTTAGGAGCTCTTGAGTTTTACCTAAATTGATTTTTGAGCTCAATATTTACTATGGAAAAAGTGCAAAAAACTATTGGCGGTGCTAACTTTACGTAAAGTTAGCACCGCCATCTCAGAAAAACAAACAAAAAAATTTTGTGAGGCGTCTCAAATTAGGAGCTATTTACGAGCTTTTAATTGACGTATTGAACGTCAACCCCTAAATTTGTCTAAGGGGTAAAAACCACCCCCGAAAAAATATTGAATTTTAATTTTAAATTTAAAATCTATTAAAATTATCTACGATTTACGAGCTCTTTTCTGGTGTAATGCACATAAACATCTAAAAATGTCTAAGGGGTGAAAACAACCCCCCAAGTATGCAGTTTTTTCGAATTTTATGGTTATTAAATTTTGAAAAATACCAGCATGATCTACGATTTACGAGCTTTCCAACGGTATATTACACGACAACATTCAAATTACTGGAAGGGGTGCAAACCACCCTCCAATTATGCAGTTTTTTCAAATTTTATGATTTATAAATTTTAAAAAATACCAGCATGATCTACGATTTACGAGCTTTCCAACGGTATGTTACACGACAACATTCAAATTACTGGAAGGGATGCAAACCACCCTCCAATTATGCAGTTTTTTCAAATTTTATGATTTATAAATTTTAAAAAATACCAGCATGATCTACGATTTACGAGCTTTCCAACGGTATATTACACGACTGCATTCAAATTACTGGAAGGGGTGCAAACCACCCTCCAATTATGCAGTTTTTTCAAATTTTATGATTTATAAATTTTAAAAAATACCAGCATGATCTACGATTTACGAGTTTTCCAACGGTATATTACACGACAACATTCAAGTTACTGGAAGGGATGCAAACCACCCTCCAATTATGCAGTTTTTTCAAATTTTATGATTTATAAATTTTAAAAAATACCAGCATGATCTACGATTTACGAGCTTTCCAACGGTATATTACACGACAACATTCAAATTACTGGAAGGGATGCAAACCACCCCCAATTATGCAGTTTTTTCAAATTTTATGATTATTAAATTTTGAAAAATACCAGCATGATCTACGATTTACGAACTTTCCAACGGTATATTACACAACATTCAAATTAATGGAAGGGGTGCAAACCACCCCCCAATTATGCAGTTTTTTTGAAATTTTATGATTTATAAATTTTAAAAAATACCAGCATGATCTACGATTTACGAGCTTTCCAACGGTATGTTACCCGACAACATTCAAATTACTGGAAGGGATGCAAACCACCCCCCAATTATGCAGTTTTTTCAAATTTTATTATTTATAAATTTTGAAAAATACCAGCATGATCTATGATTTACGAGCTTTCCAACGGTATATTACACGACTACATTCAAATTACTGGAACGGGTGCAAACCACCCCCCAATTGTGCGGTTTTTTTTCAAATTATAATAAGATTGTAAGTTCCTATACTTAAGAAAAAAACAAGAACTTGAGGAAACTAAATTTTTCAGTGCTGGATTAACTCACAAAATATTTTTTCTCAATTAATTCATTCATTATGCGGTTTGTACACTAGTAATGTAGTTTTGCCAATAAGGATACTCAGTAATGAAAACGATATTACCATCTTATTAGTCCATCCACAATATTTTTGCATAATTATTTTAGTCCATTTTCAAATATCTAAATTTAGAACGTTATTTTTGGCCTATTAAAGAATTTTCATTTTAGATTTTGATGAAACATTCGAAAAGCCTTCTTGCCGCTGTTTGTAATGGCCTCTTCTGTAGAATGAAAAAATAAATTTGAATACACTGATTATGTGAATATATTGAAAAGAGTTCTCTGATAATTGTTATCTAATATTTGATTGGTGTCACTGGTTCTAGTCGAGGCAATATATTTTATTAAAGCAGTAAAAAATTTGTAATGTGGTATTTTCTGATTGTCTTCTAAACGTTGTTTGTGGCATATTCTTGATTACTTTTTCATTTTGCAATCACATCAATAAATATAAAGCCATTGACAACGAAGTCAGAATAGACCTTGAAACGTTTGGTATTCCTGCAATATACGTAGTTTTATTTCTATTGTGGTGTTATTCCCCAAAAAAACATAAAAGTAATCAAGTGGTATTTTCTATTGCAGGGGTTACTTAAATTCTTGAATCACATAAGTAATATACGCCACTCTGTACTCATCCTTTACGTTCAAACTCATATATAATATACTTCATTATACAATTAATCGCTATCATTTGATTTAAGAACATTTCTTTTTGAAATTCAAGTACGTTGAATTTCTCTCAATAAATAGGTATATTGAAGTAGTTATTTATATATTTATTATCAATAAACATTTTAACAAAAAAATTTAATATATTTTATGGCATTAACCAGTAATTTCAAATGTGAAATCGTCCATCTATGGAAATTTTACTAAGTTATTAGTTACAGGTATTAATATTGGCACCTAGATGGCGAGACAACACATTTGTTTAATTCATTCAAGTACCTTTGATCTTTTATGTCTTACTATTTGTATTTTTGGTTTGCTATGAATTATCTGATTATTGTGGGTACAAAAATAATAGTTGAAAGAATAAGAACGAAATACATTGCCCTCTCAGATACCAAACTCCTGTTTTATATTTCTTGTATAGATTATAGATTCAGCCCATTTTCAAATGGTAAAGGTTAGACAAAAATAAGAATATTATTAGTTGAAAAATGCCGACTGGAATTAATCTGTGCATTTCGGAATACATAAATATTGCTATTTCTATTTGAAACAACTGTTTTAATATGTTAATTAGAAAGAAAAAACTTTGAGGTAAATATTAAAACTTTAAGCAACAGATTTTGAAGAAGAAGCGAGTTGAATACAAAACCAGAAGAAACGGTAACACGTGGTCCATAAAGATGGTTACAATTTTTCGTTAGATTCAATACTTAATTAAAAGATCATAATTCATAATACAATTATTTATCCGAACAATGACTACCAACAGTAGTCCTTTTTTAACATATTGTTGGAAAGCTTGTACATGGTAGATAATTACACCTTACACCATTTTCAAAATTTGTAAAATCTAGATTTCTAAACCTTTGCCGTAGTAAGGATAATATTTAATATTTTCATCCATTTCAAAACTCTGACGGTTTGAAATAATTAGTCATTTAGGTAGTTACTTGCACCTTTTAGGTGATTTTGAAGTGGTCCTGCAATGTATCATTGAATCATAAATTGAATCATAAATCATAATTTATGTTGCTAGTTTTCTAAATTTAAGAACTACAAATTTGGAAAAAATTGCATAATTTGGGGGTTGTTTGCATTCGTTACAATAATTTGAAAGTAAGTGTTATATATCCTTGAAGAGCTTCTAAATCGTAGATTAGGCTGTCAGTTTTGAAAATGAACAAAATCACATAATATAGACAAACTGGGAAATTAAGGGGGTTGTTTGCACCCTTTCCAAAAATTTGAATGTAGTATTTTAAAGCTCGTAAATCGTAGATCATGCTGATATTTTTCAAAATTTATAAATCATAAAATTTGAAAAAACTGCATAATTGGGGGGAGGGGCGGCTTGCATCCTTTCCAAAATCTTGAATGCAAACGTATAATATCCCGTTGAAAAGCTCGTAAATCGTAGCTGAGGCCGGCAGTTTTTGAAATGAAAAAAATACATAATTTGGAATAACTGGTAAATTTAGTGCGTTGTTTGAACCTCTCCCAGTAATTTGAATGTGGTCGTGTAACATACCGCTGGAAAGCTCGTAAATCGTAGATTGTGCTGGTGTTTTTTAAATTTATAAATCATAAAATTTGAAAAAACTGCATAATTGGAGGGTGGTTTGCACCCCTTCCAGTAATTTGAATGTAGTCGTGTAATATACCGTTGGAAAGCTCGTAAATCGTAGATCATGCTGGTATTTTCAAAATTTATAAATCACAAAATTTGAAAAAAACTGCATAATTGGGGGGGGGGGTGGTTTGCACCCCTTCCAGTAATTTGAATGTTGTCATGTAATATACCGTTGGAAGGCTCGTAAATCGTAGATCATGCTGGTATTTTTTAAAATTTATAAATCATAAAATTTGAAAAAACTGCATAATTGGAGGGTGGTTTGCACCCCTTCCAATAATTTGAATGCAGTCGTGTAATATACCGTTGGAAAGCTCGTAAATCGTAGATCATGCTGGTATTTTTGAAAATTTATAAATCATAAAATTTGAAAAAACTGCATAATTGGGGGGTGGTTTGCATCCCTTCCAGTAACTTGAATGTTGTCGTGTAATATACCGTTGGAAAGCTCGTAAATCGTAGATCATGCTGGTATTTTTTAAAATTTATAAATCATAAAATTTGAAAAAACTGCATAATTGGAGGGTGGTTTGCATCCCTTCCAGTAACTTGAATGTTGTCGTGTAATATACCGTTGGAAAGCTCGTAAATCGTAGATCATGCTGGTATTTTTTAAAATTTATAAATCATAAAATTTGAAAAAACTGCATAATTGGAGGGTGGTTTGCACCCCTTCCAGTAATTTGAATGCAGTCGTGTAATATACCGTTGGAAAGCTCGTAAATCGTAGATCATGCTGGTATTTTTCAAAATTTAATAATCATAAAATTCGAAAAAACTGCATACTTGGGGGGTTGTTTTCACCCCTTAGACATTTTTAGATGTTTATGTCCATTACACCAGGAAAGAGCTCGTAAATCGTAGATAATTTTAATATATTTTAAATTTAAAATTAAAATTCAATATTTTTTCGGGGGTGGTTTTTACAAATTACAAATTTAGGGGTTGACGTTCAATACGTCAATTAAAAGCTCGTAAATAGCTCCTAATTTGAGACGCCTCACAAAATTTTTTTGTTTGTTTTTCTGAGATGGTGGTGCTAACTTTACGTAAAGTTAGCACCGCCAATAGTTTTTTGCACTTTTTCCATAGTAAATATTGAGCTCAAAAATCAATTTAGGTAAAAATCAAGAGCTCCTAAATAGCTCGTAATTCCTATATGTTTTAATTTGAGTTTCTGTAAAATGGCGGTGCTAACTTTACTGACCTGTTGTAAATAGCATATCTACAATGTGGTTGAAATACGGGGTGGTTCAAAAAAGGTATATTGAGTGGACCATAAACAGGTTATACCAGGTGGTTGATAAACGGGTGGAGTTGAATTATATTTACAAGGGCGGACAACAAAATGTTATATTGTTAGGGTCATAAGTAGGTGCATATACAATGTGGGTGAGATAAAGGTAAAATAGATAGATTTATACAGGGTGGATAAAAAAAGGTTATGTAAGCAGTTAGGATTTTAATTTTCTTGAGTCATTATTATAGTTATGAAATGGGTTGAAAAAAATGTTAGAAGCAGTTGTTTATAAAGGGTGGTTGAAATATAAGATGCAGTGGAATTATTGTTTATAGGGTAGTTAAAAAAAATGTATAACCACAAGTAGTTCACAAGTAGCATATTATAAGATGGTTGAAATATGTAGCAGAGTAGTATTACTGCTATACTATACTATACTATACTATAGGTGGGTTTCAAAAATATTATACAAATGTTATGATCTACAACCTGTTTCATATTCCGGATTGATGAAATATGGGGTGGAATAGAATTATAAGTATACAGGGTGGTGAAAAAATGTTATATAGGGTGGCCCATAAGTAGTTGCATATACAAGATTGTTGAAATATAGCGTGGAGTAGAACAATACAGTGTGGGTAAAAAAATTAGAAAAATTTTGGAGTACCTGAATTATGGGGCATAGTGAAGTTGTCGTTACACAATGTGATTCAAACAAGGTTACAAAAAGTTGGAAATGAAGGTTGTTTTAAATGAATTGTGGAGAGAAATTATATTATATACAATTAGTTTCACAGATAGGTTATTTCAAAAATTGTTACATAGAGTGCCCCATAAGCAGTTGCAGTTTTGGTGAAATTTATTGTGAATTGATGGTTTTATACAGGATGGTACATTGACAGGAAAAGTAGATATAGCAAAAAATACTATTCGATAACACATAATTAGTCAATTAGTTCCACGGCATGCCCCAAATATTGGATACTTGCATCAGATTAGCTGTTGGAACATGCCAATATAACATATTTCAATTAAGAAAAAAGTGCAACTAATAAGTCTACTGTAATCTTACAGGGTGTTCCATATATAGGATATGTGAAACTTAGAGCAGTGTAGAATTATATAGATTTAAAAATCTTGTAGAATAGGTATATTCGGTGGTCCGTAAGCAGCTGCAAATATACAATGTGGGTGAAGCAACTTATATGGGGTGGTTCAAAAAAGGTATATTGAGTGCATCATAAATAGTTGCATATACCAGGTGGAGTTGAATTATATTTATACATAGTGGATAAAAAAATGAGTTATGTAAGAAGTTAAGATATTTGAATTTTTCTGAGCTATTATTATAGCTATTATTATATTATAGTTGTGTATACAGGGTGGTTGAAATATAAGATGGAATGGAATTATAGTTTATAGGGTGGTTAAAAAAATATTTTATATCCACAAGTAGTTCACAAGTAGCACATATGGATGGTTGAAATATGTAGCAGAGCATAATTACAGCTAAACAAGTGGGTTTAAAAAATATTATAATGGAATGTTATGATCTGTTCCATATACCGGATAGATGAAATATAGGGTGGACTAGAATTCTAGGTATACAGGGTGGTTCAAAAATGTTATATTGGGTGGCCCATAAATACTGAAATATGGGGCGAGGTCAAGTTATAATTACACAGTGTGATTCAAACAAGGTTAGAAAAAGTTGCAAATGAAGGGTGATTTAAATGAAGTGTGGAGAGAAATTATACTTTATACTGTGGTTCAAAAAATATGAGGAAAAATTGTGAAATAGCGTTGCTCATAATCAGTTGCACAGTGATCTGTATCTGTATAGAGTATTTGAAATATAGGGAGGAGCAGAGTTAAGTAGTTGAGTATTTAAAAATTGTTAGGTACATAGGGTGCCAAATAAGCAGTTGCAGTTTTGGTGAAATTTATTGGGAAGTTATGAATTTATATTTATACAGGGTGGTACAAAAAATGTTATACTGGGTGGCCGAAAGGTAGTTGCACATATAAGGTGGTTGAAATAGAGGCTGAAGTAGAAATATAGTTTAACAGTGAGGATAAAAAATTGTATAAAATATTCTCTCACTAGAACATGAGCTGTTGCATATATGCCATATCTGAAACATGGGGTGAAGTAAAATTATAGTTCTACAGTTAGATTAAAACAATTTTAAAACAAGTTTCATATAACGGGTGGTTGACATATAACGTAGAGACAAATTATAGTTTCCAGGGTGGTTAAAAAATGACAGAAAAATGGTTATTTAGGTAGTTTATAAGCAGTAGTACAGATAGGATAGTTGAAATATAGAGGGGATCAGAGTTATAGATAAGTGTTTAAAAATGTTAAATAAGGTGGCCCCTAAGCAAGATGTATATACAGTGTTGTTGAAATATTTTGTAGAATAAAATTATGGTTATACATGATGGTTCAAAAAATGATAGACAAATAAGTTAAAATGGTTGACTAATTGGCAGCAGTATATACAAGATGATTTAAATGAAGATGAAAGTAGAGTTATAGCTATAGAAGGCAGTTCAAAAAATTATTGAATAAAATTGTTACATACGGTGACCATATATAGTTGCGGTTTGGGTATCATATGTTGGGAACTCGTGGATTTATAGTTATACGGAGTGGTAAAAAAAAGTAATATTGGGTGGCCTATAAGTATATGTATAAAGTAGACCATGAACAGTTGCATCCTGATATAAAGAATATCTGATATAAGGGGCGAAGCAAAATTATAGTTATATATTGTGTTTAACACGATGTTAAAATAGCATTGCATATAAAGGGTGGTTAAAATTTAAGGCGGAGGGAAATTATATTTTACGAATTGGGTCAAAAATTATCAGAGATAATTGTTATATAGCGTATAGGGTTGAGTAGAATTATAGTTAGGTAATTTAAAAAACTTATATTGGGTGACAAATAAACAGCAGCTTATATAGGATGGTTGCACTATAGGGTGAAGCAGAGTTACAGTTTTACAAGGTGGTTCCAAAAATTCTTAAATAGAATTGTTATATAGGGTGGCCCATAAGTGCTTGCAGTTTCAGTGAAATATACTCGGGATTGGCAGATTTATAGTTATGTAAGGTACCGTAATTTTACAGGGTGTTCCGTATATAGGATAGGTGAAAGGTATAGCGGTATAGAATTACATGGGTTTAAAAAGTTATATTAGGTGGTTTTAAAGCTGCTGAATATATACAATGTGAAGAGTGGAATTAGTTATATGGGGTCGTTCAAAGGTGAACTGGGTGGGCCATAAATAGTTGGATATACCAGGTAGTTGAAAAAATGGCGGAGAAAAAATATACCTATACAGGGTGGATAACAAAATGTTATATTCATTGTCTCATAAATAGTTGCATATGAAATGTGGTTGAAATAGGGGTAGAAAGAACTATATTTATAGAAGATGAATCTTAGAAAAATGTGTTATACTCGTATAAGCAATTAGAATTTTTTAATTATGTTCTCGAGTTATTATAGTTATGAAACGGGTTGAAAAAATATTAGAAGCAGTTGTTTATAAAGTGTTGTTGAAATCTAAGATGGAGTGGAATTATAGTTTATAGGGTGCTTAAAAAAATTGTTTAATATCCACAAGTAGTTGCTTATATAGGATGGTTGAAATATGTGGCGGAGTATAATTACAGTTATACAGGTGGGTTAAAAAAATATTACAAAGAAATGCTATGATCTACAAGCTACTTCATATACAGGATGGTTGTATAGAGTGGAGTAGAGTTATAAGTATACAGGGTGGTACAAAAAATAAAGTAGATACATATACAAGATTGTGAAATATAGGGTAGAGTACAATTATAATTATACAGGGTGGGTAAAAAAATAGTAGAAAAAATTGTTTTGTACGGTAGAACTTGATCAGTTGCATATATGGAGTGGGGGCGAAGTAAAGTTATAGTTATAGTGGAGAAGAGGTTTAGTAACATATTCAAAAAATGGTATACTGGTAAAAAAATAAGCAGCAGCATATAAAGGGTGGTTGTGATATAGGTTGAAGTAGAGACATACATAAAAGGCGATACAAAAAAAAATGAACAAAAATGTTATATAGGGTGCTTCATAAACACTTGCACTTTTGGTGGAATATATTGGGAATTAATGGATTTATATTTATAGTTAAACATTAAGGGCGCAGAAATGTTATACTGGAATGCAAGGTATTTGAAATAGAGGGAGGAGTAGAATTGTAGTTAAACATGGTGGATAAAAAAATATCCGAAAAATTTTGTAGGATTGAACAGGAGCTTTTGCATATATGAATTATCTGAAACATGGGGCGAAGTAAAATTATGGTTACACAGTGTGATTAAAACAATGTTAGAAAAAGTTGCATATAAGGGGTGTTTGAAATTTAAGGTGGTGACAAATTAAATTTTCCAGGCTGTTTCAAATAAAAAATATCAGAAATATGACCATATAGCGTAGTCTATAAGTAGTTTCATTTATAAGATAGTTGAGCACAGGAATATACAGGTTGGCTGAAATATTTTCTAGAGTAAAATTATGGGTATAAATGATGGTTCAAAAACTGATAGATAAATAATTTATAATAGTTGACTAATGGACAGGAGTATAAACAGGATGGTTTAAATATAGATGGAAGTAGAGTTGTACTTATAAGAGGAGGTTCAATAAAAATAGAATTGTTTTATAGGGTGGCCAATAAGCAATTGCAGTTTGGGTAAAATATGTTAAAGATTGGTGGATTTATATTTTTATACGGGGTTGTACAAAAAAAATATATTAGAATTGGTGGATTTATTGTTAAGTAGGATGGTTCACAAAAGTTAGAAAAAGTTGTTATATAAGATAGCCTATATGCTTTATAAGTTTTTACACAGAATTGTATATTCCGTACGCGGGTGAAACCGCTGGTAACGGCTAGTTGATTTATAAAAAGTTATCATGTTTTACCATCCAAATCCCATATCTTTCAGTGTTGGTCACATAATAAACGTTGTGTAAGATATAATGCGATAATGTTCGCTATTTTCCGTAAAGTCTTTCGGCGGTCCCGGAAAGATTACAACCAGTAATGTACTACATATTCAGACAACACCAAACTATTAAACATTGACCATGATGGGTTTTTCGTGCAATCTTTTCAATTTTCATCATAACACATATTACAGTTATGCTGTTCGACATATTTTGAAATTTAAAACGAGTCTCAGGGGTAAAATTATTTTTTCACTAAAATTAATAACATCTTATTTTAATTACTGTGTCGCCTTGATTTTATTTAGCTTGAGAAGTTGATTTTTGCGGAAAGAATATATTTCCGGTATATATAATGATCCGGGCAGGGATAACTGGCTCCTTCTGGGATCTTCCGTAAAATGCCGAAATGATGTGAAAGAGTTTCACTCATGTTCTTAACACTTTTAGTGCAAATGCCGTTTTACTTGACCGTAAGTAGACGAAAATACAGACAAAGCCAAGAAACCTGAAGAAACTCCACGAGCTTTTGCCAAATCTTATTTTATCAAAGTTTACAGAACAGATCCGTTATCTAGTGCGAACAATTTTGTAAAACTTTTTTGTTTTGAAGATAGAAGCAACAAATTTTTTAGGAACCAATTATTAAATGGGATGTTGAACAACATCAAGTCAATAAAGTAAATTTAATTTTGTATATTTTAACGGAATAAGTTGCTTTTCAATGTTTCAGGTGACCATTCCCCCCAATACTAAGGCTACGGTCAACCTTCCTTTCTTGAAAGAGAAATGGGAACAAGAAATAGATTCTGGTGAATACGAATTCAGTGTCCAATTAACATGATATTTTTGACTGCATTTATTATATGAGTTTCAAAATAATAAAAGCATTAATTCTCAAAATGTGTTTTGTGGTTATTGGATTACCTGGTGGCTTCTCAAATATTAGTCATTACATGGATTCTTTACATTCTGTTCTTTTCCTCTATTAAACGGTGAATAATATCTATTCGTAAGTTTGTACAGAATAAGGAATTAAGGAAGTTTGATACATACATAGGCATAACCGTAACTAGTACAATTCGTACCTAGGTTGTACCAAAGAATAATAATAGAGATCATATGCGAGAATATTACCCATATGAGTCTGAAGCACAAAACAGTTTTGAAGCTGACCGATCAACAACAGATAGAATTTGTAGACGCTAGATGTAAGACCGACATCTAGGATTTTCGGGGAAACTAGTACACAGAGGTTCCAAATCTGGAGCCGTTCCCTGTAATTGATGTTCTCCCGTAACTCCTAGAACAGAATGTCACGATAAAATTTTCAGGTTACTTCCACTGTCAGAGATATTGAATACACTCTTAGAGGTGTCATTCTTTTGTACGCAAGACAATATATATGATACATATTGTTTCAGGTCGGGAACCTTCATCAGTTGCGCTTCCCACCATAGAATGTCCTCTAGAACACTTATTTATGTATTTGATACATAGCAGAGAATTTGTAGACGCTAGATGTAAGACCGACATCTAGGATTTTCGGGGAAACTAGTACAAAAGAATGACACCTCGACGAGAGTATTTAATATCTGACAGGTGAAGTAACCTGAAAATTCTATCGTGACACTTTGTCCTAGGAGTTACTGTAGAACAGCAATTAATGGAACGGCTCCAGATTCGGATCATCTGTGTACTAGGTTCCCCAAAAATCCTAGATGTTGGTCTTACATCTAGCGTCTACAAATTCTGTCGGTCTTACATCTAGCGGCTACAAATTTACTGCTATGTATCAAATACAGAAATAAGTGTTCGGGAGGACATTATATTGTGGGAAGCGGAAAGGATGACACCTCGAAGAGAGTATTCAATAGATGGAAAATTCTGTTTGTCCCAAATTATAGAGAAGAAATTCGTAAGATAGTTCGTAGACACCCACATCCTCCCTCCTACGCCATGCGCCTGGTTGAGACCCAGCAACTTGCGAATGTGATATATAATATTTACTTGTACTTTTTGTACTTATGAGTGACTGTTCAGCAGCGTTACAACTGGTATTCGATGCATCCTTGGCTCTTCCCCAGAGCATGAGGGTAATCTTATTCGATTGTGGTTGCACCAAGTTCTTCATTTTAATGTTGGGTCTTGTCCAAAGTGTAAATTTCTGATATATTTCTTTCTCCACTGTATGTGCCATAGTTCCATTATTAAGAGATATGTAAGTTGACTAACCGTTCTGACTATTTGAAGTTTTGAATTTAGCTGCAGTTGTGTGACTAAGTTTTGTCGAGTCGTTATGATTGCATGGGATTATTGGCTATTTTCCAGCTTGGGATTTAAGAGCAAAGGGACGTCTTAGTTGAGGCGAGTTATGTTGCTAAGGAAAAGCTGTCAGGGTGACTGAATTGGATATCGGTCAAATTGATGTGCTATTAATCTATACGGAAGCACAGTAGTCTGCAGTGGAGTAGACTCACAGATTTTAATTATAAATGTGACTATCTGTTGCTGAAATTGTGTTATTTTAAAAAATAACCATTCATTTCCAGTTTCTGCAGCTGGGAGACATCAGCTCTGTGTTGCCACAGCTATATCGTTGGCGCACATAAACTTGCCGGATGTAGTTGTAGGTATGCCAGATGTACTGATATTAAACGTCAGAGGGGACAGGGCAGATCCTGGAGGGAGTCGGTTGCATTCAGTAAGACAAGTGGTCTGCAGTTGCAGGTTTGGAGCCTTTCGCTAATCTATTATTACAAATATTTTGCTTGGGTTTAATTACAAACTTTTATACTCACTGTCTGTCTCCTGATACTCCCATAACTATCCAGATTCTGTATCTCTGGTATGCTAATCTTTTATAATTTCTAATTTCGGAATTGATTCGAACTCATTTTTTTATCATCAATTTTATCATTATCGGGTATCTCTTTCTTTGTCGACCTTATTTATTTGACTGGTTTTATTATTTATTTATCCGCAAGTTTAATTATTATTTAGAATAATTAATTTCTTGAATGCTTTGTATTTTAGCAGCGTAAAATGAAATTATAATACCTGGGTTAAAAATAAACTAGGGGAATATAACAATTCCTGTTGCTTTCCGGCAGTTTAGTTGTTGTAGCGCGGCATTAAATTCTTCAGAGGTTAATGAGCTCATGATTGACAAAGTCTGGCATAAACACTACCTCCTGTATCGTAGAAAGTTTGAGTCCTCTACGTTCCGTGGGACTCCCATCTCACTCACTCACTCTCTCATTTCTCTAGCTTGGAGATGGATTCCAATCTTTTCGATCATTAAACCCAGACTTAAGTATACATAATTGTAGATAATTTTTTATGTGAATTAAACGTACCTCTTTTTAGGAGATAAAATTAAACCACTATGGTAACGCATTCACTCGCATTCGCTCTACATAACAACACCCACAGGCATCGGTGGGAATCGAACCCACGGCCACAGCGGAGTCAGTTTATGAGACGTGCGCCTCAACCACTGAGCTACCAGACCCGTTGGGACTGCCATCAATAGAAAACTTTTGTAGAATCGAAAAGTGACGTCCCTTTAGAAATGTTCGTACTCATAACTCGTATCATCGTTATACAATGGTTATGCGTTATGATGACAAAATAACATCACTTTTCGACTCTACAATAGTTTTCTATTGATCAGAGTCCCATGGCTGAACTTATCACTAAATTCCAGGCAGTTCGACTACTGTGCGTGAGATTCATGTTCTCTAAAATTTCCGTCCATCTATTATTGGGCTACGAACATTTCGTAAGTTTCTAATTTTAGTTGGAAATGTCTCATCAAATCGTCTTCTAGTTGTTAACTAAATAGATCCTATTTTACCTTTTTAAATTTCTATCATGGCAAAAATAGTGAGTTAATTATAGGAATAATCGTGTCGAGTGCTGGGATTACAGGGATATATCGAGTTTTTGGGAATTGATCAAGAACATCTTTGCGAAAAATCGGATGTATTAAAAATTCTTTTTTCCCTAACAGGTAGTGACTTTAATATTTCAAATTTCGATCGTGCACTTAATAATATTCTGTAATTTTGAAAGTCATTGAATTTTTGGCAAAATAAATGTTTTCCTGGATAATGAAAAAGAGATATGCTGAGACCGAAGGGACGTAAAAACCAAAGAAAATTAATTAAGTGAAGTAAATTGAAGCTTACACTTTGTTTAGTTTTTCCTATACTGTAAATGTGTGTGATATTTGGAAGCAACTCAAAAAGGCGTTTTCAAATAATGCGTAATACTGTTATATATTTCGTGGGTCCAATTAAAATAAAAAAAACACTAATTATTGACTACCATTTTCTAGAACTTTTATTTACATCAAATATATACAACAGCTGATTCAAATATCACAACAACATATAAGCTCTTCGCTGCACTAACTAACTCCCGCGATTATGGTTCGCTTCGTTTAAAACCAGCATCGAAAACTCTCGTACAATTCATTATTAATTCTACAGCTGCCGAGCCATTTCGACATCAATTTTTTTGTCCTAAAAGCGATCGACGTCATACTGGAATGAAACAGGGCAGGCTTAGGTAAATTTCGTAACACTGCCCCCCCCCCCTTTAATTCTGATCGTCCCGGTCAGAAACATCCTCTCCATGGTAGGGAGCGACTCGATCTAAATGGACCACCTTCAACTTAGCCCTGGGGTTTCGACGGATCCGGTAGACCCTGGCTGGAGTCAGGTCTGTACTATTATGTACGGCTGAACGATATGCCAACAGGAAAAGGGGAATATGCTCATCCCAATCACGCTGGTTATTGCTGACGACCTTAGATAGGTGTTGTTCCAAGGTCCTGCTGAATCTTTCCACCATTTCGCCTTACTGTGGGTGCAATGGTGTTGTTCTCGTTTTCCTGATCCCCAACATCGTGCTGACCTTCTGGAATACATTCGATTCGAAGTTATGCCCCTGGTCTGAATGTAGTTCAATCGGGACGCCAAACCTGCTGAATAGCTGTTCTACTAGCACCGTCGCTACCGTTGTTGTCTCTTGGTTGGGTATCGCATATGCCTCAGGCCATTTGCTGAAGTAATTCATTGCGACCAGAATGTATTTGTTCTCCCTCTCAGACTAGGGAAACGGACCGGCGACATCGATGGCGATTCTCTCAAATGGGACGCCGACATTGTACTGCTGCATTCTGTCCTTGGTCCGGTCTTCGGGCCCTCGCTGGCTGCATAGGTGTCACATTTCCGGCACCAAGTTCTGACGTCTGCGATCCAGTAGTATCGCTGGCGAATTCTGTCTAGTGTTGTATTCATGCTCAGATGGCCCCCGGTAATCCCATCATGTACTTCGGTCAGGATGGCTGGTACCTTTTTCTTCGGAACTACTAGTTGGGACTTGGTTTCTAGGCCATCAGCGCTTTCCCAAATTTGCTTGAGCATTCCATTGTCTACTCTTAGAGAGTCCCATTGGGCCCATAATGATTTCAGCACGCCTGAGTATCTAGCTACCTCGTCCCATCTTGGCCTGGGTGCCCCTCTCGTTTTGAGTGACAAGATTGGTTTGATGTCTGGTTCAGCCATTTGGTCTTCAGACAATGTCCGCATTCTGCTCTACAGGGTCTTCTGGATAGTGCATCGACATTATTCTGAATGTCGACGAGGTATACTAAGCAGGTCCTCCATGTTAACCCGCTCCATTAGCCTCTCAAATGTAGCGGGAGCATTACATAACCCAAAGGGCATGACTGTGAACTGAACCAGCCCTTTCCTAGTGGAGAACGCTGTCTTCTCTCTGTCAGTTTCGTGTAGACCAACCTGCCAATATCCACTTTTTAGGTCTAGTGTGGAGAACCAACGGGAGCCTGCTAGTGTGGTCAGAGTGTCATCGATTCTGGGTAGTGGATAGCTGTCTTTCTTCGTGACGTCATTCAGCTTTCTGTAATCCACGAAAAATCGGGTGGTTCCATCCTTCTTTTTAACTAGCACGACGGGAGCGGACCATGGGCTGATGGATGGCTCAATAACTCCATTTTGTAGCATGGACTTGATGTTTTCCTCGACTGCCTGTAGTTGCCCCAATGGTAGTCGCCTAGGTGGTATTCTGATGAGTTGAGCCTTCCCGATATCTATTCGGTGCTGGATGTTGTTGGTGCGACCAGTGGTTCCATCTTGACTTAAAAATTTGCCATTGCTTTGTGTTAAATTGCTTGACTTTATTCTGTTCCTCTGATGTCAGGTGTGTGGTCAGCAAACTGTTGTAGGAACTCTTTACTGGGCCCTGTCGTGTCCTTCACCGATGTCTGGTACTCTTCTTCGCAATTGATGATGGTCTCGACTGGCTCGAAACAAGCTATCTCTTGACCATTGGCAATTCTGATGTCGTTGTTAGACAAATTCAGGACTCTAATTGCTATATGTCGTCCGGTTTTAACCATTCCAACGCAGCTCCCAGGATTGCTGTCTAGCTGGCCATGAATAATCTGTTCCCTTCGACCGGGAATTCTGGCTGAAGACTTTGCCACAATTTTTATGGAGGTGACTGAACTGTTGACGGGTCGTGTCAATACAAATTCCTCAGTTAGGAACCGAAGAACATCATATCTCGGGTCGAACATAAATCCATGCTGGCTAATTAGGGCCATACGCAGTTTCCCTGGTTGGTAAGGTTTTGTTGACTACCTCTGGTTGGTGATTGTTCAGGTAGCCGCACTCGACAGTCACGTTGGAAGTGTCCTGTTCCTCCACAACAGAAACATGCTCCTCTGTGGTCAGTTCTTTGTGAACGTTCTAGAAGTTTATGGATTCTGGACAACACTGCCTGGAGGTATGGTTCTGGTTCGTCCTGGCCGAAGGAAACTACTCCCACTCTCGGTTTGGACATGTTCATGACTGCCTCTAATTCCAAGGCCCGAAGTAAAACTTCATTACTTTTCTTGATGCCACTTAGTCTTAGATATCTTTGTACTTCCACATCCCTGATACCGTTTATGAAACTCTGTGTGGCCAATTGGTCTTTCGTTTCCTCAGACAGGTCTGGGTAGGACAAGTGTATTAACCTTCTCGGCTTCAAATTCTTGAAGGCTCCCTCCGGATTTTTGCGTTTTTTCACTTAGTTGCACTTGGTATACTTGGCTCAGAGATTGATTGTCGTATCTTTTGCCCAGGATGGCGATGATCTTGTCGAAATTGCCTTGTTGATCGACTGGAATGCTTTGGAGGAGTTCTAAGGCCGGACCTCTTAAAGAAATTACGAGAGAGGTAGATTTTTCTTGGTTATCCCATCCATTAGCTGCAGCCACGGCTTCAAATTGCCGTTTACAGATGGGCCAAGATGAACTGCCATCAAATGTGGGTGGTTTACTAACGGAACCTTTGATACTCACGGTGTTCTGGTATTTTCCTGTAAGTCCTGTTGGATTTTTTTAATTTCTGTTTCTACCTTGTTTTGGATGGCACTGATTATATCTTGTACTTCACTTTGTACTGTTTTTTTAATGGAACTGATTTGGTCTTGAACTGTGTTTTGAATTGAACTGATTTCAAATTTTACCTGGCTTTGGATGGAATGTCATCATTTAGCTCCTTTATGTCTGACTCAACTATTTGCATTGTTTCATTAACTGTTTCATCAACTTGCGCTACTATTTGCATTGTTCAAATTGAAGTTGTCTTTTTTATTCTAATATTTTAAGTTCATTTTGTCTCGTCAATTCTGTTTGATCTTGTTTTTCTACAAATTTCAAGAATAATCCCTCCCATAAATTTTGTTTTTTTTTTCTTCCATGGGAGTGACACGGTTTTCTAATTCTATTTTACGTTTTTCATCAAAATGTTTCACTAACCTTTGTTGAATATCTTCTTGATGTTGTTTCTCCTTCTTGTCACGTTTTTCCAGGATCTGGTAATTTTTTCATCTAGTCCATCCGTAATCTGTTTGAATATTTTTTTGGTAGTCTCGTCCATTTTTTCTTTTTCCATACTTCGGGTTTCCATAAATCAAATTGCGATTTTAACTTCACTTAATCCCACTTCTGACACCAAATGTGTTATATACACCGTGGGTTCAATTAAAATCTAAACACTAATATTTACTCTCACTTTCTAGAAACTTTTATTTACATGAAATATACACAACAGCTGATTCAAATATCAAAAATATAATACAACATAAGCTCTTCGCCGCACTAACTAACTCTTGCGATGATGGGTTGCTTCTTTTAAAATCAGCATCGCATTCTGCAGTACAATACAATATCAATTGTCAGTTGCCGAGCTATTTCGGGATTCATTTTTTTGTCCTCCCAGCGATCGATGTCGTATTGAAATGAAACCAGGGCCGGCTTAGGTAAATTTCGCAACAGTATAAACAACCATGGGGGAGATATTTTAATTAGATTTTTTGTTAAAATCATTATAGAAATCTTTTCAAAATGTAATCGAATGCTAGGAATATTATATTGTACCTTTATATAATACATTCATTTAACCAATATTTGAGATGTTGCAGTTTTTCTGCACCGGTATACATGGTAATGTAAATAAGAGCAACATTGCGTAATTTAGAGCTTGGAGAACTGCCGTTCTTTAAATTTAAACTTTTTGTAGCGTTATTTAATGAGAAATCCTAAAACTAAAACAAATTTTCATTGGCACTTTTTTGAGCTATACGATGCCCTTTTCGTCTTTCGACTTGTTTGTGTGTATTTCATTGATATACAACCTTAGGTGGTCTTGACCTACCGAAGAAATTTCTAACAATGAGCTTCACAATTGAAGAAAAAGATATGTTAAGAGTTTGTTACAGATTGTTATATTCGGAAAGCCAATAGCCACATAGATCATTATTTCATATATATGATGAACATTTGGCTGAGTTTGGTGAATTAGAAGATGGAAGTAGAATGGCAGAGTTAAAACTAAATTTCATAAATTCAAACTTTTTAAAAGAGTAACATAGTCTTGCAATGGTTTTTAGAAACCTTCTAAATCAGCCTATCAACTTTCGTCGGAAATGGATGGGCCACAGACTAGCATCTGGAGGGATTTACAGAAAGTGGTTCAAAATGTTACAAAATAAACATTTCTCAGAAACTATCACCTGGTGAAATAATGGAGAAATGTGGAGTGGAAATTACCCTAGACACGTCAGCGAAGTTAGACCGCAAGTTCGTGTTCGTTTATCAAATACTCGGACGTTATTTTTTCAATGCTTCTCTAACTGGTGAAACATACCTTAATTTCTTGATAACGCATTTCAAAAATATGTGGATGATTTGCCCCTTGTCAATTATAATAGGTACTGGTTTCTGCATGATGAGGCCTGTCCATATAATACTGGAGCTGTTTTTGAATATTTCGATCAAAGATTCTCACATAGGTATATAGACAATTTAGGACCTGTGAGGTGACCGGCAAGATCACCCGACCTTACAGTCTCGATTGTTTTTTATGGGACATTTTGAAAAATAGAGTATTTGGGGAACGAGTACTGAAATTACATTTCAATTAAAACCTTAGAGGAAGCTTCCTATAAAGTCACAATTGAAAATCATAAATTGTTTACTGATCTCAAAGGAAATTAATTATTTTCGTTCGGAATATAATTTATTCTATCTTGCACTTTAAATATGATTTTATCAAGCGTTATCAACAAAATTCGAGTATTTAATACAAATATACCAATTTTGAGAGTAGAAGTCATTGAAATGTCTAGGTTAATAATATTAGTTTCTCTGTTTAGTTTTGTGTATTGTTCAACTTTGTATCCCGATGAACTCTCAGTTGAATATTTAACAGAACCATGGGCTGTAGACACTCCTAATCCTCGACTGGCTTGGACACTCAAACCAGTACTGAATACCGACCAAACAGTACCGAGAAATGTTACTCAGACAGCATATCAAATATTGGTGGCATCCAGTACTGATCAACTCAAATCTGGAAAACCCGATTTATGGGACAGTAGTAAGATTAAAAGCGATAATAGTTTCAATATAAGGTACCAAGGAAAGAAACTTCAACCAGGTCAGCAAGTATTCTGGACTGTAAGAGTTTGGGATCAAAATGATAAAGTCTCAGAAAATGCTAAGGTAAGAAGCATTTATAATATTATCTTTTTCTTTTTAACATCTATGTATAACAGTGAGAACTGCTGAATTATTGGGAATAACCATCACACTTCGAGAGGAACTTTATACTCCCCTTCTTAATGGAAATATAATGAACAACAAATGTTGTTTTTGATTCGATTGGCAAAGGTGTGAGATTTCAGCATGAAACGTTTGGTGATATCTGTATACACTCTATTCAGGTGTGGTTGTCATTAGCAACATTTATATTGTGCGGCTATACAGGGTGTCCAGGAAAAATGATCCATGATATATAATTCTAGGACATGCTGGTTATCGAATGAGATCTCCCCAGACAATCCACCTATTATGAAAAATGTTATTTAGAGGATTTGTACACAATCTTTGAAATGGAAAGGAGCTCCAATATGTAGGTTTCCTGTCATTGAGAATTTGTAGAGGAATATTGTTTAAAATCTGTGGAAAGTTATTTTGGTGAAATTTCAAGCATCGTTAATTATTCACGCTAGTAATAAAAAATAAGGACCTCTATTCCTGCCTAAGCGTTAACAAATAATGGTAAACTTCTTCTTTTTTAGGTTCCTTGTGCGGTCTCCCTGATCTATTTGTCATTTTTCTGAGAATTGTTTATTTGAAAGTTTTTTGATCGTTTATTTATTCCCAAGTTTAGGTTTTATTTTGGGTGATTAATATCACATTTTGAAATAAATAAATGTTAAACTCATGTCTAAGTCAACAGGGTTTGTTTTCCCATTACATTTTTTATTTTTTTGTTCTTTTATAATTAATAGATAGCAGTGCTGACAGCAAAACAAAAACAATAAATAGGTACTTATTGTATATTTATAAAACAAAGACTTATCGTCTTGTGCTGAATGTTGGCAAGTAAATATTTAATAAATGATAAATAGGTAAGTATAAATAAAATACTATATCAAAAATGATTAACTCTACAAAAAACTGTAGCACGCACAAAAGAGAATGAAGCAGTTCAGCTATGGGTTCAAAGGTGGCAGACTATGTACAGGACAATGGGCTTGAATAATATTAGGTATTACCTTGTTTCTTGCTTAAATAATTATGAAATGGCTGTTGGAATGATCGTTGAGTAGTGGCTATATCCATTGACATTCTCTTACTATACTTTTCCGCAGAATGAAGAATGACAGAACAACTTCATAAGATTGCAATGATTGCTTTTGCACATTTACTGAGTTTCTTTCACAGATCTAAACAATCATTCTCAATATCATCACGTACATTGCAGAGATCTAGTGAGTATATAAACAAGTTATTTGGCGCAGAAAAGTTTTAATTCTCTCTAACAACTATCATACGACTATCCCTGCCAAATTATTATTAGAGTAGAATTAACAAATAAAGTTGTGTCCAGTTTATACATCCCACTCACATCTTACATCCATAACAAATTACTTTCCTTGAATTTACTGTTTGCAGTGACAAAAAAATTAACGAGAGAATCGAATGCTCGTCATACTCTGACAATTTTTTATGATCAATTTTATCATCATTCATCAAGTGAATATTGCACTTCTTAACATTGTTATGGTAAGAAATGCCTTAATATTTATCCTTTTTTCGTCCAAGACATGTTTCTTCCTCTTAGGGGAATATTCCTAGCTAGTCAAACAGATAGATTACATCTCTAAACACATTTTACATGATTTGTCTCATGGATTGCCATTTTCATTAGTTTCTATACAATACAAATAAATTTATTTTAGCAAAATAATTTAAAATTAAAGTTGATGGTGGAAGCCGTTATTTTGTCATATACTTTGATTATGAGTGTAGAAAAGAACTAATTCCTGTAATATTACCAAATTTATTTAATAAATAAATAAATAAATACAGAACCGTGACTAGTTTGAACATAAACTATGCCATTTTGAAATTCATGAATGGCGACAAACATTTGAAAGGCAACAAGAGTGGTCTTTTATAACATAAAAATATGTTATAATTTTGTACAAAAATATTGTAATCAAATTTGCTAGAACACATTTAAGGATTTTAAAAATATTTCAGTGGGTGATTAAGCAGTTGAAGATTTCAAATAGTATGCTTTTTTGCAACTCTACTTGTTCGTTAGGTAACAAACTACAACAACGGATTTTATAAATTTATATACTTTCCATAGTGTTTCAACAAATGGCTTAAAATTGTTATAATTCAATTTAAATACGTCCGCGTTACTTATTTTGGAATCACAAATGAGATAATAGCGAATCTTTAGTCGAAACATTATACAAAATTAGTTTTAAATCCAAATTCAAATTATCACATCAAAATTTTAATGATAAAAATAAAATAACAGATAAATTCTCGAAATCTGAAGTATATAATTTAAAATGTTCAGAGTGCAATGACTTATACCTTAGTATGACCTATAGGAATTTTAATATTCGATATGACGAACACTTACGTTAGATTAAATAAAAATGATTCAACATTTTCAAATCATTTTCTTACTACAGTGCATAATTACAAAAAAAGTAGAAATCATTCTTTATGGCAATTTTAGGCCATATATTGAAACACTGCAAAGTACAGAAATTTACCAAAGTCGTTCTTGTAATTTGCTACTTAACGAACAAGTAGAGTTGCAAAAAGCATCCTATTTGGATTGCAGGTACAGAGTAGCTGACTGTGTGTTGAGCTCCCCTAAAATTATAAAAATCAGAAGATATTACGGCT
This sequence comes from Octodonta nipae, assembly GCA_034190945.1. Lineage (NCBI taxonomy): Eukaryota > Metazoa > Arthropoda > Insecta > Coleoptera > Chrysomelidae > Octodonta > Octodonta nipae. Next base: position 39,795,022 of record CM067221.1, on the reverse strand, counting down.
GGAAAATTTAATAAAAAGTGATTAAGTGTTAAGGTGACATTTCTTTTCAAAGACAAAGTGAATATTAAAGGAAAATAATGGTGATAACACGAGAAATCCCAGAAGAAATAGAATCAGCTAGCTCAAAATGTATAATAAATCATTTATCAGTGAACTCGCCAATAAAGTAGCCGAAGCAGTTGTAAACAGACTTGAACAGAGGGTAGTGAAGGTTGAAGATACAGTGGCGGAACTTCAGAAATACAATAAAGGACTAAAAACTCAATATGAGAAAAATATTAAACAATTAGAAGCCAAAACGATTACAGCTTATAAAGAAATTAACTTGATCAACTTAAAAATAGACCAAATGGACCAAAGAATGCGATCAAAGGATTTGAGAATTTTTAGTCAGAAAGAAAACTCTCAAGAAGACATAAAAGAAACCATTGAGACTATCTGTAATAAACAAATGAATCTGAAGCTTACAGATGAAGATATCCTAATGTGTTATAGAATTGGTAAACGGAAGCAAACAAAATAAGAGGGATTTTTCTAAAGTTAAAGAACCTTGGCACTAAGCAAATTATCTATGGAAGGAAAAAACTGCTGAAGGGGTCTGGAATTGTCGTCAGAGAAGATCCAACTAATATCAGAGTAAAAATACTAAGCGAGGCAATTGGAAAATTTGGACTGAAAATGTATGGAGGGAAAATGGCAACATCTATATCAGTAAGGAAAAGAACACAATCGTAATTAAAAAGAAAGAACAATTAAGTAAACTTTTGTAACAAACCGCAGTAGTAGTTAATATAAAAATATATATGTGTATATAGTATAGCATTCGTTTTTGTTATCCACTCTGTATAAGTATAGTTTTACTCACTTATTTCAACCACCTTGTATACATAACTACTTATATGCCACCGAATACAAACATTTTTGAACCACCTGTATAACTTTAGGTCTATTTCACCTTATATTTCAACCATCCTGTATATAGAAATGCTTATGTACCACCCAATATTTCATTTATTTGTAAAATTTTTTGAACCCACCTGTCTAACTGTAATTTTATTTCTCCTATTATTTCAACTGCGCACATTGCTTGCTGTTTTTTCTATAAACTAATGGAATATTTGATGCCATTTCACTCGACTGCAATGAAAACCGTTAAAAAACCGTGTACGATATACTTTCAAGAACTATCTTGAAATTTAAGCTAGATATTTATGATGAAATTTTGACATTTACATTGATGTTTACTGTGTTTTTCCAAATATTTTTACAATTTTCGGAAGAACGGTATGTTTTACGTTATAGAACATCTTTTATAAAATACAATTTAAAATATTCAAATTGGTTGAGCCGTTTTAGAGAAAACAGTATAGATTTATTGAAATTCACTGAAATGTAGTCCCTTAAATACTGTTTTTTCTGATTTTCTGGAAAACTGTGAATCTCACCTTATAGAAAATTATATGGGACCTTTCTGTAATACAGTGCCGTTTAAATCATCAACGTTGCCCAAACAGTTTTTGAATAATCACTGAGAATACATAAAAAAAACGTGATGACGAATTGATTGATTTTGAAAGTCGATTAAAAAAAATTATTTTATTTCACAAATTCGCTATATTACACTAAAAACCTAATAAGTAATACTGATTAGTTCTTAATAATATAAGAAAAAAAAAACAAAAAAACATTAATGTCAATGTAGGGAATGTTCAAAATGCCCGCTGCGAATGTCTTGGCAACATGAAAATTTGGTTACTCAACATCTCAGGCGTGACTGATCTAATCGCAAGCGTGATTCGTTTTTAGGGTTCCGTATATACAATATACGGATACCCTGATAATATCACTCCGGATTTCTGCCTCTGTCACATCACAGCAATTTTCACCTAAACTACTGGACGGAAGACGTTGAAATTTGGCATCAATGTATAGTTTGGTGACCCGATCACGAATACAAATCCTAAAAGAAAAAATTTCGATTTTAGGGGTACTTTTGGGGGGAAAAACTAAAAAAATCGACCGTTCCCCCCTGATCTCCGAAACTACTTAGCCTAAAATTTTGAAAAAAATAGAAAATATAGAACGTTCCCCGAACTTTACAGAAAAAATAAGGAGAAATCATTAATGTTAATTTTGGGGGGCAAATTATTGAATTAAATGAAAAATATAAATAATTTTTTTTTCAAACGCATCAAATGAAAGGTCCTATTCTGAGGATCACAAATATATTTTTTTCATATTTAAAAAAATATACCAAAATTTACCCATCCCCCCATTATTTATGAAACTATAAATCGTAAAGTTTTGTAAAAAATTAGAGGATAGAGTCCGACCTGAAGTCTACTGCAAAAATAAGGAGAAACATCTACTTTTAATTTTGGGGGGCAAATTAGAGAACTAAATGGAAAATATAAAATTAAAATGGTTTCTGAGGCATCATGTTATATATCAAATGAAAGCGAAAACAAATGTATTTTTTTTCATATTTTTAAAATAAATAAATTAAAAGATATTAACAAAAATAAAAAAAATTACCCATCTCCCCCTTATCTCCGAAACCATAATTTGTAAAATTTGGAAAAAATGAGGTATAGCGCCTCACCTGAACTTTACTGGAAAAATAAAGAGAACCCCCTTATAGTCATTTTGGGGGGCAAATTATAGAATTAAATAGAAAATAAAAAATATAATTGTTTCTAACGAATCAAGTAATATATCAAATCACAGGGCTCATTATGACGAATACAATTATATATTTTTTTTTAGTTTTTTTTTAAATAAATATTTTTAAAAATATTTAAAAAATATTTTTAAAAATTACCAATTACCCCTTTATTCCCCAAACTATAAGAACTATTTTTTTTGTTTACAGGAAAAATACGAAGAAATCCCTAATATTAATATTGGGGGCCAAATTATAGAATTAAACGGTAAATAAAAAATATTTTTTTTACGCATTATGCAATACATCAAATTAAAAGGCTCATTATGAGGAATACAAATATATATTTTTCATATTTTTAAAATTAATTGCTTAGAATATATTAACATAAAGATATAAAAAATTGTCATTTCTCGCTTTATTTCCGAAACCATGTTAAATAAAATTTTGAAAATAATTAGGGGTAATGGGGCTCACTTGAAATGTATAAGAAAAATTATTAGAAAACCTCCATAGTAATTTTAGGGACAAATTATACAATTAAATGGAAAATAAATATTCAATTTTCAAACGTATCATGTAATATATCAGATAAAAGGCTCATTATGTGAATTACAAATATATCTTGGATCTTTCACCTAAACTATAATCAAAAAAAAATATATATATTGCAATATAGTCCGTGGGTTCAATTTAAAATTATAAAACTAATATTCAATTTCACTTTTCTAGGAACTTTTATTTACATTGAATATACAACAGCTGATTCAAATATCACAATAACAATTTTAAATATAAGCTCCTCGTACAACCAACTGAACTCGCGATCGTGGCCTGTTTCCTTATAAAACCAGCGTCAAATTCTCCATTAAAATTAGTCATCACTCCTACAGCTGTCGAGTCTTTTCGAGAACCATTTTTTATCTCAAAGCGATTGTTGTCGTACTGAAATGAAACAGGGTCGGCTTTGGGTAAATTTCGTAACAATATTTCAAAGTAACTAAGTGATTGTTATAGATTTGTATTGACTTACGTCTCATGTGTGTCATCGTTATAGCAGGTAACCATTGATAGGGCTGTATTTCCCCATTTCCTCTAGGATGGCAGCACTTGTATCGATGGAACTGTTCATAATTATGCACCAAGGGTCTTAAGGGGTTAAAACTTGACCTATTTTGCCCTTTATCTTCCAATCTACATAGCCCCAAAATTCAGACAGTAGATTATAAAAGGCTTCCCCGAAAGTTTATTAGTAAAATAAAACTCTAATGTTAATTTTTGGGATTCAAATTAGAAAATTAAATACTTATGTATTCTTATAAAAATCAAGTTAATTCTGAAGCAGATAAAATAAAAAGTCTGTGTGTAGAAAATGAAAATGTATATTCTTTATAAATTTAAAACGGTTTCTTTAAAAGATATTAGGGTAAATATAAGAAAATGCACTCATTTCCTGCTTGTATGAAACTGAAATATTAGAATCTTGAAGGTGGTACGGAACCCTTAGTATGCGAGTCCAACTCGCACTTGACCAAATTATTTTAGGTCATATAATTTGACGGGTTTATTTTTGTATAAAGTATTTTTCACATATTCCCACAGAGAGTAGTCCAATGGCGTCAAATCACGAGATCGTGCTGACCACTCTAACTGTCCGCGCCTCCCAATCCACCGATTTGGAAAAATTTTATCCAGGTACTGCAGGATATTGATTTTGTAATGGGACGGTGCTCCATAGTGCTGAAACCATATTGTATTAGAAGGAACTTGTGGGTTTGATGAATCAGGATATAAGTTTGACAAAATTGGTACGACATTATTTTAGAGAAGGGACCTACGATATGATTTTCAACAATTCCTGTTAAACATTAACTTTTTCAGGATATTGCGTATGTTTCTCAGTCATCCACTGAGAATTCTTACTAGACCAATAGCGGCCATTTTGACGATTAACATGACCGTGAAGTGTAAATGTTCTCTCATCAGAAAACAAAATATCTTCGAATTGGATCACATTGTTGTGTAACCTTCCCATCATTTGTTCACAGAAATATATTCTCCTATCGAAATCATCTTCCAGGAGCTCCTGAGTCGACATCATTTTCTAGGGATGGATTGTACTTTCCTTTAATACTCGAAAAATTGATGGCTGGCTAACGTTTAACAGTGGGGCTGCTTTTCGACTAAAATTATGTGGGTGTTTTTGAAACTCAAGCATAATATCCAATTTAGTATTATCACTTAGAGCATTGGTAGCTACTTTTTTTATCTGTCTTATATGACCAAGCTCGCGAAACTGCTTTTCTATTGTGCTAATTGTGCCTTGGGATACAGGCGGCAAATTTGGAAAATTTTCGTGAAATAAGCGAGAAACTTCCATTTGTGTCCGTGTGTTATCTCCATAATCATTCATTTGTACAATGGTTATTTTCTGCATTTCTGTTAAATAAACCATTTTTCTGATATTATTATGTATAGTTAGCGAAATTCAAACGACAGTAGCACTGATACTGATGACCACTGCCATGCAGGCAGACCACAAGATGCTAAGTTTTGACGAAACTAAACAAAACTGTTTTTTTTTTCAAATCAGTAAAAAGAAACGCAGGAATGGTTTTTGCTTGCTATCTCAATATCAAGAGGTAAATAGGAATTAATTATTGAGTGTCATGTATAGCGAATTTGTGAAATAAAATAATTTTCTTTTATTAATTCATTTTTGTAATAAATCTGAAAACAATTAATATTTACGAAACAGATAGGTCTAGAATATTGTACATGAATTATGTCTAGAATTTTAAGGAGAATTCAAAAAACAAATAATATACAGGGGCTTGGATTTGATATGAGAACTTTGGTATTGGCCACTGTTTCATGACACACTCTATATAATTATTTTTATTGAAAAAATAAGCATTTAAAAATACAAATCGACTTGTCCCAGCGTTTTTCCTTACAAGCTGTCCTTTATTCGTTATTGAATTTTTTCCATTTGGCTGTTCTACACTGTATATATATATATATATATATATATATATATATATATATATATGTACATATACCTAGTGGTATAGATAAGACCCCTCTTGTTCTGTTCCAAATGTTTGTCGTCATTCCTTAGTTTATGTATTTGTATTTGATAAGGGGCGTTTTAGGAGGAATAGTAAATATTTTGGGATATGGTATTATATACGAATTTCTATAAAAAGTTCCAGATAACATGTGATCAATTTTATTTCGTACTGGTATGTAGCTAATAGAATTAACCCCAAACGAAAGACAAATTTGACTTTCAAACTCTCAAAGATTATTTCCAAAAATCCCACCATTGAATTCAATTCCTATGTCGTTGAATACTCCAAAATCGCCAAGTAATCCCATTTTTAATCTTTACTGATGAAGCAATTTTCAATCGTAATGGTATTAACAACTTTTATAATTCAGATCACTGGTCCTAAGAAAATGCCATTGGGGGGTTTTTCAAAAGGGCTTCTCTGTAAATGGGTGCTGTGATTTGATAGACAATCAGTTGATTGTGCCTGTTATGTTACCGCACCTTCTTACAGGACCTGGATATCTAACTTTCTTTAATAAAATTAAAAAAATGCCTATTGATACAGATATACGGTTCTAGGCCACCAAGGTTCCCGGACTTCACTTATTTAGATTTTTGCCTCTGGAGGAGGTCGAAAGACGAAATCTACAGGGAAAATTAAACACAAAAGCTGAAGTTGGTGGTGAAAGTTTGGAAAATAAACTAAAACAGCTGTATCTTTGTATTTAATGAAGATTGGACAAATTTTATATGGAATATTTTATTGCAATTCGCCTATACACTTCCTAAAATATTTCGTTCTCGTGTTGAAACACTTTTTAGTATTTATCGCTTTTTAACGAGAAACGGAAAATTTATTTTGTGTAAATTAATCCAAAATATTTGTTTCAGACTGCTTATTGGCAAAACGGACTAGACGGATCACAGTGGACTGCAAAATGGATTGGTGCACCAGCTGGTCTTCAAAAAAATGCATTAGTTAATCTTAGACCAGAGGATCAAGAAATTATAAAAAATAAATCGGCATTAAAACCAGTATTGTACTTTCGAAAACACCTTGAAGTTGATTTCATAAATATTACACAAGCAAAGGTTTACGTTACAGCCAGAGGCGTGCACAAAGTTTTTTTTAACTCTCCAGTTGAGACTGCTACAGGTCAGGGTGTACCAGTGTTGAGCCCTGGTTGGACAGACTACACAAAAACAATTCAATACCAGGTTTATGAAGTTACAACGTACATCGTGGATGGGAATGTCACTATTGGAGCAATGGTTGGTACAGGGTGGTACAGCGGTTATGTTGGATACTTAAATGGACACAATTACTACGGCGATGACGAATTTCTTCTCTTAGAATTTCATATACACTATCAGAATGGTAGTAATAGGGTTTTCACGTCTGACGAGTCCTGGAAGGTAACCACAGGGCCGCAGATTTATTCAGATATTCTTCAGGGAGAACTGTTTTATGAAGAACGTACCTTAAGAAATTGGATGGAACCAGACTACGATGACAGTTCCTGGTCGCAAGTAGTTACGGAAAGCTTAAATAAATCTGTCCAACTCATAGCGGAAGCTTCGCCACAAGTTTCTGAAATGGACAATCTTGACGTAAAACATTCCTGGGAAGTAAAATCAGGGGCTAAGGTTTATGATTTTGGAATTAATTTTGCTGGATATGTTCTAATATCCCTATATAATTATTATAAAAATTTTACTGTCAAAGTTATCCATGGTGAAATGCTAAATCCTGATGGTACTGTGTATACTGCAAATCTACGAAGTGCTCGAGCTACAGAAACTTATGTCTGCAATGGTAAGTATCTTAATTTTTACCAAAGCGGGTACATTCTCCTCATGTTTCCATTTCAATATGCTCAGCTTTTTTTATAATGTATTTTTGATTTGTTTTTCTTTATATTTCTATTGACAACTCAACAACTTTATTTATTTTGTTCTTGACTGATCACGCTCAGATATATATTAATGTCATTTTTTTTTCTTTTTGGATAAGAGAATACATTTGGACTTCCGGTTTATTTTACCATTTTAGTGTTTAAATTGACGAAATAGATATTTATAAAGAAATTGATCACTGAGTATAAGCACTAACTAAAAATGTTGTGTTTATATTACTGACAGGGTCTGTTCATATTATCGAGATTGGCATAGTGCAACATCCAAAATGCGCCATCTACTGTCATTAATCCGCGAACCCACTGCAATTTTTATGCATTACTACAAAAAACGCAACAGAGATAATAGTGGACTAAATTCATTGAATCGGCAACAGTATTTTTTGATAAAAGTAATGTAAATATTAGTTATTGTTCTGCATTGGAATGTAAGAAGTGGTAGGAGAAAGATTTAAGTGAATTTTTTTATCATTTTCACATTGAAATGATTGTGGAATAATTACTTTTTGCACACATTAATATACGTTTTAAATAAGGTTAAAGATATCTTGAAATACTCTTGTAGGTGTAATTGATTTTATAAAAATAAGAACGAATATTATGAAGAATTATAGTGTTCAGTTTGTACATGAATATGCATTAATTAAATAAAAGCGTTTTCTGTAATGTATTGTAGGTAAATAAAGTTTTTCATGAGTGTGGTATGTTATTTCTTCAAAATTTACATTATATAGAAAATTATCAAAGTATTTCGTACTAACTTTCGTGTTCAACAATGAAAAATACCAAAAGAAATGAATTGTAATTTTTTCAAAATACAACAACTTAACAGAGACAAAGAATGATGTCTATTAACTAGAATTGTCTTGATCTTATCTGTTAGTTGGAGATTTACCAGTCAATAGAACAAAATCAAGCACATGTTCAGGTAGGCTACCTTATTTTGGAGAAGCTGTAAAATTGAAAATCAATTATCTTCTTCGAGGTATTTGATTAATCTTCTATTTAAATACAAAATAACAATTTTGCTAACGAATGGACTCTTTACATGACACATATGCCACGTTTATTTTTCATTCTGCTTAAGGCGATCTGTTCACCAGCTTACATTAGCGAATTCTCATCTTTCACCTTTGACATTAAAATATTGACATTCCGTGAAAGTTCGCGCGCACTGCAGTTTATCCCAACCAATAGTTGCACGGGCCCAATAATATACAAAATTTCCACAAATGTTATGCTATGATATTTTTTAATCTTCAGATGGTCATCACAGAAGGGCATATTTCGTCCTGCAACCTTACTTTACCTACCATGGCTTTAGGTATATAGAGGTTTCCGGTCTTCCAAATAATACCTTCATGGAAACCATTAAAGGTGTAAGAATTGGTATGATAGACACGATAACAAGCACATTACACACTGACAACGACCTGGTAAACAAACTTCATGATAACATTGTCAGAGGTCAACTGAGCAACTTGATTTCTGTACCAACTGATTGTGCTCAAAGAGATGAACGACTAGGTTGGATGGGTGATGCGGAAATGTTTGCGCCTACGGCTTTGTACAACGGAAATTTGGCTGGATTCTATACTAAATGGATGAGAGATGTACGGGAGGCTCAGGGAAGCAATGGTGCTTTCAGTCTAAACTCCCCAAGGTATAATATGGTATTAAGTTTATTTGCATTCCTTACTAGCTGACCTGTCCCCTTTAGTATGGGGAGCGGGTCATTTATCGTTTTAACATTTATAATCATTTTAAAATCACGGCATTTTTGACATTCTTGACATTCTTGGTTTATTTATATTTATGACATTTTTGAACTTTTTTTTTGTCTTTTTTAGAAGTTTTGACATTATGACATTTTTGACATTTTCGTATTTTTTGATATTTTGCACATTTTTGACATTTTTATTTACATTTTGCCATTTTTGACATTTTGGGTATTTTTGACATTTTTTTTTTTTGGATTTTACAAACACATAAATGAACAAACATTTACATATAAGAGTACAGATGGTGATACCTGTTTAAGTTGCCATTATTAACGAATTTATAGTTCATTAGAGTTTTCTCTCGTTATATTTTGCCAGCAACAGATCAGTATCAGAAATTGTAAATGCCTTACCACATGCAATTTCGAAAAATCGCACGGGTTGCAGTTGCCTTACTGCACTATGTCCTCGATTACAATTTTCAAATACTTATCTGGTGCAGGAAAAATCTGAGGAGAGAAACCTGTATGGAACAGGCGAAATAATCCAAGACAATCAACAATCTTTTCAAAATACGTACAAATAAACTATTCCCAAAAAAAACCGTTCATGTCAGTTCTGTTCTTTTTTTTTGTTATTTATTCTATCTAATTTCGTGCAATCTTTCTCTCTCTTCTCAGAAGTTTAATCTTTTCTGTTTATAGTCTGTATTCGGTTATCTTCTTTTATACTCGTCGGCTACGTTTCACTTCTGTACTGTTGAGGCAGCTATTGTCTTGTAAAACTTTATTTGCGTTTCTTATACCGTTTTGTGTTTAGTGTTGAGCGAATAGTTCCGCAAAAATGAGTGAATTTATTGCGACTTTCTTCCATCATAGGATACATCGCAGCTTAATTATTTAAATTGTTTAACTCGGTCTAGTACTATAATATTTACCACCATTTCTGTTCTGATTGATATTATAATGTTCTCTCTGTCTGCTCGGGTTTCTTGGCTTAAGACAATTTGTCTTAGTTGATCGTCTTCTGTTTCCACTAGTAATACTAGGTTTCTTAAGGGGAGTTTAGTATGATGAGGGGGCCAGGATATATTCCTTTAGTATATTTAATTTTCCATTGTCGAATAATGACATCTATGTATATATAGCAGAATATTTGCGAAATGCAGAAGACTTATCTGACTTCTTTGTTTGTGGCTATTTCTCAAGTTTTCCATCTATGTCTCCGACAATTGTGGGATTACAATAAAGACTTTTGTTTATATTTGATTGTCTTGGAATACCTGTTGTGTCTCCGTGGTATTTCTCAGTTTGCCTTTTCAAAAGTCTGTAAAAGTTATATGTGTTTCTGTATTGTATTCAGCTGTGTTTTTGTAGATTTGTTGTATTGTAAACATTCAGTTTATTGTTGCCCTGTCTTTTATAAGGCGCATTAGTTCTTCCCATAATAATCCATTTGCCATAGCTTTGAGTCTGTTTCCAATATTCACGCGTAAATTTTATAAACTATTACTAGCGCCCTAATTTCGCTATAGGTTTGAGTGTTGTTCCTGTCTTTTTTTTAATCAACGGACATTACTTTTGCTTTTCACCAATTATCAGGGTTAATTTTATTTTTCCAACATTTATTATAGAGGTGTAAGGGTCTTGATGTAATATGAGTCAGGCCTATTTCCTGAGCTCGGCATTAATGCCAACTATATCTGGCGTTTTTCTGTCCGTTCTGATGAATCTATATTGTCAACACTCTGTTGTCTTTTTCTTGAATTGTTGTTTCTTTTGGGTTTTCATTTCTTCGTGTATGTTGTTTATCTGTAATCTGTAATTTTTCTGCTTGTTTAAATATTGCGTTACTTGTTACGCCAAGTTTTATCTCCTATCTTATATTCTTATGCCATCTACTATCTTACTTATACATCTGCCTCAAAACTCGTCCTTTACTTTTCTTTTACAAACCTTGTGTTTGTAAATTTTATGATTATGTGTTGTTGGTTATTAAGATATCATACGTGTCTTCTAAACGTTAATTAATTATTAATTAAGATATCTTACGTGATTCTATTTTTATATCAGCCCATCATGTTTTTAGTCTGTTCTATTTTGCAATTTTGTAATCTATTATTGAACTTTGTCTTTTAGCTGTCCAAGTGTATTGATGTATATTTTTCTTTCTGAAGGTTATCTTTAAATTGTTAAATGCATCAAAGTTTCTTAGTAAGTTTCTATTTTCGCTATAGATGCCTTCTCGATTTAGAATTTGTAGAGTTCCAATACGGGTATAAAAATCTGCCATTACTCTTACTATTTCTGTATTATTATTTATCTATGGTATACCTATTACTACTCTGGTGCATATATGTCTAATTAATTTTGCAATGTTTTCTTTCAACGTTTATTCTTCTTGTAATGCGTTAATTTAGATATTCATAATTTTTTAATTTTCTTCTCACATTTTGTAGTTGTACATATATATTTTGATCTCTTTGTTTTTGTCTTGGTTTCAGGTATGGACATGATGTCAATTTTCACATGTGCTATAGGTCTAGCTACTTTTATTTGTTTCTGTTCCAAACCCTTATATTCCGCTTTGCTAATTTTATTATTATGTCAGGCCATCATTACGCCTTTCTCTTTGCGTTTGTCAACAACTTCATATTCGTCCTAATAACCCATATGCTTAACTTATTGGTTGACAAGGATCAGGTTTTCTGGTGAGGTTGTTTTCCTTATCCTAATGGTTCAGCTTTAAGGCGCCGCGCCCGTGACTCACGTTTCTTTCTCTTCCGTTACCTACGTACACCCAGTAGATGCTCTGCAGATTATGGGACTCATGCCTTCAGGGACGTTGAAGTCGGATTGCTGGAAGAGCTGAACGTGTTTAAGAGTCTGTTCCCGGGATTTTATAGGGTGTGCTTATTCAGCATGACACACTCTTCCAAGAAATTAATTTAAGTTAAAACAATACACCAAAAATTTAATGGTAAAACGTTTTTAAGGCTTGTTGTTCCTTATGATGGAGGTCCAGTGTGGGGAGATGCTGGCGTAATTTTAACGTGGCACTTGTACCGGATGTACGGAGATATTCAGTTATTAAATGAAAATTATGACGGTATGGTAGCATGGCTAAACTATATTAAGTCAAACAATCCCACACTAATCTGGAAAAATAAATTGTACGGCCCAATAGGTGATTGGTTAAATGTAAACGCTACGACTCCACCTGAAGTTATTGCGACAGCTTATTTCGCGAATGATGCCAGTCTGTTATCTTCGATGGCAAAGATTCTTGGTAAAAATTCGGACGCCCAAAAATACACTCAACTGCATACAGACATAGTAAAAGCTTTTAATCAAGAATTCGTAGATAAGACCACTGGAAAAATTAATGGCGACACACAAACTTGTTACATTCTGGCTTTGTACTTTGGGCTGTTGTCCGATGATTTGATTCCTAAGGCTGTTCAGCAATTGGTTGATAACATTAAGACACACAATATGCATTTAACAACTGGGTTTGTGGGTAAGTTTCAACGATTTTTTTTTTCATTTTTTGTTGTATGTCCACGCTGATCAGATCAGTTTTCAAACAATTTTTCTTGTTATACTAAATTGAATTTGATAAGAACAATTTATCACGGGGTGAAAATAAAATATAGAGAACAGTCCTGTGACTTTTAAATTTGAACTACCATTTTGTAAATTTACTTAAATATTTTTTGTAATATTTAGATTTTTGCTATCATTTTGATAGGAAATACTTTCTTTTGAAGGACTACCTCTAAAAATGTCACTATATTTGTTAGTATCGTCAAGCTATCAAACATAAATAAAAAACTACCGGTGACGTAACATTAAAACAAGTAACAAGCCATTATTTAACGGTATGCCATATTGACACTGTCAAAATTGAAAGTTTAATATATAAATGAGAAGTTCAGCTCTTGCACTATTTTTCTTACTCCGGTGAATATAGGCCTCTTACATACTTGACCACAATGTTTAAGAGTTGCACTAGTTGAGTTCCAGATATTTTACAATATCATTGTACTATCCTTGTGAGGGTTTTTCTACTCTGTGTTTTTCCTTCCAAGGTTATGTTGGTTATTTTTCAGTCTGTGTGCAGTTTCCTTTTCCACTGCTACTTTAGAGCATATATTCTCTTGGTCACAACATGAACTTTAGTTGCCAGACTTATCCACAAGGTTATTTTCTGGTCTTTTAACCTAATGTCTAGAATCTTTTTCTCCACGGACCTTTGCTGCAGTTAAATCTTTATTGATATTTCTTCTGTTCAAAACCGGGGGAGAGGGGGAGGTTTTGTCGGCTATTTCTGACAGCTGATTTGTCTGACAGCATCACTCTGCATTGACGTTGGCAACCCCTTTTATGTCCCTAGGGACAGCAAACTCCCGTGAGTTCTTGGTTCTGTCTCCGCTCAATTATCTTATGATTCCCTACAAAACTGCCTGAGGGACTTACTCTAGTTCTTCCTGATCGACAAAAACTAATTGTACCTTCGGTTTGGACATGTTCATCTTAGCCTCTACTAGTAAGGCGCACTGTACTAGTCTTTTCGCCACATAGTTTTACATTTTTTTGGACTTCAACATCGCTGGTACCATTTATAAAACTTTGTGTATCCAATGAGTCTTTAATGCCCTTCTCTTTTTCTAGTAAATCGGGATAGGACGGATGTATTGAACATCTGTTTAAAATTCTTGTACATTTTCTCCAGATATTTGTTTCCTACATATTTGCGCTTTATATACATGACACAGCAATTGGTTGCCATATCTTTTATATGGGGCTGAGATTATTTTACCTGGAGAAGTTCTAATGCTGCAAATTATAAAGAATGGTAGGCTTTTCTTTGCTATCATATCCATTATCTGCGTTCACGGCTTCATATTCTCGTCTTAACATAGACTAAGATAAACTTCCATCAAAGGGGGTTGGTTGTTCCTTGTGTATTTACAGTACTCTGATGTTTTAGTCTTTGCAAGTCTTGTTAAATGTTGTAATAGCCATTTCCATCTCATCTTACATTGAATTGGTGTCATATTATGCGATATTCTTTATTCTATCCACTGAACCTTTATAAGACTTAATTTCATAATTATTTTTTTATATCAAGTTATACAAACTGCATTTTTTTATTAACTATACATAAAGTCCTGATACAGTTGATTATCTCGGAAGGAAGACAGTTAACAAAAATAAAACTTTTAGAATATTTCTCTGCCTACAAAATGGTCATAATGAATTTGACCTTGATAATAACCTTTAAGGTCAAATCTTATTCTTGGGCCCATAATGTCTGTTGGAAGAAGCCAAACTTTGTTTGACCTCAATTTGACCTTTGCTCAGCATCAAGGTCAAATGAAAAAAATGGTCAAGGACATAGATTCCCCCTTCCATCTCTTCATTTCCGGTATCAAAAATGGGTGTTCCCATTAGAAAATTTCAACTGGACCTTGATTTGAGGTCATGGTCAAGGTCAAATCTATTATGACCAATTTGTGGTCAGGGGATATTCTAAAAGTTTTGTGTTGACCATAATTTTGTAAAGTGTTTTTCTGCCGAGATAATCCGTCGTACCGGAACACTAATTATTTTCCAATCATTCTGGTAATAATTGATTAAGAAATCAAGGTACAAATTTCTGTTTAGTCGTTTATTAAAAAAATCTGACCCAAGTGCCTAGCAACCATTACATTTCAAAATGACCTTGATTGCAATATACACATGACGAAGATTTTCATCGGCCCAGTAATCAAAATTTCTTTTGTTAGGTTTTCCATTGCTAATAAAATATCATCATCTGTTTACAACATTTAAATTAAGATATTACGATTCTTGGGGGACGAATTGCGCCACAAAATTTATTTTCATTTCCATATAAAATAGTCTAAGCAACTGAAGTTATTAGTTTTAAAATCATAACATTTATTTTTCGTTAGGAATCCGCGAATTCCGCTATAAGACACATTTAACTGCTTGTTAATACCAGAAAAGTTTATTTATCGTTTGGGATATTCTTTCTATAATTCCACTCAAACGGCATTCGATTAAATAATTTAAATAAGGTTTTATGGATGTAACATATGAACATATGTTCTAAGTGTCTTAACTTTTGAGATGAAGGGTGGTATTTTGAGAAAAAACCTTATACATAATAACCCTGATATATTTAAGGCATTTTTATAAAATTCGGTGTATGGCTTCTGTGCATCAAGATGCATTTTTTAATGTACATATAATTTTACTATTCGTACAGGTTTCAATTGAACTTTATTGAGAAAAATATGGTTTTCAACTGATTTGTCTTAAAACAAAAATTATTCTTGATATCTAATTGATCCCGCGATTTTCGATCCTTCTACTTAGCTATAAGGTTAAATGTGATGCACGTTCTTGACTAAAACAATTATGTTAAAATTATAGTATAATAATTTTTGAACACACAAAACTAGCTATTACCGTCATGGATTGCCAAATCAATGCCAGAAAGGTCTTCCTAATTTGGTTTTCTTTTTATAGGGGCACCCTAAAACTGTAGGCATATATTGAATTGTGAACTTCATAAGTAAGACATAGATAGAATGACCGACAGAGGCAAAACATGGTTTCGTCACTATACTGCATCAACAACTCATTCATGATAATATAAGTATATGTTTAAAACTCCCCTTAACAGTATTTTGATAGTGGCGTCGTCTGAAACTATATAGTGTACACAGGTCATATTTGAATTAAGGCGACTTATTGACATTTGAAAGATTTTATTTTATCCAATAGTAAAATCAATTATTATCAATTTGAATTATTTATAAATAAATTATTATTTTGTTTTAAACGAACTTAAAAAAGTGAATTTCCACAACAATAACCGCACCGGAAAACCATGCGTCGCACGAAAGAAAATCAAGAGAACAAATTTGCTTCAAAACGAAAGAGGATTTCAAATATAATTTTAAGGGAAAGCAGTGGCGTACTATTTTTTTACCAAAAACATGCATGACCTTTGCGGGCACTACTGGTAGAAATAATTAAAATGTTCATATTGTTCATACTTCAAAAATGCATCTTGATGCATGAAACTAGATAGATTCACCGTTTTTATATACAAAAAAAAAATCGGAAAACATTACCACCCTGGATCCTAAAACTTAAAATATGAAGGTTTTTCTTAAAATGGGTCCAAGAAACATTCCCTTAAATATTAGCATATCATTTATCAACACCTTATAATATTTTTTATATAGACATATGACGTTTCGCCCAAGTTTGTAAACGGTTTCTTTCAGGACTAAAGACAGGCGAAATATATATTTACTTTATAAAATCTGGGACTCTCATTTCTTAAAACGTATCTCAAGATGCATTTTCTAATTACGACCAATGGTATTAAGGCAACCAATCATTTATCAATTTAGAGATGTAGACAAAACGTCGGAATTTGTTTATACGTTTGTATAAAAAATATAAATAATTATAATATAAAAAATTCAATTACAGTATTAACAGCTGCAGTTTTAATTTTAATTTTAGGCACACAGTTTCTTTTACCAGTCCTTACTATGCATGGTCACAACGACATAGCATATAGCCTTCTACTCCAAGATACTTTCCCATCATGGGGATTTACGATTAAAAATAATGCTACAACTATATGGGAGCGTTGGGATGGATGGAGTGCGGAATCTGGTTTTCAAGATCCAGCTATGAACTCATTTAACAATTATCCGTTTGGTTCAGTTGGCAGATGGATGTTTCAATATCTTGCTGGCATAGATACCGATTTAACAGATATTGCATTTAAAAAAATCATAATTAAACCGTATATTGGTAATTTAATTAATCAGGTGACGGCCACTTACAAATCAATAAGAGGAACTATTGAAAGTTCCTGGAAAATAATTCGAAATAATTTTACAATACATGTAAGTCTGAAATTTAAATTTTATTTTGATTGTGTTTGAAAGCGTAATAGCCTTGTTTAAATTTTATTTTATTTCACTTTTAAGATATTAATATGTTCCGTTGATAACATTAAAAGTAAGAAATCCATCTTTGTATTGTCAAGAAAAGTAAGTTTAAGACTGATTTTCTACCATCTTTATTTAAACCTTCACATTCTGAATAAGAATTATGTACACAATAAATAATATCATACAGTTAAGATAAGTGTATGTTGGTAATATGAAATTATATAATTTTTTTTCACCCAAAATATAGGCCAAATTTAAAAATTAGTTACTCTCTTCGAGGTGTCATTCCTTTGTACGCAAGACAATATATTATATATAAAAATAATATATATTGTTTCTGGTCGGGAACCTTCATCAGTTGCGCTTCCCACAATTGAATGTCCACTCGAACACTTCTTTATGCATTTGATGCATTTCGTTAAATTTGAAGACGCGAGATGTA
This sequence comes from Octodonta nipae, assembly GCA_034190945.1. Taxonomy (NCBI): domain Eukaryota; kingdom Metazoa; phylum Arthropoda; class Insecta; order Coleoptera; family Chrysomelidae; genus Octodonta; species Octodonta nipae. The sequence goes on along the minus strand of CM067221.1, from coordinate 39,777,236 downwards.
AGACCGACATCTAGGATTTTCAAGAGAATCAGTACACAGAGGTTCCGAATCTGGAGCCGTTCCGTGTAATTGCTGTTCTCCCTTTGAGTTTTGTCGAAAATCAACACAACTGTTTTTTTATATGAGTAAAAAGGGACGCAGGAATGGTTTTTGCTTATTATCTCAGTATCAAGAGCTAAATGGGAATTAAGTATTGAGTGTAATGTAGCGAATTTGCGGAATAAAATAATTTTCTTTTTTTAATGTTAATTTTTGTAATAAATCTGAAAACATTTAATATATCCGAAACATTTGACAGTAATTGTACTACATTGTACATGTCTAGAATTTTCTTTTTGGTTTTAATTGACACTAACGTTGATAACTCTAAGGTCCAACTCAGGGCAACTGTTCTACAACTTCAGTTGCTCTTGGAACTAGGTTCGTTCGTAGACTCCCGTTATCAATAATAAATAAAACTGGTTTGCAATCGAAGTTGCAAAACAGTTGTCGAAAAGGTAAGTAATATCAAATGGAATCTTTATCAATTTGTTGAGGGTAAGCCCCTCCTAGACAGAATCAAAAATCGCAACTGTCTTTTGAAATAAATTTGCAATATTTTTTTGGATCTCAAGTCAATCAGTTTCTGATAATATTAATAAACATTAACATTCCCAAGAGTTATCAAGTTGTTTGAGGTGTTTTGACATCCCTTTTTATTTTTTTGGCAAAAGTTTTGAATTTTGGTGTTTGCGATGCGTCAACAGTTTTTCCAACACAGTAAAATTTGCAGTATGACACATATTCACTACCTTTTTCAAAGAGGCAACTCAACTACAAAGGCTTTGAATACTTCAGCGCAAAAAAAATCAGCTAAATTCCAGAGCGACGCTTGATAATCTATATTACTACTGCTAACTATATTACAGCAGCTATTTTGAAGAATAGTCTGAGGATGCTTTGATATTTACTAAATATCTATTTAAATATTGTTCCTATAAATGAATGTTATGATTAAAGTAACTTCGTTATATATTGCCAGCATATTGGATTGGTGAAGTAGGTTTCAATTGATGATTGTTTCGGTCATTCCTCAGTGAAAATTCATATTTTAATTATATTACTACATAATTACATAAACCAACTCCACCCCAATATTCAATTAATACTAGAAACAGAAAGAAACAACACATTATATTTTCTAGATTTAACTATAAATATATCTGATAATAAACACTATTCACAATACTTCATGTCATCCAATTCAACACAAACTTGCAGCATATCACTCCATAATACACAGATTAGTGACTGTTCCGTTACCTAAACCTTGACAATGAACTTAGTAGGATAAAACTTATTGCTATCAATAATGGTTACAATCCCCAAATCATTGATAACATATTATCCAGAAAATTAAAGACAAAAGCTACAGAACAAGTATACCCTTCTTCTCCCAACTCTAACTCAAAATTTCACCAACCCATTACATTTATAGGTTCTCCATTTGAAAAAATTTGTCAGTTTCTACTAAACAGAAATATTCAAACAGCCTTTAAAACCAACAATAATTTGGTCAAACACACAAAAAAGTATGAAAACTCAGGAGTCTAATAGTTAACATGTGGTAGTTGCCCAAAATTTTACATCGGTCACACAGGACGAACATTTAAAACAAGATGGTCTGAACATTTAAAAGCCTATGAAAATCAGAAATACAACATATCTACATTTGCAGACCATTTATTAAATGAAAATCATATTCCACAAACTCCTTTCGAAATTTTACATCTAGAACAAAAAAGTAAAAAAATAACTCTTTTAGAATCACTTGAGATCAATAAAAACAAAAATTCACCACATTTTTTAAATGACCAAACTAATACAAATATGCCTCCCTTACTTAATCTTAATGTTTATAATACAAAATTCAAGATTATATTAATAATATTTACCTTCGCTAATATTATACAGTAACATATTGTGCTTTCTACCTATATACTCATTATTATCTTATAACACTATATAATATATTCAGATGTGTAGCATTTAGTTTAATATTTCATTCTGACGAAGCCTGTCATCAGAGCGAAACAATTGTAAAATAAAATATAATAAATTTGTGAAAATTACCACAGTGGTAAGTGTTTTAATATAAGTAGGTTTCAATTATTATATTTATAGAGTCCTAGAAAAATTGTGACAATTATTTAATTTCCTGAAATTTATGTCCATTCCTAACACTGACTTATAGAAAGACAAAAAGAGACAGGGAGATAACGATAGGCGGGAGGTTTATTTAGTAAGAAATATTCGCTACCTTCGGTTAGTCTCAAATGTCTGCCGCCCCTTTTTTGAATATATAGCCTTTTTCACTCAGTCTGGTGTTATTTCTCAAGAAAACCATTAAAAAACTTGGATAGGAGTCTTCGCAATCGTTATATATAACATATAGTAGCCATTTCAGAAACATAAGCAATGAAATTGTTCACATAAACTTCCCAAAGAAAATACAAATAAATCTGTACAAATTATAATCCTCATAAAGCGTAAATACAAATAAATGTAACCTTTTTAATTCAGTAAAAGTTATGTGATTAATTAATTAACAGAAAATTTACTCTATTTTTTTTATTGCTATATAATTTGCAGATGTTGAACCAATTGCATACCCTATAGAGTTTTTATTTTTTTAGGTGAACATTCCTCCAAATACTAAAGCCACAGTTACACTGCCTTTCTTGAAAGAGAAATGGTCAACAGAAATTAATTCTGGCAAATATGTGTTTACTGTAGTACTACCTGAAGATTTGTATTAATTCATTTACCTAACCCTGAATAAATAAATAATAAAATGTATTTAAATTTGTTTGCATTTGTTAATTATATATTTCCATGACATTTCCAATAATTACAATCACCCTCCTCCTCTTAGGCTTTGCACATATACATAAATATATCACGTGCAGGGTACAGAGTTGCAAAAATGAAATGGGGTTCTGATATAAAGTTTACCAGCAAAATTCAGTAACAGAAGTTTTTTATCAAATTCGTAGAAATAAAATATTCAAACAATAAAACCCCTCAGAAATACGATTTTCTTTTGTTTTTTTTTTTTATTACAAAATGAAAACTAGTAGAGTAATTGTAATGCCATCAATAAAAAAGTTTGAAAATTAATGATCGTCAAAACAAATGATTAGGTCATATGGGCGGGCAATGGATACTGTCGAATAGGTGGTTTTTGAATAATTGCAATTTAAATAATTTAGAGAGATATTTTTGCATAGCCCACCAAATTAATCAGGGTACTGCGATTGTGATATACTAAAGATTCATATATATTCCACTTAATCTAACATGAATATTCGTTACAATTCCGGGAATTTGATTAAAAATAATAGTAAATATTGCATTAAACGTTCTAATATGAGTCAGCCAACCAGTGGACCACTGATAATAGCTGTCAAGGCACAAGGGCAGATGCAGGATTTTATTGAGGTGGAGCCATCAGATGAAAATTATTTTAAAACGTTTTCCCTGTAGTTTATTAGGTTTTGATTTACCTATCTATTATTTGCTCATAACGGTCTATTTTGTCATATCTTTATTACGTTAATGGTTACCTGTATAGTCTTATTAATTAAATTGCATTCGCCGCTGTCAAGTTATCTCAGGAAAAGGAAGCGTCAGCCGTTTAAGACAATATTCACCAGAACTATTAATGCATTCACTCTAAAAATCCAATTTATAGGGTGTAAACGATTTGAGTGCAAAGATTTTGAAGAACAATACTTCAGGCAAAAACAAATCAAAAAGCTTTATAACATTTTCTAAAATAAACCATAGTTTTGCCAAAAAGAACACATAAAGTTAGATTTTATGTAGCCCTTGCTACAGTGAATAATACAATAATTTCGATTTCAAAATGTCGGTAAATCTAAATATGTAAATACTCAATAGCTTATACATCTTTAATACCCACATTAAAAATGAAAATTGATTATTTAAACTCGAAATATACTTTTATAATTTAGTGTAAGTTTCTCCGAATAGATATGGCAACGTGGCATACAGACCAACTTATTTACTACATTTTTTACTTTAACGACGACTGAGAGTTAGGATAGTTTTTTGCGATTTCGATTCTTGTAAATAAGAATAGATAAACGGTAAAGTGATTTGAATGATATCTATTTGATGTAGACTTCGTGGTTTGCTTTCAATTAAATATATTTTTAAATAAATAAAATCGGTTGTGATTAGTGTGTAAGTTCGAAAATTAAGAATAGTGCGACAGTATTTATTTGTGATAAATAATGGCCGATTATACAATTAGGGAGAGACATGACATGCTCTTAATTTATGGGGAAAGCAGACGTAATTGCAGAATAGCAAGAATGTTATACAAGGAAAGGTTTCCAAACAGACGCCTGCCCAATGCTAGGACATTCGTAGCTGTTTCGCAGAGGCTTCTGGAAACAGGTAGTGTAATACCACAAATAAACAATCGCGGACCACAGCGACATAATCGTATCTTAGCTGCTGAGGATCAAATACTAGACCTTATCGACATCAACCCATATCGTAGCACACGGAGTATTGGAAGTGAGCTGCAAATTTCTCACAGTGTTGTTCATAGAACATTACGGGAACAATTGCTCTATCCATATCACATGCAGCGGGTTCAAGGGCTTAATTTTGTAAACAATATTTTAACAACAGATGAAGCAAGTTTTAATAGGAATGGTATAATAAATTTTCATAATACGCCTTCGTGGTCTGAGTTAAATCCGCACGAAATACGCCAGTCAGTATTTCAACACCAATTCTCAGTTAACGTGTGGGCTGGAATAGTTGGTGTATACTTGGTTGGGCCATTTATACTGCCTGCACGTTTGACAGGTGAGAATTACCTTTATTTTTGAACAACACGCTACCAGATTTGTTAGATGAAGTGAACCTACAAACACGTTCCAATATGTGGTACTTACATGACGGAGCACCTGCCCACGCAAGTCATCTAGTTGTCGACTTCTTAAATAGAACATTTCCCCGTCGTTGGATTGGTCGAAACGGACATATACGTTGGCCAGCAAGATCTCCTGATCTCAATCCTTTAGATTTCTACTTATGGGGACACATGAAAAGTAAGGTTTACACGACTCCAATTATTGACGAGAATGACCTTAGACAACGCATTTTTGACGCTGCTGACGAAATCCGAAATATTCCAGGAATTTTTTCTCGCATACGTGAAAATTGGATTAAACGGTGTCGTGCTTGTGTCGATAGTAATGGTGAGCATTTTGAACATTTGCTGTGAATAATCCGTTGTTTCAACTCAGTTCTATCATTATAATAAATTCGGTAAGTAGAATTACATATTTACTTGTCTAATATAAATAATATTAATTAAATCAGTAATAATGACTCTTCGAATAATTTAACTGGTAAAAAACTACACATACAGATCTCTTGAGTTGAATATCATATGTATTTACCCAACTTTGTATAATTGCATAAAAGAAACCGCCAAATACAAATTCTAATTGCAATACCTTGTATTAAAAACGTAAATATTTTCAACAAAATATTTCATACATTTTTATTTAATTCTAAGGTCAATATCTTCAGTCAATACAAATACACAGGTGTTTATTTTTTTGTCGGCGTAGTCATTCCTTTATTATTCGCGCTAAGAGTGAATCTGCTTCGAACGCGAGCGACGTTGCCGGATTGACAATAATTTACTTAATATGTTTTAGGGATTTTCTTGGTTATTAAGGCTTACTGACCATAGTGGTATAAGAGTTTTTTGTTTAATTTGGTGTATACTACCTCCACCTAAAATATATGCACTCAAACTATTTACACCCTGTATAAAACTGAAATGCAGTTTATGAGCTTTTAAAGTATGTTTTACATATTACGATACATTTTGCAAAATATATATTTTTTTTAATTAAAATTGCAATTCCTCATAACAGACAATATTGATTTTGAGGGATTATTATACGTTATCATTAGGAGGAAGATTAATATTCCAGCTTTTATTACAACTACATTAAGAATTTTTAAAAAACAATTTATATCGTTTTTTCTGGCTTATATTTATACAAAATGCTGCGATCAAGATTTATACACTAATTTTGAATATTTTCAGATTCTCTACAACTTTTTCATTGAAGGTATTATGAACGAATCATCACTTATCACACTATAAGCAAAACATCCATATTTTTGAGGTTTTTAATGCTCAAATAAGTTATTTCGAAGTTAAAAATTTGTCAGTTATGGCCACAGATCATACAATAGAGAAGTTATGGCTTATAAGATATTATTAATTTGTGGCGTCAGCGGTTTGCTGTTGATTTTTATGTCACTTAAAAATCTCTATTGACTGGTGTAATAGAAATTTGTTAATAATTTGGCAACAGTATATCATGAAACTGTTTATCAGGAAATTGTTTGTTGTTGATCATAACATCAGGGCATAAACGTCAGCAGCTGTTCAATTCTTGCAATACAATCAATCCTATTAGCCTATTAAATTTAATATGAAAATGTAGTTTTTATAACGAATTTTGGAAAATAAGGTTACTTAGCCCGTCTAACATACACTAATATGATGTAGGTTAGGTAGAAACGAGAAATTAGTTTGAAACCAGAAATCGATAACTAGACGATATTCATAAAATGCTAGTCTTCAAGCAATTCATTTAAAAAAATAGGTGATGGAGCAGCTTAAGTATGATAGCATAATAAGTATATAACAATGACGATTTGATGTATTCGTATTATTTGAAATTTCATGTTAAACTGTCTTTCTTTACTTATTTCTTAAATACTTTTTGAACTAAAACTGGTAGATGCAATATTCGAAAGATAACATTATTGGTTTCCTCTGAATAACTTGAGAACGATGATAAGGGGGCGCGAAGGAGAATATTTTTCTCTTTTGAATCTTCTTCGTTCAACAAGAACTTTTTAAAAGTCTTAAAGGTTCACCGGTATATGTATGGTCACAATCAAAAATATTTGTTCCCCATTTGCAATTTTCAAATATTTTTCTGTTGCAGTAAAAAACTGAGGTGAGAAACCCCAAATGAACAGGTAAAATAATCACAGACCTCCTCAACAATCTTTTCGAATTTACTTGAACTTGTTATTTAATGTTTTCAGCTGTACACTTGTTCAGTTTATTCCCCATGTAAGTTGTTTTCCTTGTCTCTACTATGCATATTTTACGTGTTCTAAATATACTGGTCCATTATTACAGGACTAATTGTCGCTCTAGAATCTGAGTGTTTTGATTAATTTCAAACCACGAAACGCACTATTTTGACTATTTGTAAAGGAATTCTTTGTATATTTTTTTGTGTAATTAGACTAAATATCAACATATTTTGGTAAATTTCTAAAATAAATAACACCTGATACGTTCATGGATCATGTTTCTAGAAACATTTTTGCTCTTTCGTAAAAACTGATGAGGCAACGACAACAATTAACCAAAATTGGTCTTTAATGTGGATTTTTATCTGTCGATTCTGTCAGTTGTAGAATTCCTAATGTGTTTATTTTTTAATTTAAAAACTTATTGCTTGCTGAAGTAATAATTCAATATTTAAGTGATACTGAGAAGTCTAGGTGTAGTGGCAAACTTACTTAATCACAAGTATTCTCAATATTTGATATTTCATAAGGTACTGTGTATAAAATTCATCCACACTTCATCTGTATAAATTTACTTTTGTCTCGGATCTAAAAGAAGATGAACCAGAACGACATTCTGCGAAATATTGATGAATAAGCTGAACAGACATGAGACAGTTGTGGGTACCATTTTGTTTTCTGACAAACCAACAGTCACATTAAACGTGGAGTTAAACCGGCAAAACTCTTGATTTGGGCCAGCAGAGGATCATCATTGGATGTGTGAGACATACAGTCAATAACCACAAAAGTCATAGACGACTATATTATTTATTATTAAATATTTAAATGTGATTCGAAACGAACTGGTTCCTGCGTCCTAATGTTGTAATAGATTCGAGCTTACTGTGCTTTAATTGTAGGATATAAAAAATTTACTATCTGCTAACAATTACTCTAAAAAGTTCATCAGTAAAGAGTTAAAAATACTAATAACCTTGATAATAACATTACTACGTACCATACATAGAGGATCTGTCAGAGAGACGGAAACATATTTAATACTAAAATAACATCCAAAACAAGAAATACACTGAAAACAATTACTCAAAAAAACATATAAGGTACCTAACAAACTTTATATTGGAGACGCAAACTTGAAGACCTATAAATGTTCGAATAAATGAACTCAAAAATACATGTTCATAATTTAAAAAAATTATGAACATGTCTGTAATTTTGCTCATGACATACAACTTCAAAAATAAACCATATTACATAAAGAAGAACACAATATAAAACAAAAGCTAAAAGATTTGGCTTTAATTTTATTAAACGAAAGAGATTGTCTCGCTAGTGTTTCTGTAGAAGTCAGCCGTACCTGGTTACCAATAATCAAGAATGAAATTCATAATGGTAATGTCCTTTTTAACAACCCCGTATCGGGATGGTTCATAAGGTTATTCCTAGGTTTTCCCGTCTGAATTTAATATGATATCTGGAACATCAGAATTTCTTTGTTCCCATTTTTGGTGAATGCACTATCTTACAAGAAAGTTGTACCTAGGAGCCCCACGTAAAATTCTGATGACGATAAATAACTCTTTTAAATTCTGTCAATTTTAAAGAAGCTTTGTTGTTTCATATTATCTTTAGAACTTTTTAGTGCTACTCTTTATATGTCACATTAGCAGTACATTCTCTTAGTTACATCAGTTTTATTTAATATTATATTAAACTGTGAACTACTAAACTCATTGCCAACTTTTTAATTTTTAATTTTCTCATTCAGTTGTGTTATTTTCTATTGCAATTGATAACGTGGGTCTGATTCAGACCCGCAAACGTTTGGAATATTTAAAATATATAGACTTTACAGCAATTGTGCTGTTGTGCCAAAAAAATTAGAAAAATGCACACCAGAGATGCCACATCTATCTTTTATCATATAAGATTGCGCCATAAATGTTCTAGTTTATTGAAATCAGCTTAATAAAACATTTAAAAATAAAAAAATTTAGAGGGTGTTCTATTAATTATGAAGAGTAACGACTGTGCATAATTAATATTTTTTACAGAACGCACAACTGAATTCAAAAGTTGACGTACTCCAGCTTTTTTTGTGTCTATAAAATAATAATATGTTTTTATTCCATTGCTGGTTTCTATACTGTATACCCCTTATATATATATATATATATATATTTGTAATGTGCAAAATTTCAGTTTAATCTGAAAGAAAGTACTTGAAAAAGGATTCTGAATTTCTGACCGAAAATACGAAAAAAGTAAGTTAAACTGAAGCATAGAATACGTATTGCTTGTGGCTGGGTCCATTAAAATGCCAAATTAGCAGTTTTACCAGTTTGCTAGAGTCGTGTTCTTTAAACTCTAAAATAATTTATCGTTTTAACTGAAACTTTGTAACAAGCAGTTGAGTTTTTCGTTATCATGGCGATACGGTTTTAATTTTTCTTGACACTCGAATGACTTTGATATTCAGGTTGTGTCAAAACATCAAAAAATATATTTTATGTTTGTCAGAATCGGTAAAATAATGTTTTTTAATATCTATTAAGTAAGTACAACTTTCCCAAAATTCCACTTTGAAGTATGGATACAACCAAATCAGTGGTCAGGTCAAATCCGAAGCCTGTCAATGTATTTTATGTATGGTATACGGAACTTTGTCGACGTTTGAATTGCACTCCCACACCAGTTGTGAAACCAGCGAAACCAAAATGCCAGACCGTGTTGGATTTCGTTGCCGATCGTCTAAAAGTTGATGAGTGGCATCCAATTATAAACGCCTTGAAACAAGACACTAGTCTCCATGTCATAAGTATAAAAAGTCGGTTAAGAAATTGTCAATTTCTACACGACATCGACACTGAAGAGAAAGCTAAACACATGAAAAGACGTTTTGGTTCTCTGTGGACAGCGTATGTTTTACGACAGCTTATGAAATCGATTTCAAACTCCTTAAGAAGCACAGAAGTTTTAACTTGTCTAGAGTTAGATGGAATTCCAATTTTTACCCAATATTTAGAACCACTATTGCAAGCACTTAAAAAGAATAAAACCGTGAAGACATTATCGTTTGCAAATAGCAATATAGGAGACGACGGCTGTCAGCTAGTTTGTGCCTATTTAAGGTTTACTCCCAATGTAGAGGTACTTAATATAACAGCTTGTAATCTGACTTCAGAAAGCGGGGACCACATTGCTAAATTAATAAAATATCAACAAATTAACAGATACTGTGAGAGCTGGCACAATTCGTTAAGATACGAGAATCCACAATCTGGAGTGATGAGAGGTATTAAACGGATTAGCCTCAACTGCAATGTACACTTCGGAGATGACGGTTTTGGATGTATATTAAGTGAACTCGAAGATGACCTATGGATAAAGGCTTTGGATTTGCAAAAGTGTGGCATAACAAACAATATATCAGACAAAGTAATTGACGCTTTAAATTATAACAGATCTTTAGAAATCCTAGATCTTAGGCAAAATGAGCTCTTGGATATTTCTATTATTGAAAAAGTATTACACATTCTGAGAGATCGACAACATTTGGGCATTGCACCTGAATACCAATGGTGTAATACCGCTGTAAGTCTAACATGGAATTCAGTCAGTGACTTTGTATCTAAAACCTCTATCTCTTCTAATCTTATACATAAAACGAAATCTGCCCCAATCAAGAACATTTGCACGAAACCAAGCGAGCAAACACTGAGAAAATCAAAAACTGTCGATAACGTTCAAAGAAAAAATGGTGTCATTAATGACTGCAACGAAAATGAAAAGAAAGTTTTAGAATTAAATAGCAAACTAAGGAATGAAATACAAAAAAGAAGACAAATAGAAAAACGAAACGAAGAATTGAAACAAAAATTAGAGAAAATTAAAATTTCAGGAAAACTTATTGAAAACAAGTTTCTCAAAACGGTGGTGAGCAATTTGAAACCTGAAGGCAAGAAGGAACAAACTAACAAAGTAAAAGTATCAAAGGCAAACATACCTAAAATCAAAAAGCATACTTCTAAAGGTGCTAAGGAAGTTAAGGATGAGCATGAAATAGATCTAAAGCATAAATCGCAACAAAGGAACGGTTTTGGTCCTGCCGTACATTGTAATGGAATCACAAACGGTTATAGAAATGGGTTTTCAAGCAAGATTATCAATAGTGCCTGTAAAATATTTGAAAGTCTGTTAAGAAAAGAACCTCATGTTGATGCAGATCTTGATGATGAAGATCTTAAGGATTATTTTTCTAGTGACACCGCTTCCACTCATACTTTAGTTGAAACCAACGATATGGAGGAAGATGATGAATTTTCTGTAAGTCAAGTGTCGCTGTTAGAGTATATGGAAGAACTCAAGAACGGTTTCTCACACGGTCTGTCAAAACCTAACTGTAATTCTAAATATATAATAAAAGGAAATCAGAAAAGATAACTTCACGTAGATAATTTGTTTAAATTAAGAAATATTCTTAGTGAAATTTCACTGAAAGATATGGTTGATTGATTAAAACGAAATATCTTTACTTATTTCTTTGTAATTATATAGTATTTGTAGTATCAAACAATAATATATGTAGCATCTAATTTCAATGGAAAGTAATTATTGCTCATCATACTTGGACCTGATTGAGGATTGTACAAAATGTCATTCAAGGTAATAAATCTCTGTGTGTGTAAAACTGTAAAAAATTCTGTGTAATATAAACAACTTTGAATATCTAATTACATTTATTATTGATGATAAAATAAGACTTTTTAATTTTGTCAGTGAAATTTTTTTTAACGTTGGTTGTTTAGCGCACCCTTCGAAACAGTTGACTTTGGACCCTCGAATGATTTTGGGTGCTAAGGAAGTTTCAGTGCTATTAAGAAAATATATAGAATACATAGACTGAAAAAATCAGAGTTATTGCAGAAATTAGACTAGTTTTAATTCTATTATTATAAAACTATAAAATAAGATTTAAATTTGTGAAATTTCAAAATTTTGTTTCAGTTTGCTGGGTACATACTCTTAGCAAATGTTAAACATTTCATGTTGAAAAGTTATTATTTGCCTAGGGTAAATACAGTTGAGTCTCCAAAGTAGACATTAATTTGTAGAATTAAAGCTGATTGTTGGTAACTTAATTTATTGCTGGGATTCAAATATCATAGGATTTGTATACATATTGTGATGTGAATCGTAGATTCGGTGGTACTCTGTGTGTAATGAATATAATACTGGGTGATTATGACAGAGAAGAGGCCTTAACTGGAATCAAATAATGGGACTGAATAAGACAAGATTGAAAATACCCATGAAACACCAAGTCTCAAAACTTCTACACAACTGATTCTTTTACTATTTTTTTATTCAGTTAAATTTAAAATGAATTCTTCTAGGTGGCCATGAAGCAACAATGATGTCTGAAACGAGAAAGGAATCTCTCGCTTCCAATCAATAGAGACTATTGACAGTTGAAAAATCTATTGGATAACAGAGTATGCATAACACAAAGTTTATGGTAGAAGTTGAAGAATTGAAATATATTGAGGTGAAGGTGACGAGAGAAACCAATTTCCTTTAAACCACTGGCCGTACTGCATTGGTTACAAAGACTTTTAGCACAACAAAATCTACTTGAATACATATTCCATGTGGGGACAAAGCTGTCGAGGTACTATTCACCCCATGATGGGCGTTTGTTGTTTTCAGAAAAAAAAGTTTTGTGCTATCCAGATTATAACTGATTGCTGATGGTTTTTGTGGCATCTTCTGTATACGGAGAAATAACACCTCAATTGGGAACAAAAATTACCTTTTTAAAAAATCCAAACGTTTCATTTTTATATTTATTGAATTCAGTTTATAATCTCTTCGGCAACGAGGTTAGATTGAGTTTTCGGGCCACTGCCAAATATAGAAAGGAACAGGGACTAATGAAGAGAGGTAATTCATGATTCGCCAGGACACAAAGATAATCAAGAACTTTGATATTTCATTGGAGTTTTCTTACTACTAAAGAAAGGACGTTCTGCTGCAATCGAGAATGTTGTAGTGAATTTAGACAATTCTGTTAACTACCGTTTATTAGCAATCAAAAATTCAACATCTATACGCTAATTTGATATTGACAACAATTGCAAGGAAAATTTGTTATATTTTACATGGTGTGTCGGGGTACATAATCCAGCAATGTTTTCTCGGTTCCATTAGAGATTAATGGACCAAAGTCTTTGCCGCCTTCTGCGATTTACTGCTTGCAATAGAGACACTAATAATTGGTTAAGATGCGCTTCTTTTTTATCATGGTGTTTTATGAGCTCTTTAGTTTTTTACCAGTGTTGTATGGATTGTTCAGATCTTTATGTCGTGTCTGGTTTAGGATATATTAAAGTGCATTTGCTATGGTGTGAAAAGATTTTTAGCGGCCCCTTGGTGTGATTGCCGATTTGCTGTCACAATTCCAAGTTCTATTCTATATGAATATAGACAATGAAAACTATTTTCACGCCCAAGTCCAATTCTAGCGTTTTCAAAAGAATATGGAATTTTTGTTCTTGACACAGATTCCAGTAACACTGGTGTTACAGCATCCCTGATCCACATCTGAATCAGAATAGAGCAGGTAACAAGATATTAAAGTCTTGCCTTCTTTAAGCCTCCAGCAGCTAAGTGGTCGTACATTTCTCATATGAGGTCACCATACAGGTCTAAAATAGCTTTTGGATGTGAACATACTCGAGGGCTCTGACCGCTTATATAACAATGCAATGCTTTGTCACTGTTACTTTTTCTAGAAACTTGCAGGCTTTATAGAGAAGATGATTCATCCGACAAGTTAGTGGCAGAACAACCTTACATTGGTACACATAGTAATGAGAAGCAGACCAACTTCGCAGATTCTACTCTAAAATTTTTTGAGTGTCGTGGAACTACATAGCTGTACAGTATCATTTGTGGGGTCCGTTGGACCATGGATAAAATTCTTGAAAAGTGATTCACAAGGTAAATACTGCGAAGGCAACGGAGTCTGAAAATACCTTTATGGCACTTCTGTAGCCAGTAATGGCCTAATGATTTGTCCATTAGAAAAAGAAATATATAGTGTTCCTAAAATTTGCTATTGTTATTGCAAACTTCGTCAGAAGATTTTTTATCGCCAATCATGAGGCAACCATGATAGCCATAGTGCTTCTTCGATTTGGGGTGCCAATAGAACTCAAAATTCACAAAAATGACAAATTTAGTGAATTATTGGCTATTAAGAAAACTGGAAGTAATAACACACAATTAGACCCTAAGATAATAAGATTTAACAAAAATCTGTGAGCAATCGTTCATCAATTCTTCAAAACCAACATAATTAGAATGCTTTGTCAGTGTATTGTTTGGAATGAAGTTAATGGTATCATATGACTTAGCCTTTGGCTCACTTGAGAGCCATCTTATAGAAATGAGTGACTACACAGACCAAACAAAGCCAAGATGTTTTCAATACATGAACTGTAATAGCACGCATACTAGCTACTACTAGATTAAAAGTTCGGCATGACTTTAAAGCATTTTTTTGGATTCCAGTAAGAAGATATCATCTGGTTTAACAACAACAAAAATACACAAATCGATGTGTTATAGGTATATATATGAAAGGGTTCTAAATAATTGTTTACTAATTATGGTTTTCTGATTGTTTGTCAATTTCTATTTCTACTCAATTGCTGTGAAGTTTTGTGATCTATGTATATTTATTTATTTAGCGTTTGGCATAGTTATACACAGTACATTACTAAAAAATTACAGAGCGATATTTAGTTTATGAATATATTCAATCGACGCTGGTGTCGCGTGCAGGAAGTCTCGTGGGTCTCCGTCGTACTTTCTTATTGGACACTCGGTTGTGATGTGGTGGATTGTCGCATTCGGGGCTTTGGATTTGGTTCCATTTATATCGGAAGTCTGCGCAGTTTCCGTGTCCAGTACGTATTCTGTTCAACGTGGACCAAACCTTCCGAGGCAGGCCGAATCCCGGAGGGGCAGTGTCGATGCTGGGGATCTCTCGGATAGCTGGGATCGCTTCATTTTGTTGTGTGCTGTGCCACTGGCTGGTTAAGTGGAAGTTTTTGGTCCTCAGCTGTTCAGCTGTTCTCGTTGGCGGGTTTCTCGAAGGCAGGCGGTTGTGGTTAGCTCTGGCTATTTCTTTATGGATTGGCAGGTTAGGGTTGTTTTGTATCTTCTGCGAAGATTTCAGTAAGACGTTTTGGCGTCGCAATTCTGGAGGTGGTATGTGCCTTAGTAGTGGTAACCATTGGGTCGGGGTGGATTTTATTGTTCCGGATATTATTCGCATTGTTGTTTGCAGTTGCGTGTCGACTAGTCTTGTATGGGTGCTGTTTAGCCACACTGGGGCACAGTATTCGGCAGCTGGGTAGACAAGCCGTAGGGCTGAGCGTCGTATTGTTATAGCGTTTGAGCCCCATGTTGTTCCACACAGGTTGTGGATAATGTTGTTCCTAGTCTTAAGTTTAGCTGCTGTATTTCGGAGGTGTTGTCTAAAAGACAGTGTTCTGTCTAGGGTCACTCCTAGGTATTTTGGGGTGCTGTTGTGTATTAGCAGGTAATTGCCAGCGAAGACTTGGAGCTGTCTGTGTGCCATTTTGGTGTTTAGGTGGAAGCAGCATACCTCTGTTTTGTTCGGGTTAAGTTTGAGTCGCCATGACCTGAAGTACGCCTCCAGACCAGCAAGGTCCTCAGTGAGAATGCGCTCAGTGTTTTCCAGTGACTTGTCCCGCGCGGCCAGTGCCCAGTCATCCGCGTACCCAAATTTTTGACTGTGGGTAGCTGGCATATCTGATATATATAGGTTGAATAAGCTGAGGGAGTCCGTTGTTAAGGGTTCTAAGAGAGCTTTTAACATTTCCCATTGAGACAGAAAAGCATCTACTGCTAAGCATGGTGTTCATTAGGCGGTAAATTGTTTTTCATGGGATTGCTTTGAGTAGCTTGAAAAGTAATCCATCCTTCCAGACCGTGTCGTAGGCTGCCGTCAGGTCTATGAATGCTACCGAGGTTTTCGAGTTCCCTTGGAATCCGGCCTCTATATAAGTTGTGAGGGCTAGGACCTGGTCTGTTGTGCTGCGGCCTGGTCGGAATCCAGCCTGTTCAATTGGGATGTGGTGCGGCAGTGCTGGGCTGATACTGTTAAGGACGAGTCTTTCGAGGAGTTTATATGTTGTACTCAGCAACGCAATCGGGCGGTAGGTTTCTGGGTTGTCTTCTTTCCCAGGTTTTAGTATGGCGATTATATTTGTTTGTTTCAGCTGTTTTGGGAGGATTCCTGTTTGTAGTATGCTAGTATAGAAGTTCGACAGCCACGCTCTTGTCGACTTTCCACTGTGCATCAAAAACTCTGGATGCACGCCATCTATCCCAGGTGCCTTTCCGCTCTTCATGTCTTTGATTGCTGTGTTCACTTCCTCTATGGTAAATGGGATGCGAGAAAGCTGATTCTTCCGGGGCGTTTTAGGTACGTCAGTTGCTTCTTAACGTTGGTCGTGAATTGTTTGCTACTTTTCCCTCTTGATGTAGAAACTATTCGGGAGGTGATCTTATTTGGATGGGTATTAGGTTTTGGGCGGACAGGTGGGCTGTCGTCTCCTAATTTTCTTAGGAGAGACCATGCTTTGCGACTTGATCTTTTAAAGTCGAGTGATTCAACTGTATTTGTCCACTTATCCCTTCTAGCACTGTCCAAGCTGTAGAGGAGTTCGTCGGCTATTTCGTTGTCACCACTATCGAGAAATTGTTGATATAGGCGGTCACTGTTTGCATTCCAGTCGGGGACGTACTCTTTGCGATAGCCCCTTGGGATATGTTTCTTAGCGGTGGAGATGACGGCACCGATAAATCTGTCGTAGTTTTTATATGACGGCTGTATCCAACGGAGGCATTTGTCAAGTTGATTGGCAAAGAGGGACCAGTCCGCTCTGTTGAAGTTCCAGCGTGGTCGAGGAAAGGACATAATTAGTGGTACTTGGATGGCTATTTCATGAATAATGGGTCTGTGCTGGCTATGGGGGAAGTTATCGAGGACCTCTGTTTTGATTGGCAGTGGTTTGTGGCCTTGGTCAGTGGTCACAAAACATAAATCTGGGTTGTATTCCCGTCTCCACGCGGCAGAGCTAAAGGTGCCCTTAGCTTTAGCATCGAAAACATGGTAGAGCTTGTTTTCTTCCGCCCAGTTCACCAAGAGTTCACCATTTTCATCGTTTCTGTTGTATTTCCAGTCATGGTGATGGCTATTAAAGTCTCCCAGGTATACAGCTGGGTGCTGGCTCAGGTCTATAACGTGTGGTGGCCAGGGCAATTTGGGAGGCTTGTAGATGTTTGTTATATGGATTTCTCCAATTTTAGTTACGACGGAGTGTATGTTATTCTGTGTGCTGCAGGATATTAGGTAGGCATTTTCAACGCTGCGTCGAACGTATGTGATGTTACCGTAGGCGTGGTGATATGTGGCTCCCAGGAGATCGTAGCCTGGAATTTTACCTCTTGTTTTCAATTGTTGTTCATCTGCAGCATGGGTTTCCTGGATGACTACCACGTCGACATCGTTATCTATGTATAAATAAATAAGGATAAGAGTTATATTAAATTAGCGAATTAATTATTTTGAGTCAGTTGGCGTCAGAATTTTGTTTTGGTATTCATTGGTTTTTATCCGACTTCCAAAAACGAGGAGGTTATAAATTCAGCGTGTAGTTTTTTTCAGTAGCGATCTTCCCTGATTTATTTTCAGGTTGTAAACCGATTTGAATAATTATTTTTTTGTTTAATAGAATGTACATCCGGGTAAGAAATTCAAATTATGTTAGTTAAGGGATAGAATTTGAGACTGTATGGTTGTAGTTATCTATATCGGGCGATCTCTCCTAAACCCCTTACGGATTTATATGTTTTTTAAATTATTAAGGAAGATCTCGAAGTCTCATATATTTTTCGATGACCTATAAGATGTAGTTTTTCAGAAAATCGATAAAAAGCCAATATATCACAGACACCATCGAACTTAACTGATATTTCTTCATAAAATTTTAAATTCGAAAGTAATAGTCCGCGATATAGGTAGTATAGTAGAATTAATTTTATTAAACACATTTTCGGCTTAAACCAACGAGTACCAAATTCATGTTCTTTGTATACCTGTTAATAATCGATTTTAATTTTGTGTTAACAAGGCTTTTAGTGACACCGACTGTCCCCCAAATAGAAAATGCAGTAACAACACATATCAGGCTCTAAATTTCCAATTGCTGTGATCAAACACAGACCGCTAAGCATAGCAAGCGAAAGCATAAAGTAAGGTTATAAAAGCAATGGTAGTAATAATAATTTAATTGAACATATTTTTGGGTTATTAAGCCAACGCGTACTAAGTTCATTTTGTTCGTTTAACTGTTAACTGATGCTTTAAATAAAAAGCACCCCTCACCAAACTTGGGAATTGTGTCCCGGTCAGATTGGTTCAAAATGCGGGATGTTGACGATCTCGATGTCCCGATCAAAAGTTCCAATGAACAGGAGTCCAAATAATCCATTGTTCTTGAGATTCACGGGGTCAAAATGTTTGTGCGTATGTGGGGCATTTATTTTGACACAAGGTAATTTCTCAAGCTGATTCCATTATTTTAAAAAATATTGTTAGGGTGCCTGTAAATGGTCTTTATTGCGCCTTCCGTGTTGGATAGGAAGGGGTGTTTACCCACCAAAACTAGTTTTATGGAATTATCCCATTGTTGCCAAAGATTTCAATAGACAAGTGACAAAGAAATGCTTTTTGTTCTTGATAGTTTGTGAATTTGATCATATTTTGACCAGCAGTTAGCTATAAATGGTTGCGAGTGATTTCTCTTGAAACACGGAAATATTTCTTAAATAAATCACGAACAGTGCACAGATACGTCACACGTCACAGTAGGTGCCTTAAAATAGATTAAAAGTTAGGTTTTTAAATAGTCGACCATTTTTATTTTTCGACTAGTTGAAAGTGTAAAGTGCATGTTGTAAGTTGGTGTATGTTAAAGTGCATCAAAAAAGTGATTTTTGGTAAATACACTGCCGCTTTTCTTATATAGACTAATTGTAAAGACTATAATCTTAGAATAAATATAGCAAACGTTTTCATAAAGACGCTAAGAAAAAACCAAACCGATAAATAATCCAGTCAGCTATGGCTCCCGATGTTGATGTTTGCGAAATATGCAGTGACAATTTTATCGTGAACATGAAGTCTTTAAGATCTCGATTATGTGATTTAAAATTCCATATTTCAAGTTTGTCAATAAAAGACAATCTCGTAAAAATTATCTCAGACTGTGGTATCATTTTTTGGCTGTGTGATGATTGTAAAAAACCACCTATAAAAATAAGTCAGAAGTAACCGTGTTAAAGAATTAGAAATACCAAACAACTTATTGCCGAACTGACATATACAAATGAATTACAGAAAAATCTTTTATCGTCACGGACCCATACTGATGCTATTTCGCAAAATAGTTATTCTAGTAGTGCGAATAATCAGATAAATATAAAGTATAGCGATGCTGTCAAAAGTCTTCTGATATTACATCATCTGTTCTCCTTATTAAAGCCGGTCCTGGTAATGCAAACACAGATAACAAGAGTGTATTGGCTGATGTTATGTCTTCTGTTGATCCAGCAAGCCTAAATATCTGCATAAACTCTAAAAGGAGGGTACGTGACGGGGTGGCCGTTCTCTGTAATGACGATCAATCGCTGCAAACGTTAAGGGCAGTATATTAAATTCGGACCTGGTGTCGAAATATACTATCAGTGAATCTGTGAAGCTAAACCCTCCCTTGAATATAAAAAATGTCAATTTAGATACTCTCAATATACCTGTTGATATAATATCTAACATAATGTCATTAAATAACTAAAATGATTGTCAAACCACAGACATTAAATTTGTTACAAAACTGTAACGTTTCAATAACATAAATGTCTTTATACAAGTTACCCTTGCATTGCGAAAATTCATATAGCAGAACGGGTTTTTATTCATTGGATGGAAGATCGATGTTTTAAGTGCTGTTCATTTGGACATAAGCACCCAATTTTAGATCTGAACTTATATGTCCAAAATGTACAAGGAATCATCAATTGAAGGCATACATATCTAATGCTCCTCATTGTATAAATTGTATATACTATAATAATTTTAATAAAAAATCTATACCTGCAGATCATTGTTCTAATCATAATTAATGGCCTGTGTACTTAAATTCTATTGAGAACCTTAAAGATAAAATAAGATTTATGAATAGTGCAAATAAAAAAAAATAAAAATTTGCAATACAAATGTACGTTTATTGATGGCTAACTTCTGTGATTTGATATCATATGTGTGACTGAAACATGGCTAAATGAAAACATTACTGACACTGCAGTTTCTGTTAATGAATATAATTTTTTTCGAAAAGATAGGCAAACTATAGTAGGTGGTGTTGGTTATTACGTTAAAACGTCCTTGTATTGCCAGGCTTTCGAGCCGATGCGATGATAAAAACTGTAGTTTCTTTCGAATATCTCTTTTTAAAATGTAAGTTTAAACGCTTTGGTAATTATTTATCATCCTCCGACTCAAATCTTGCCGAACTGCTACAATTTATCAATGGGACACTACCAACCATGCTTGTTGAATATGACTTCCCTGTTGTAGCAGTGGATTTAAATGTAAATATGAATGTCTCAAATCCGCTACTTGATACTTTTAATACTTACGGATGTTAACTCCACTTCTCTTTTGGAACCTATATTTATCAGTGGTCAAATATGCCACGCTAGTGGTACTATTATGAGTCATATTAGTGATCATAATATAGTGCCATACGTTGTTCTGAATATAGAACTAAATACCCCAATACAGAAATCCTAATAACATGATGCAAGACTTACTCTCTATATTGGATGATATATTTTTTATAAATAACATTAATGATAAAGTCAAATTCCTAACTTATCCTGTAAATACCATTTTCAATAAACATATTCCTATAAAGATAATTAGACTCAGCAAACCACAAGCACCGTGGTTAAAGAACAATTTAAAGTTAATATTGAAGCGTTACGGAAATTTAAATTAAATAAAAGCGAAGCCAATTGGAAGTTTTATAACGAATATAAGAAAGCTGCTTATTTGCTTACTGTTCAAAGAAATGGAGACGAGAAAAACGCATGCAAAGGTTTTTGTGCCATGAATATTAAATCTTGCGGTAGCAGCACAGAAATTTTAACCAACCTATTTACGCCAGATGAAGTCAATGATAATTTCATAAATGTGTTAAAAAAAACAATAATTGTATGCAACATATAGCTTTTTATGTTAATAATTGACATAATGATAACATACTATCTTTAAAGCCTGTCTGTCAAAACACCATAATTGATGCAATAAGCTCCATAAAATCTAATACAGCCGGGAACGATGTTTTTTTGTTGAATATGATAAAGTTGTGCTTGACTGCAATCATAAACCACATTACTCAGATTAGCTGTTGCTGTTGCAATATGGGTATTTTCCTAAAGGGTGGAGAGACTCACTAATCTGTCCCATTCCAAGTTGATAATCCCTTAACCCCACACGACTAACGACCTATTAGTTTATTACCAACAATGTCTAAAATTCTCGAACGTGTCGCTTAAATTGAGTTGTATGACTGTGTTACTGTAAATACTATTCCAACCCAACAACAATAAGGTTTTCGAAATAAACATAGTACCTACAGCTACAGCCCTCTTAAACTTAACTGATAATATCATTCGTGCTGACAAAAAATTAGCTGCTGTTTTAGTATCTCTAGATTAATCAATGGCCTTTGATCTAATTGATCATGATCTATTATGTGCAAATTTAAAATATTATGGGGCTGGGGCTATTGCTTTATCGTTTTTTAAATCTTACCTGCGGAACAGAACTATCGTCTTATAAAAGAATTGTATCAGGTGCCCCACAAGGGCCATCTTGGGTCCTTTACTGTTCTTATTATATATTATCAATAGTGAACTCCAACAATATGCGGATGATACACAACTAGTTCACTACTTTGATTCATCTGAACTACTAAAGGCAAACTACCTGATTAATCAAAACTTGGCAAACATCGCCCGCTTGTCTAAAGAGTATAGCTTAACATTAAATCCAACCAAGACTACTGCTGTAATTTTTTGTAGCAAAACTAAAAGAGCTGCAGTTAATAGATTTGTCCAATGAATCAAAAAATCTGATAACTCATAACTCACTGAGATTCAAAAGTCACGTATCATTGTTGCAAAAATGTTACATAAAAATGCGTATTATGAATTTTAAAATGGGGAAAAAATTATGCGAGTCTTGCGCCATCTCGCAAAGACAACTGCAGTTGGTGCAAAACACATGTTGCAGATATATTTGTTGCCAAAGAAAATATGATAGTATATCTTCTTATATACAGCAGATCAGATGGTTGAAAATAAATAAACTGTGCCAATTAAATTTTCTTGTTCTTTTATATCACATATTAAGGCATAAAACTCCAGCATATCTTTTCGAGAAAAATATTTTTAGAAATGGTACCCATGATCCAGACATTTGTCACAATTCAGTCACATTGTCACATCATTCTACTGCTATGTTTGATCGTTCATTTACATATAATATTGTTAAAATCTGAAATAGATATTTTTCGGTCTTTCCGATGTCAAGTGCCAGTGTCAGGCAATTTCGCCATGTTTCCAAAAACTTTTTACTTGTAAATAATTATATTGTTTTTTTTATATTTGAAGTTGTTCTTTTATAATCTGGAAATATAAAGAGCTAAAGAGTAGCTTGTAGGTAATCTTCGCCTTTCTGGAGCAAATGTTGCAAACTTTTGTATGAAATAAAGACATTTATTATTATCATTATTAAATGAGCAAGTGTTTTTTAATGAAAGTAGCCAATTTTTTTCTTGCCAATTTCTTGATTTGATCAATCCACTACACAATTTGGGTACTTGCATGAAAAAAACACTTCCCTACGGAAATGATCATTTTGACCGGAAGTTGTAATATGAACTATTTGATGGACCACTTGGAATCATACAACTTTTATGTGAAATTTTTTTCGAAATAATTAAATCCATTCGAGATATTTCCTTGCCTCAAAATATTAGGTACACTCACAACCATTTCTACCTAATTTATGATCAAAAGATGGATCGTATCGAAAACAAAGTAAAGATGTTTGTCTTTTATTTTTCCATAGAAGTCCAAGGCGAAAATTGGGTATTTCTATTAAAAACAAATTCCGGTCGAAAAAGTCCACTTAATGTCCAAACCGGAAGTCGCAATAGCGATCATTCTCACTCGAGATATTATCTTGACTAAATTGATAAATTCATAAATGCCCCACCCGGTATAGACATTTTGTATATCCGGATATATGTAAGGTAACTGCAGTTATAAGTTAAGAGGGATAATAGACAGAGAAAGAGGGAGAAAGAGATATTTTGAATGTCGAGTTAAAAGTAGAACTGATAAGCTGGAAATAAAAAAAAATTATTCGACTTCAAAAAAGTACTAAAAATTGAATATAAGATATTTTCTTAAAAACTATATTAACCGTCTTCAAAGTAGAACAAAAAATGTGTAAATAACTAATAAAACAACACTATACAATAAGTGGCTCATTTACTGTTGTTAGGTACCTACATACAAAGTAAAAAATGTGAACAATAGGTGCTTATTCTGTATGGATTAATTACCTACTTATCTAGTACATTTTTGAAGTTGGTTCCAAGCAACAATCAAGTGTGATGGAGTTATAGATATGTAAGAAACGCAGGAATTTAAGGTTGCTTGGCACCGAAATTCAGAATATACTAGATAACTGAGCAATTAATTTGTACAAAATGAACACCTGTTTATTGTTGACATTTATTAGTTTTTATATGGTTACCTAATAACAGTGAATGTGCATATGCTACTTATCGTACAGTTATGTTTTGTAATTTATTTTCTACTTTTTAGGTCTATTTTAAGTACAAAAATTAATATCAATAATCTTCTAAAGAAAATAAGACTTCGATGTACAGGACACGCATAATATTTTCATTGGAAATTTCGAATTCTGTATGAACACATTTGAGGAATAAACTTATTCGAAAGTGTTTTGAATATGTCGGTAGAACGTGTGAATTAAGAAAACGTCATATAATAACGTGTGGCATGCCATAGCGTGCACTGAATTTTTTGTCGTCGACATGTTCACACTAAGCTAAAGCTACCCGCTACAGCTACAGAGTATATGCGAAAAAGGAGAGCCGTCAATCTTAAATAAAAGTTGACTGTGGAGCAGAGTCAGAGGGGTAAAACACGTGTCACAAAGGCGTTCGACTCACACCAGAGCGTTGGATCCTCCGCTAGATATTGTAGAAAACGTGCCTCGACTAGCAAAAGGCCCGAGACGTTATATTGCAAATCTCATTTGTGACAATAATTTATATGTAAATATATCTACGCAGTACGTGTCCTATTTCAAAATTCCTTGCTAATATTTGCAAAAATATATCTTGGCTTACTTCTTGTTTGAATAGTTGTCGATCCAAAGGAAAATACTAATGTTGTTTAATATGCTTAGGAAAGTTTCAAGGGTTTTCGGTTGCGCTATTCGTAGTCTAACAACTAAGTAAATTCACGTAGTGGTGTGTTCAAATGAATCAAATGCCTCTGAAAGTCTTATACAGTGTGGCATAGCCAAATGGAATAAATTCGATAACGAATAAAGGAGGGCATGTTGGGAAAAACTCTTGGACCCGTCAACTTGTATTTTTAAATGCGCCTTTTTTAAATAAAAAAAATTACGTAGGGTGTATCATGTGAGAGTGGCCAATACCAACTTTCTTATTTTAAATGCAAGCCTCAGTATATTATTTATTTTTTGGATTCTCTAGAAAATTCTAGACATAATTGATATACAATGTCCTCAACTGTTTCTGAAATATTAGGTGTTTTTCAGATTTATTACAAAAATTAACATTAAAAAGAGAAAATTATTTTATTTCACAAATTTGCGCTACATTACACTAAAAACCTAATAAATAATACTGATTATTTCTTAATAATATAAAAAACAAAAAGCCATTAATGTCAATGTAGAAAATGTTCAAAATGCTCGCCGCGAACGTCTTGGCAACATGCTAATCTGGTATACTCAGCATCTCAAGCGTGACTGATTTAATCACAAGCGTGATTCGTCTTTTTAGGTCATCTAAGTTGAGGGGTTTAGTTTTGTATGCAGTACTTTTGACATATACCTACAAAAAGTAGTTCAAAAGCGCAAAATAAGGAGATCGTGCTGGCCATTTTATCGATCCGCGCTTCCCAATCCACGAATTTGGAAAAAATTGGTTCAGGTACTGCCGGACATTGATTTCGTAACGAAGCGGTGCTTCATCGTGCTGAAACCATACTATATTGGCAGGAACTTGTGGGTTTACTGGATCAGAATATAAATTTGTCAAGGTTGGCACGACATTATTTTGGAGCAGTTCTAAATATTTATCTCCATTCAAGTTGCCATCAGTGAAAAAGAGACCCACGATATGATTTCTAGCAATTCCTGCACAAACATTAAATTTTTCAGTATATTGCGTATGTTCCTCTGTTATCCAGCAATTTTGACGTTTAACATGACCGTGATCTCATCAGAAAACAAAATATTTTCTAAGTGGAACACATTGTTATCTAACCTAATACAGAAATACGTTCTCCTATCGAAATCGTCTTCCATAACGTCCTGAGTCGGCTTCGTTTTATAGGGATGCATTTTACTTTCCTTTAATACTCGAAGAATTGATGTGTGGCTAACGTTGAATAGTGTGGAAGCTTTTCGACCAGAATTATGTGGGTTTTCTTGAAACTGAAGCATAATATCCAATTCCTTATTATCACTTAGAGAATTAGCAGCAACTTTTTTTATCTGTTTTACATGACCAAGCTCGGGAAACTGCTTTTCTACTTTGTTAAATGTTCCTTGAGATACAGGAGGCAAATTTGGAAAATTTTCGTGAAATAAGTGAGAAACTTCCATTTGTAGAATGGTTATTTTGAGCATTTCTGTTAAATGAACCTTTTATCTGATATTATTACATACAGTTAGTAGAATTCAAATTCAAACGACAATAGCAATGGGTTTGCAGCTTGTTGGGTTTACCTCAGGCAGCGTTACTCACTATAGAAGGTACGTAAAACTGTAAGGGAGCGTGGGCTCTAGGGAGCCGAGAAAAATAGCTATAGTACCGCACGTGTACGTCTTCGCACATATAGTCTCTCATATCGCCTCTCTGTTTCTTGAGTTCTACGACCACACGATGTGCGTACAGAAGAGTTTTAAGATTGAGTACAGCGTGAGTACACGTAAAATTACAAATAAAAATAAAGAGTGTTCTAAATAATACGGATGTACCATTTTTCTTAGGCGACCCAGAGTGTTGTTAGTTTGAAAGAAAATATTAATAAAGTTAGAAAAATATTAAATAAAGTTGAAATTTGATAACTAAAGTTATTATTAAATATATGATATATAATGATCTCGTATTCCTTCTGTATATAAAACTTGTTAAATTATAATATTTTAAACATACTTCACTTATTTAATATTCTAGAAATACAAAACGAGGTCATTTTAATTGTAACATAAATTATGGGAACATTATGGAAGAATTTTTTTTTAAATATCACAACATCTCCAGGCTATTTTGCAAAAATAGCTGTTGTAGTATAGTTTAATCCAATGCATATTAAAACAAGTGTCTAGCAAAATGCACCAGGTTAGGGTGACGCTGATGTAGCAAGTGGGTCAATTTTTTTTTATAGATATTTAGGAAAAATACATATATTTTACGTACCTTGGTTGAAAAGTAAGACAAAACCGGTCGCATAAAATTAATATTATTTTAAAATTAGTCATTCACATCATTACCCTCTTTCTACATCAGCTCTATTTTGGTCACTTCTTGAACTCGTTATTTATTGCTTTCAGCTGGACATTTTTCAGTTTAATCTCTACAATCCACAATCTTGCCTTTTTTGAGCTATTCTAACCTATCTCAATTGTCTAATTTAAGATACCGCAAACTGAAAATTGGAATGTTAATTAGAACGAAAACAATTTTTGTGCTGGCATTATATATTAACCGGCTGTTATATGTGTTTACTTACTATAATTTATTGTTTTTCTATGAATGAAGGGACTTTGAATGTGTATACTGGTCCGTGTTTCTTACACAGAAAACTAAAACTGTATGGGTATTTCAAAACTGTGGTGTCGGTCAATGCAGGTTGAATCTCTACATTTCATTACCATACTCATCTAATTTCATATGTGTAAATGTGGGCCTCCATTAAGAAGCTTGCGCTTCAATAACAAATCAGATGGTCTGTTTGAATTGACTGTCTAAATATGCACATATCCAACATGATAAAACCTTCTTTAGTAAGGGAAACATCAAGAAAATTAATTTAATTGTCTGACTGAACGTCTAAAGTAATTTGATGTTGGGATGTATTGTATAAAATGATAGTTGGGCAACTATCACCTCAATCAGCTAACTAACATCGGTCCTAAAATAAGGTTTGGGCCATTTCAGTGTTGTTAACATGCTGTAAATTTTGGACAATGGTCTCTTAAAAACGATTTATAACCTGGTGACCTTGATAACCTATATTGTAAACACCAAATATACCACACTCCTTCAAGTTCAGAGATGTTGGTCCAACGCCAAGTTCTATACGCATATAGTAGGGCTGAATTTGCAAAAAATACCATAATTAGATTTACAATGTAGATGTAATTTTCATAATTGAATCTATCGTCCTTATCCACTGCGGTCAACATTTTTCCCTAGGAATTGTTAAAAATATAGGTAAGCAAAACAAATACTTTGAATGAGGCATGAGATGATTCTATTGTAGATTGAGATCATGCATATTTTTTAGAACTGTTAGAAGGGGGTTCTGCTTGGTACGTTTAGTGAATAGGGGATATGACGAAAAAAGTAAAAGAGATGAATTATATACATAGATAACTAAAATACAGGTGGCACCACCGTTCAGGTCTCCTAGATTACCATATCTGGCTGGCTAATCGACAATTTTAATAGGTAATAGGGTACGATATACAGTAGCTGTACAATTGTGAATAAATGTACGACAATTTGCATACTGAAAAATTTTCAAAATATGCTAGAGGTAATTATTATATAGGCTATCCCCTAAGTAGTTGCATATACAGTGAGCTCGGTTAAAAAATGTTAGCGAATCATTTAAAATATTTTACCAAGCGAGATTTCTTAATTAATGTGACGGGAGTCCATCCGATATTTTGTGGAATCGGCATTCTTCCGATATTTCGTGGAATCCGAAATGTTGTTCGCCTGGTGGATCGACGCCGGCGGCTTGCTTTGATGAAGTTCTCGAAGAGTTATACAGCCTATGAAGGAAATCTCTAGGCGGCTCTTTGACATTCAGTATTCAGTCGCAGTTTAGTAAACACCGGTGTTCAAGATAAATTGTAAATAGTTTTTTGTACATAACATTAGTGGAAATAAATTAAAGTGAGTTCGACTGTTTTTTAATTAATTCCAAGAACCCGATTGTGAAAATAAAAATATTACAAAAATGTTGCCAACAATGAAAATAATTATTGTGCCTGTTCATTGGATTTTCTCGTCAATTTTTTTCTTATCTGTGTTTGGAGACGTTTCACCTCCGAGTCTGTCGTCGTTGGCAATCGTTTAGTGTTGCATGTCGAGTTTTTTCTAAAAATGTTGATTTTGTTGTTTGTCAAAAAATTTGACTGTGACAATTTGTCGTTGAGTTGAGAATGAGGGTACTGTTTTTCTGCTTTGTTAACAATAGATTTCTCCAGTCTAACTGAGGGTTGATTGAAGGTGCCCCGATGTCCGTGTTGTTTATCATCATACAGCTGGCTTCTTTAAGTTTTCTCTTTTTTAAATTTTCCTCTTTTAACAAAATCTTTGTTGGCTGCCGGTGCTGGTTAGTACATGATTGGCCAAATTTTGTCCACATATCTTCTGGAAATGTTATATATTGATGTTCTTGTATAAGAGTGGCCAGTCATATAAAACACTGCATACACAACTTTTGGAATTCTGAATGGCGCTAAATGGTTTGGTATGTGTGAGAAATAATGTATTACTTCTTTAAAAACAGTTTTAACACTGTATTTATTTCCTAACTGCTTAATTTTCTTCCGATACACCTGGGACATAATGTTCATAATTTGGTTGCCTGTTTGTTGCGATTTTCTTTCTAGCTGACTTATAGTTTTATTTATAAAGTCTTGGAGATATTAATTTTGAAGTAGATGTTCTTTTATAATACTGACTTCGTCGTTAAATATTTGGATGGATGAAGATATGTTTTTTGTTCTATCATATGAGCACTTTACAACACTTTTCTTTACATTCAAGGAATGGTTGGAGTTAAAATTCAAATATCTATTAGTATTCGTAGATTTTCTTACTAATATTTTGTATTGTACCAGTATTTGTATGTCTATTGAAATTCTCTGTAGAAAACACATCTATTTTTAACAGGATTCCAAAAAGGATGAGGTGATCGTGATGAGTTCTTTTGATTTCCAAAAAAGAAGAAAGTTATCAATTCGGCCAAATTAGAGTAAAGAATTTCATTAGCAAGAGGATGAAATTTCATTTTAAAAACTATAGATATTTGTTTTAAATCATTATAATTGAGTCTGGCGCATTCACCAATTATCACACGAAAACGCACTGTGTTTTGAGAATTTTTATAATTGGATGTAGATAAATATTAACCGACTTGAAAAATGGAAAAGGTTCTCAGTTCGACGTTTTTACTAATTATTACATCACATTATTTATAATGCCTTAAATGTACACTGAAATAACGAACATTCCCAATAAAAATGTTCAGGTTTAACATAAGATTTTAGAGAAGCAAATATGTATTTTCAAACATGTAACGAAAAACAAAATCAATAATCTATTGGTGTACATTTAATTGCATTCAAAAAGGGGTTAAATAATCCGTTGATCAAAACTCCTCTTATAAGGTTGTTGGTTACTCAAGATTTTTTCTGATTGTGAACTGGTTATATTGATTTTTTATCTGCTAAATAGACTATATCACAAGGGTGGCTCCATTTAAATTTCGATCTCTTAAGTAGAGACAGGAGATGAAAAGTCTGTAGTTTTTTTTTTCAAAAAAATGTGACCCCCTCTGACACAAATCTCCAATGTTTACTTACTAAACTGCAATTACCTAATACGATTAGCTCACACTTGTGTATGGTATCTATTCATCGAAAACCGTTTTGAGTTGAAGGTTTGTGTAAATACTGAAAAGCGCAGACCTTTTAAATTATTTTAAATTAAGTAACATACCTGTCAAAATAGATATGAAATATCTTTATTTTCTCGCTAAAAAACGTTTTGTTAAAAATATGTTCAAAACAATATGCTCAAAAAATTAAATAAACGGTGAATATGTAAAATCATACAAACTATATAAATTTAATAATTACAATTAAAAAAAAAACAAATGTATTAAATTGAAAATAGGTTCGGGTCTGGTTCCTTAACCTTTCACCTCAATGAATCAGAGTACTCTACAATTATATTAACCTTCAAAATGGTGCCTTCATACAGGAACCATAAACTCTTTTGATGAACAGATTTACACGTACATACTCAAAACGGTAGACAGTTGGAGGTCAGTATTTAATTATATCATGTACCCTATAGCCTCTAAATTTGATCTTTACCGTAGAGCTCCAATGTGTAACTATATAAATACATTTTTAAAAAATCAACAAGCGACTTCAAGAAAAATTTACTAAAGAGCATGAAATAATGTTTTGCTACAACAATTAAATACTTTTTATTAAGACGGTGCCAAGCTAAATTGTAACTATTTTTTTAAGTACATTTAACAGTTGTACTTCGCAACTTCGCTGTTCAAATTGGCACCGACTTCAGAGAAAGTATTTAATTATTGTAGCGAAAAATTATTGCATGCTTTTTAGTTAATATTTTTGAAGTCGGTTGTTGTTTTTTCAAACTTGATTTATTTAACAATTTTTAGTGATGTAATGGCTTATTTAAATGCAGTTTTCAAATCTAATAAACTTTTTATTGCCTAAAATAAGGTATTTTACATTCATTTATTAGCTTGACCAACCTCGTTTACTGCTGAATAGAATAACTTGTTTTCTAGATATGTATATGTAGTAAGAAAATTTTGTAATGATTCTAACTTAGGTGGATGCACTATATTGTAGACGCTCTGAGTATCATCGTTTCTTTAGGTCTGTTAATTTTACTGACATTCATTTAATATCGGAATCTTATGATAAATCGTTATACAATTTTAATTGATATAGCATAATAGGACGTAGTTTTCCATCCTAATTGTCTGATAACAATTTAAGTTATTATTAAAAATAAAGGAAGGTACTTAACTTAAAAAAATATATTCTTTATCAAACCTAGTGCACAATTTGGAAAAGTGACATGAAGATCTATTTTACAATTTTCAGTGATGTGGCATGATTAGATGCAAATTCATTTTAATATTGTATTAAAATAAATACACTAATGTAATTTTCACTTAAATTTATTTACTATTGACAATTGTTTCATCAGGTTACTGGCTTCTTCAGAATACAAAGTAAGACTAACAGTTAAATGCCTTAAACTATTACAAAGAACTCTGGTGATGCAATTACAGAGGTATTTAGAGGTATGTTTGTTGTTATGTCTATTGATGGTTAAGTCAAGGAAATTTAATGTATTGTCGGTCTGAGTTTCTAGGGTAAATTTTATGTTAGGATGGATTTGATTTATATAGTTATGGAGTAACTGTAATTGTCTATAAGTACCAGTAAAACAAGCAAAAATGTCGTCAACATATCGATACCAATATAGGATTTTACTGTTCAGATTTTGTTTGAAAATGGGTGATTCTATGTTGTTCATAAATATTTCGGCCAAAAGAGAGCTTAATGGGTTACCCATAATTAAACCTTGTTTACAAGTGTGAATTTTATTGTTGAATTGAAAATAATTTTGGTTAAGGCAAAGTTGTAAGAGATTGATTATTTCGTTTTTTATAATTGGGTTGGTATTGTTTGTTTCTAATAAATTCATGATAAGGGTAGTACATTCTTCTGGTGGAATGCTGGGAAAAAGATTGACTACATCGAATGATAATAGTATGAAGTCAATGCAGTAGGTAGATTTAGTTTTTGAATTCTTGTCACTAAGTCAAGGGAATTTTTTATGCTATGTGTGGGAGTGAATTTGGAGTATTGCTTTAACATGTCAAGGAATGCTTTGGAAATTTTCGAAGAAGGAGCTGAGAAATAGGAAATAATAGGTCTGATAGGGTGATTATCTTTATGGAGTTTAATTAGTGAATATAAACGAGGGGGATATGGATTCATTACTGTTAAGCTTCTTTTTTGAAACTCATTAAATAAAAAAATTATTTCTTTAAGGGTATTTTTAACTTGAAGTTGAAATTTAGAGGTGGGATCTTTGGTAATAATAGGATAATTGGAAGGGTTTAAAAATTCGTTGGTTTTGTTAATGTAGTTAGTTTTATCTAAGGCAACAATACTGTTTCCTTTGTCTGCGTTAGTAAGTGTTAAATCATTGTCCTTAATTTTGTTTTTGATCGAGTTTAATGTAGAGAGTTCAGGGTTGTTGACACTTTTATTAAATGAGTGGCGGATTAGATTTGACGCCATATGTTTGTCAGTTATGCTGTTGGTTTTGTTAAGTAAAGCAAGTTCTGTTTCTACCCCTAAAAGTTCTAAATTGTTACGTGAAATTTTACTTCGGAGAAACCTTTGCTTAATAGTGTTTTCTTCTGAAGAAGCCAGTAACCTGGTAAAACAATTGTCAATAGTAAATAAATTTAAGTGAAAATTACATCAGTGTATTTATTTTAATATAATATTAAAATGAAGTTTCATCAAGTAAATACTAAAACTATCATCAGTTTAAAAGAAGCTAGTACGAGTTTCTTAGTAGCAAAATACTTCAAACTCATGTTAAAATGTCAGACTAATACACAGAATATATGGTTCCTCAACAACTGCATTAAGAAAGACGTCATTCCGAAATACATTCACCTGAAGACATCCAACAAAAGCAGCTCAGCCAACAAAGGAATTCTATTCGGTTAGAGAAAGTGGTTAAAAGAAGATAGAAGGACCCAATATCACCTTCAGGACACACACAGCATCTATCTAAAGGTAACGCACACTGAATTAACTTATAGATTACACCCGTTAGAAATTGATTTAATTAATTGTAAAATTAGAACACAAATTAATGTGATTATTCACCCAAAATTTCTAACCCAAAAGAAAAAAACTACAACTATTATTAGCTAAAAAACCTATCAAACGACAAGTCACAACCACTCATCCAAATCCACTTTTTTAAACAGATTTGTTAATTTAAGCTCCGTTTCATTTCATAATAACGAGAAAACACTATTAAACAAAGGTTTCAAACACAATCTCCGAAGTAAAATTTCACGTAACAATTTAGAACTTTTAGGGGTAGAAACAGAACTTGCTTTACTTAACAAAACCAACAGCATAACTGACAAACATATCGCGTCAAATCTAATCCGCTACTCATTTAATAAAACTGTCAACAACCCTGAACTCTCTACATTAAACTCGATCAAAAACAAAATTAAGGACAATGATTTAACATTTACTAACGCAGACAAAGGAAACAGTATTGTTGCCTTAGATAAAACTAACTACATTAACAAAACCAACGTATTTTTAAACCCTTCCAATTATCTTATTATTACCAAAGATCCCACCTCCAAATTTCAACTTCAAGTTAAAAATACCCTTAAAGAAATCAATTTTTTATTCAATGAATTTCAAAAAAGAACCTTAACAGTAATGAATCCATATCCCCCTCGTTTATATTCACTAATTAAACTCCATCAAGATAATCACCCTATCAGACCTATTATTTCCTATTTCTCAGCTCCTTCTTCGAAAATTTCCAAAGCACTTCTTGACATGTTAAAGCTATTGCTTGCTATTGAATTCTTGTCACTAAATCAAGGGAATTTTTTATGTTATGTGTGGGAGTGAATTTGGAGTATTTCCAATTTAGTGACAAGAATTCAAAAACTAACCCTACCTAATAACTGCATACTATTATCATTCGATGTAGTCAATCTTTTTCCCAGCATTCCACCAGAAGAATGTACTACCCTTACATGAACTTATTAGAAACAAACAATACCAACTCAATTTTAAAAATCGAAATAATCAATCTTATACAACTTTGCCTTAACCAAAATTATTTTCAATTCAACAATAACATTCACACTTGTAAACAAGGTTTAATTATGGGTAACCCATTAGCCCTCTTTTGGCCGAAATATTTATGAACAACATAGAATCACTCATTTTCAAACACAACTTGAACAGTAAAATCTTATATTGGTATGGATATGTTGACGACATTTTTGCTTGTTTTACTGGTACTTACAGACAATTACAGTTACTCCATAACTATATAAATCAAATCCATCCTAACATAAAATTCACCCTAGAAACTGAGACCGACACTACATTAAATTTCCTTGACTTAACCATCAATAGACATAACAACAAACATACCTTTTCCATTTATCATAAACCTTCACATACTGACCTTACAATCCACAATAGTTCACACCATCTTTACCAACACAAACTTGCAGCATACCATAGTATGTTGCACAGATTGGTTACTATCCCACTATCAAAAATGCACTTTGATACAGAACAACACAGACTATAATGTATTGCTGTCAATAACGGTTATAACCCTCAAATTATCGACAATATGTTAACTAAAAAATTAAACAAAATGGCTTTAAATGAAGTATATCCTACTACCCCTAATATCGACCCCAAACTATATAAAAGTATCACATTCATCGGTTCCCCTTCTCAAAAAATAGCCCAATTTTTATTAAATAGAAACATTAATACAGCTTTTAAAATAGAAAACATATAAGAAACAATAAAGATAAAATCAACAAAAATAACAACTCGGGTGTCTATAAGTTGACATGTGGTAGTTGCCCTAGTTTCTACCTCGGTCATACGGGAAGATCATTCAAGACAAGATGGGACGAACATACCAAAGCTTTTGAGTGCCACAATTATAATAAGTCAACCTTTGCCGACCATTTATTGAATGAAAATCATGTACCTCAGAATACGTTCGAAGTATTACATTTACAACATAAAAGTAAAAAATTATATCTTTTAGTCATTAGAAATTAACAAAAACAAAAATTCACTATACCTCTTGAATGATCAAACCGAAACCAATTCATCCCCATTACTTAATCTTTTCAATAGAATTATATAAACTTATTACAGCCATAATTTATCCATTTTTAAAAACCCAATTATAATATTATACTTTCTTAATAGTGATAATCCCCTCCTACCTGCTTGAATAATCCTCTAAATACCTCTGTAATTGCATCACCATAGTTCTTTGTAATAGTTTAAGGCATTTAACTGTTAGTATTACGTTGTATTCTGAAGAAGCCAGTAACCTGGTGAAACAATTGTCAATAGAAAATAAATTTAAGTGAAAATTACATCAGTGTATTTATTTTAATATAACATTTTATAATTGTTGTTTGATAAGAATTTTATATAGTATTAAAAATGAAGGTATTTTACTTTCAAGCAAAATTCATATTTGCTGACAAACCTCGTATACAGTTGAAAAAGTGACATGTAATGATTTTTGACCATGCAAATATTTTTAAGAACAATAACTTTTTCTATAAATAATATTCCTAAGACCGTTTTCCGTTTGAATTCAACTTATGAAGACACACTGTATATAGAAACCAAGTACCTCCAGCTTGTAGTTTATTAACTGACATTTATTTTGGATTTAGTTCCAATCAACTTTTAATTTATTACAATTTTTAATAAATCACAATTCTACTAAACTTTGATTACAGTTTGAGATATAAAAAAAATAAAGGTACCTCACTTTTAAATAAAATCGATATATTTTTTGAAACCTAGTATATAGTTGGAAAAGTTACAGAAATACTTATTATATAATTTTTAGTCTATGGGCAGAAGTAGGTGCAGTTTTTAATTCTAATTACTTCCATTTGATAACAATTTTAGATCTTAACTAGCCGTTACCCGCGGTTTCACCTCCGTATGGAATGTAGAATTCTTTGAAAAAAAAACTTATGAAACATATGGGCTATCCAATATAATAATTATTTCTAACTTTGTTGAACCACCTTACATAACTATAAATCTACCAATCCCGAATATATTTCACCGAAACTGCAAGCACTTATGTGCCGCCACCCTATATAATAATTCTATTTAATATTTTTTGGAACCACCTTGTATAACTGTAACTCTGTTTCACCCTATAGTGCAACCATCCTGTATAAGCTGCTATTTATTTGTCAACCAATATAACATTTTTAAATTACCTAACTATAATTCTACTCTAACCTATACGCTATATAACAATTATTTCCCTCCGCCCTATGTTTTAACCATCCTTTATATGCTCCTTTTTATGACATTGTGTTAAACACAATATATATCTATAATTTGTAATGTGTAATGGTCTACTTTATACTTATACTTGTAGGCCTATACGTATAAAAATGTTATAGGTATACGGTGACCCCTAAGCAAGTTGCAGATGTAGCGTGGTTGAAATATTTTCTAGAATAAAATTATGGTTATACATCATGATTTAAAAAATGATAGACAAATAAGTTATAATGATTGACTAATTGTCAGCAGTATATACAAGATGATTTCAATAAAGATGGAAGTAGAGTTATAGCTATAAAAGGCAGATCAAAAAAATATTGAATAAAATTGTTACATAGGGTGACCATATAAAGTTGCGGTGGCCACCCAATATTACTTTTTTTGTACCACTATAAATCCACCAATTCTCAACATATTTTACCCAAACCGCAACTTTATATGGTCATCCTATGTAACAATTTTATTCAATATTTTTATACTCTACTTCCATCTTGATTTAAATCATCTTGTATATACTACTGCCAATTAGTCAATCATTATAACTTATTTGTCTATCATTTTTTAAACCATCATGTATAACCATAATTTTATTCTACAAAATATTTCAACCACGCTATATTTGCATCTTGCTTAGGCGTCACCATATATCTATTTTTTAAACACAACTTTAACTCTGATCCCCTCTATATTTCAACTCAACTATCTTATCTATGCTACTGCTTATGGACTACACTAAATAACCATTTTTCTAACATTTTTTAACCAACCTGGAAAATATAATTTGTCTCCACCTTATATGTCAACCACCCATTACATGCAACTTCTTTTAACATTGATTTAATCACACTGTATAACTATAATTTTACTTCACCCTATGTTTCAGATATTGCATATATACAACACAGGTCATGTTCTATTCTAGAAAATTTTTCATACAATTTTTTATCCACACTGTTAAACTATAATTCTACTTCAGCCTGTGTTTCAACCACCTTGTATATACAACTACTTATCGTCCACCCAGTATAAGATTTTTTGTACTACCCCATATAAATATAAATCCATCACTTCCCAATAAATTTCACCAAAACTGCAACTGCTTATTGGGCACCCTATGTAACAATTTTTTAAATACTCAACTCTAATCCACCCTATATTGAGATATGAGATACGCTATTTCGCAATATTTCCTCATATTTTTTGAACCACAGTACAAAGTATAATTTCTCTCCACACTTCATTTAAATCATCCTTCATTTGCAACTTTATCTAACCTTGTTTGAATCACATTGTGTAACTATAACTTGACTTCGCCCCATATTTCAGGTACGCCATTCCTGGAACCTATATAACATTTTTTTTACCCACACTGTAGAATAATAATTATTATTCTACTCCACCCCATACTTCAACAACCTTGTATATGTAAGTATTTATGGGCCATATGACATTTTTGCACCACCCTGTATACTTAGAATTCTACTCCATCCTATATTTCATCTACCCGGTATATGGAACAACTTGCAGATCATAACATTCCATTATAATATTTTTTAAACCGAACTGTTTAGCTGTTTAGCTCTGCTACATATTTCAACCATCCTATATGTGCTACTTGTGAACTACTTGTGAATATAAAACAATTTTTTAACCACCCTATAAACTACAATTCCATTCAATCTTATATTTCAACCACCCTGTATAAACAACTACTTTTAACACTTTTTTCAACCCATTTTATAATTATAATAATAGCTCAAGAAAATTCAAATATCTTAACTGCTTACATAATACATGTTTTTATCTCCCTGTATAAATACAATTCATCTTCACGTGGTATATGGAACTATTTATGATCTACACAATATACCTTTTTTAAATAATATAACTTGCTCAATATTTCATCCAAATTGTATATATGCATCTGCTTACGGACCACCTCATATACATTTTTTTTAATCCATGTAATTCTACTCCGCTCTAAGTTTTACATATCCTATATATGGAACACCCGGTAAAATTACACTTGATGTATCAGTTGAATTTTTTTAAATTGAAGCATGTTACATTGGCATATTCCAAATTTTGAATAAAAGCTAAGCTGACCTAAGTATGTAATATTTGGTGCATGCGGTGGAACCAATTGACTAATTGTGTGTTATCGAACATGTTATTACTTTTTTTTTCGCTATATCTTCCTTCCTTCCCTGTCAATGTACCACCCTGTATAAATATAAATCCATCAATTCCCAATAATTTTCACCAAAATTGCAACTACTTATGGGGCACCCTATTTAACAATTTTTCAAATATCGTATCTGTGAAACTAATTATGAGCTACGCTATTACCTCATAATTTTTGAAGCAAAGTATGAAATATAATTTTTCTCCACACTTTATTTAAACCATCCTTCATTTGCAACTTTTTCTAACCTTGTTTGAATCACACTGTGAAACGATAACTTCACTTTTACCCATTCAGGTACTCCAAAATTTTTCAATTTTTTTTACCCATATTGTATAATTATTGTTCTACTCCACGCTATATTTCAACAACCTTGTATATGCAACTAGTTATGGGCCACCCTGTATACTTAGAATTCTAGTCCACCCTATATTTCAACTATCCGGTATATGAAACAGGTTGTTAATCACACAATTTTTAATATTTTTTAAACCCACCTGTAGATACAGCAGTAATTATACTCTGCTACATATTTCAACTATCCTATAATATGCTACTTGTGAACTACTTGTGGTTATAAAACAAATTTTTAACTACCCTATAAACTATAA
This sequence comes from Octodonta nipae, assembly GCA_034190945.1. Taxonomy (NCBI): domain Eukaryota; kingdom Metazoa; phylum Arthropoda; class Insecta; order Coleoptera; family Chrysomelidae; genus Octodonta; species Octodonta nipae. The sequence goes on along the minus strand of CM067221.1, from coordinate 39,737,593 downwards.
TTCCACTCCATCTTATTTTTCAACCACCCTGTATGAAGAACTGCTTCTAAAATTTTTTCAACCTATTTTATAACTATAATAATATCTCAAGAAAATTCAAATATTCTAACAGCTTACATAACATATTTTTTATCCACCCTGTATAAATCTTATTCTATTTTACCCTTGTTTCACCCACACTGAATATGCAACTACTTATGACCCTAACAATATAACATTTGCTTATCCGTTCTTATAAATATAATTCACAACTCCACCCGTTTTTCAACCACCTGGTATATACAACCATTTATGGTCCACTCGGTATATCTTTTTGAACCACCCTGTATAACTCCCCCTTATTTCAACCACATTGTATATATGCAACTGTTTACAGGCCACCTAAAATACCTTTTTTTCAAGATTTTTTTAAATCCATTTAATTTTACCTACCCTATATATGGAACACCCTATAAAATTACACTTGATATATCAGTTGGAATTTTTTAAAAATTGAAATATGTTACATTGACATATTCCGAATTTTGAATAAAAGCTAAGTTGGTCAAAGTATCTAAAATTTGGTGCATATGGTGGAACCAATTGACTAATTGTGTACATATGTATTACCAAACAAGGTAGTAGATTTTTCTCTATATCTTCCGTTTCTGTTAATGTAGGGAGATAAAATGTATACCAGATTTTAAGTCAAACTATAAGATTTGCTACAAAAGAAGATTCAGCAAAATCAGTTTAGTAGTTGTTATGTGAGGAGGTAACAAACAAACAAACAAACACACACACAAACAAACAAACAGACAACTACAATTTTATAATAATATTAGCCGTTACCCACGGTTTCACCCGCGAAAGGAATGTTCAAGCCTCACAAAAATAAATAACTTATGAAACATATGGGTTATCCTATATAAAAAAAATTCTAACTTGTTTGAACCACCCTACTTAACCATAAATCCACCAATCTCGAATATATTTCACCCAAACTGCAAGTACTTATGGACCACTATATAACTATTTTATTTGACTTTTTTTGATTCACCTTGAATAACTGTAACTCTGCTTCACCTTATATTGCAACCTTTCTGTATATGCTGCTGTTTTATAATTTTTTGAACACCTGACCAATAACTTTTCTCTATCCTATATTTCAGCTATGGAACTGCTTATGGTGTACCCTGTATAACAATTATTTCTGATATTTTTTTAACCACCTTTTAAAGTAAAATTTCTGTTTACTCCTTACAACCTTTTTATGAGCTTTTTCTAACATTGTGTTACACACTCAAAAACTATAATCTTGCTTCTCCCCCTATTTCAGATATTCCATATAGTAGAAAGCAACTGTTTATGGTCTACCCTATATAAAATTTTTTTAAATCTTTTTTTATTCATCCTAATGGAAATGATGAGGAACCCTTCGTGAGTCATAAATATAAAAACGGAGTTTTGCACCCTAACACCAAAGTTTTATTTAAACCTTCACCCAAACTGCAATTGCTTATTGGCCACCCTATATAAAAAATTTATTAAAAAAAAAATTAACCGCTTTGTAGAACTAACTACTCCCATCTACATTAAAACCATCCTGTATACACCGCTGCCAATTTGTCAAACATTACAACTTATTTTTGAATCACCCTGTATACCCATAATTTTACTCTCCAAAATATTTCAGCAACCCTTTATGTGCATCTGCTAAGGGGCAACCAAGTATGAAATTTTTATATACTTCTAATCGCACTGTATGAACTATAATTTTACTTCGATCCGTGTTTCAGATATGGCAGATATACAACTGCTCACGTTCTATCCTACAAAAAAATATATCCAACCTGTTTAACTATAAATCTACTCCACCCGCTATTTCAATCACCTTTATTAGTGCAACTACTTATAAGCCACCCAGTATCACATTTTTTCTACCACCCTGTATAATTATAAATCCATCAATGCCAAATATATTTCACCAACTGCTTATGGGGCACCGAAAATAACAATTTTGTTCAACATGTTTTTGAATCACCTTGTATGTATAACAACTACACTGTATACGCTACTGCTTATTGGTCAACCAATATAACATTTTTTAAATAATTATCATAACACTTCTTCACTCTATGTTTCAACTATCCTATCTTTGCAACTTATTATGAACTACGCTATTTCACATTTTTTCTTTATATTTTTCCAAGATAAATTAAAGTATAATTTCTCTCCACACTTCCTTTAAACCACCCTTCATTTACAACTTTTTCTAACCTTGTTTGAATGACACTGTATAACTATAACTTTACTGCGCACCATACTTCAGGAACTCTATATATGTAAGTGCTATATAACAAAATTTTTCTAACATTTTTTACCCACCCGGTATAATTCTAACTGTAAGCCAGCCTATATTTCAACATTTTATATGCAACTACTTATTTGCCACCAAATATAACATTTTTGTACGACCCTGTATCCTTAGAATCCTATCCCTCTCTATATTTCAACCATCCGGTAAATAATTATATTTAAAATATTTTTAAACTCACCTGTATAGCTGTAAGTATACTCCACCACATATTTCAACCATCCTATATATATAACTACTTGTGAATATAAAACACTCCATCTTATATTTCAAACACCCTATATAATGCACTCAATACCCACCGTATATACATATTAACTGACATTTATTTTGATTAATTCAATTTACTTTCAATTTACTCCAAGTTCCGAACAGTTAATACCAGCAACTCCATCAAAGCTTATTGTATAAAAATGTCATTACAAAAGTTTCCCGGATTTTCTAAAAAATGGTACAAGCTATGTTATTGAAAAAAAAGGGATCCCCCAAATGTATCCGATTACTTTTTAATTTATTACAGGCCATCTTCCTAACAGACATTTTTTCCATATTTCTAACTCTAGCGACTCCACCAATTTTTACTGTATATAAAAGTGGTTAATTTTTTTCCGGTTATTCTAAGAAATTGAAAAGAATGTGGGACCATTTCGTTATAGCGAAATATTTTTATTAACTAAATAAAAATACAGTGCTGAACTAGGGCTAACTAGGAAGCATTATCTGTAGTTCCGTCGTAGTCTAGTTCTATTACAAAAAATCCCAAAATTAGTGCTTGTTAGGGTTCCGTATATACAATATACGGATACCCTTATAATATCATTCCGGATTTCTGCTTCTGTCACGTCATAGCATTTTTCTCCTAAACTACTAGACGGAAGAGATTGAAATTTGGTATGAATGTGTAATTCGTAAATATCGTAAAAGAAAAAAAAAAGATTTTAGGGGTACTTCTGGGGGGAAAAACTAAAAAAATCGACCGTTCCCCCCCTGATCTCCGAAACTACTGAGCCTAAAATTTTGAAAAAATAGGAAATATAGAACGTTGCCCGAACTTTACAGGAAAAATAAGGAGAAATCTCTACTTTTAATTTTGGGGCGCAAATTACAGAATTAAATGAAAGGGCTCATTACGAGGAAAACAAATATATTTTTTCATATTTTTAAAATAAATAAATTAAAAGATATTAACAAAAATATAAAAAAAATTACCCATTCCCCCCCCCCTTATCTCCGAAACCATAAGCTGGAAAATTTTGAAAAAAATGGAGGTATCGCCGCTTACCTGAACTTTACTGAAAAAATAAGGAGAAGCCCCTAATATTTATTTTGGGGGGCACATTATAGAATTAAATCGAAAATATAAAATTAAAATTGTTTCTCTACCATCATGTTATATATCAAATGAAAGGGCTCATTATGAAGAAAACAAATATATTTTCTTCATATTTCCAAAATAAATTAATTAAAAGATATTAAGAAAAATATAAAAAAATTACCCATCCCCCTCCCCTACCTCCGAAACCATAAGCTCGAAAATTTTGAAAAAAAATGGAGGTATAGCCCCTCATCTGAACTTTACTGGAAAAATAAGGAAAAACCCCTAATATTCATTTTGGGGGGCAAATTATAGATTTAAATGGAGAATATAAAATTAAAATTGTTTCTAACCCATCATGTTATATATCAAATGAAAGAGCTCATGATGAAGAAAACAAATATATTTTTTTTCATATTTTTAAAATAAATAAATTAAAAGATATTAACAAAAATATAAAAAAAATTGCCCATTCCCCCCCCTCCCCTTATCTCCAAAACCATAGGCTGCAAAATTTTGAAAAAAAGGAAGTATAGCCCCTCACCTGAACTTTACTGGGAAAAAAAGGAGAAACCCCAAATATTCATTTTGGGGGTAAATTATAGAATTAAATAGAAAATAAAAAAATATAATTGTTTCTAACGGGTCATATTTAAAAAAATTACCTATTCCCCCCGTTATTCCCCAAACTATAAGACCTACATTTTTTTGTTTATAGGAAAAATATGAAAAAATCCCTAATTCTAATTAAACGGAAAATAAATTATTAGAAAACCTCCATAGTTATTTTAGGGACAAATTATACAATTAAATGGAAAATAAAGATTCAAATTTCAAACGCATCATGTAATATATCAGATAAAAGGCTCATTATGTGAATTACAAATATATCATATTTTTAAATCATTTGTTTAAAAGATATTAGCAAAAATATTAAACATCGTCTTAATTCCCATTTTAGAAACTACACTATTTAAATTTTGAAAAATATATTTTATTTGTAATTTTAAATAATTTGAATAACAGATTTAATAATTTATAATTTAAAACTTGACCTATTTTGCCCTTTATCTTCCAATCTATAGAGCCTCCAAATTCAGACTGAGATTATAAAAGGCTTCCCTGAAAGTTTATTAGTAAAATTAAACTCTAATGTTAATTTTCGGGGGCCAAATTAGAAAATTAAATACATATGTATTCTGATAAAAATCAAGCGAATCCTGAAGCAGATGAAATAAAAAGTCTATGTGTGGAAAATCAAAGTGTATATTTTTTATAAATTTAAAACGCTTCCTTTAAAAGATATTAAGGGAAATATTAGAAAATGCACTCATTCCCTGCTTGTCTGAAACTGGAATATTACGAGTAGAATGTTGAAGGTGGTACAGAACCCTAATTATGCGAGTCCAACTGGCACTTGACCAAATTATTTTTCTAATTAAATCTAGTATTTTAGAATCCTCTGTTGGTGTATACAATTTTGGTATAGTAGATAGTGAATTGTCTTAATGGTTCAATTAGTGAAAACTTGGGGAGGTACTTTTGATAAAGATGCATCCATCTGTGCAGGCAACAGGTAATCAATCGGACACATTATGCGTTAAATCTATCTTTTAAGCCAAGCCATTTTAGCATGAAGTGAAGTTTCGATATTTGAGGTATCATCAAATTTAACGATTTGGCTACTTTTGCTATTTGTTTGCTAATTTTGAGGCATTCTGACGCTGACGTAGAAAGACACTTCAGCATGATGAATGTGAAGTTCAAAAGACGAAACTGAATGAAGCTAGATCTTCGTTTAGTATGTGAAGGGAAGTACTGCCATAATTACATAATTCCTAATAGTGTTAGAAACAAGGAACATGTTTCTTTAAACCAGAAACCAGAAAATACAAATCTTATTCTGGAAATAACATTTAATTTTAGTCCACGATATAAAATCTACAATTTGCAGTAAGATTCTGATCATTTATGATACTGTTATATTATATTATAGTTACTAACTTACTAAATACTGACGTAGAAAGACACTTCAGCATCATGAATGTGAAGTTCAAAAGAAGAAACTGAATGAAGCTAGATCTTCGTTTAGTATGTGAAGGGAAGTACTGCCATAATTACATAATTCCTAATAGTGTTAGAAACAAGGAACATGTTTCTTTAAACCAGAAACCAGAAAATACAAATCTTATTCTGGAAATAACATTTAATTTTAGTCCACGATATAACATCTACAATTTGCAGCAACTTTCTTTTATATCAACTTTTGTCTAAAGTAAGATTCTGATCATTTATGATACTGTTATATTATATTATAGTTACTAACTTACTAAATAAGCAAAAGGTCTGCACCCAAATACAATATAATTCATATTTATTAATCATATATACAAAATAAAACAAACAAACTGAATGCTAGAGGTTTAAAGAATTCTTTTAGTGGGTATGTGAAATAGTTGTTGGCAACACTGTCGGGAATTTTTTGAATTAACGCACAAACTATGGTGGATATAAAACTAGATGTAAGATATTATGTTCTATAAGTAAACATTTTAGTTCCTGATCGGAAACGTAAACTATTGCTTCCAAAGTACGACATTCAATTGGTATTTCGCGTCAAACCCTGTGAGGCAGAATTTCTCATTTATTTCCAGACGAGAAATTATTTTCTGGGTTGGGAAATTTCCCAAGATAATATATACCCTCTTTGTCGTCACTACTCGTGCATGCACAGAAAGTCTGTGTTTATTATGTAACGATGTATATGCGTGCAAAGGAACGGGATAAGACACGTATCTACGTATCGGAATAAAGTATTTACAAGTTCTAAGCAAAGGAGGGTATATTGAATTGGTAATTACCCTATTCGATGTTGAATCCGGAAAACCGATTAGATGAAAGGGATAGTTTGTAATTCACATACATAAAGTGACAATGTTATGAATAATTTAGTCGGCGTTGTTGCTGACTTCAAACAACTCGAATCTCAGATGGCGAATATGCAAATTAACAAATCTTGAATCTTACTTTGAGACGTTCCGAATCAAAATGTGCTTCGGTCTGCATATAAATAGAAAGTCCGACACAAGAGACTTCCTTATTGTAGATATCTTCATATTATTCTCACCGAAGGAAAAAAACACGTATGCCATACACAGTTATATACACATATTTTTATTTATGACTAGGGCTCCCCTTTTAGGTGTTCTACTAAATCAATTCTGTGTTCTGAATTTTATTGGAAAGGAATACGGAATATAAATAAGATATTAAGTAGATGCATGATATTTCTATCCTGGGAAATATTGACGACAAGAACGAAAGCCGTGAATTTTTTATACGGTTTTATTAACTACTAGCCTTTACCCGCGACTTCGCTCGCGTAAATGTTGATTTTGTCAGTCAATTCTGGTTGTTAGTGGGTAGAGATAGATGTTAAGTATTTACAAAACGAATAAATGAACTACAGAGTTCAGCCTCGAACTGAAAGTCTCGCTACATTTTAAATTTTATCTTCAGTTAATTAATATTTCTTATTAACTCTGCTTGTGCTTGGCGGTAACAAAACATAACATTTTTTCAGAATGTTGCTATATACTATGTTGTATGTCCTTCCGTTTGGCGCTAATAAATAATCTAGTAGTACTAAATCAATGTTGAATAAATCAAAAACTTGTACTTCTGATAATCTATTAGTATGTTAAAACAAAATCATAACGAGGTGTAAAAGATGCTCAGAGCCATCTATCAAATTATTATGGTTTTATTTATTTATTTATTTAGTAAAATGATATAAACAGTTGTTATAAATAAATATATTGGCAGTATACAAATTATCAATAAGCCATTCTACAAACTGGTTTGCACTTTAAGTGACCCAACACTTGTACAGTGCGCCCCATGTCATAATTATAACATGAGGCCAGTGAAAAAAAAAGAAAAAAAAACAAATAACATATACATACGAATCAAAAAAAAAACTGTTTTTTTCTTTTTTTTTTCTCTTTTTTCCCTATAATACATAATTTATAATTTTAAATAAATGCTGGTAGAGATTTACAAATACTACATATAATGATATAATCAATGTTAATCGACTAGGTGTTTAAACTTATTGTAATTTTTTGCAATAAGTTTTCTGGAAAATTTAGCAAATTTTTTCACAGAAGTTTCATTCCTTATGTCAGTAGGTATTAAATTAAATATTTTAGGGGCTAAGCATGTATAAAATCTTTTATTGATATTTTTATTAGCTGTTGAGTGTAACTTCGTGTTTTGTTACATACTGAATGTGGTAATTCCACCTTAAATGCCTATCAATAATAATGCCTAAATATTTTGAGTGTGAGACTTCTTTGATAGGCTCGTTTATATTTTCAACTTTAATATTATTAAAGTGAGGTTTGTTAGTGTTATATAGACCAAATGCTATATAGTTAGGTTTATTGACGTTTAAGGTTAGCTGATGTATGTCTAGCCAGGTTTTAACTTTGTAGAGGCCTTTTTTTCGACACTTTCCCATGTTGTTCCCCTAAATATTATAACGGTGTCATCTGCGTAGGATACTATTCTTGCGTCTATCTCCAAAGACAAAAGTGTGTTTATATAAATTAGGAACAGAATCGGACCTAAAATCGTTCCTTGGGGAATGCCTATTTTCACAGTAGTTTTTTCACTTAAACATCCATTAATTTTCGTATATTGCTCCCTATTTATTAAGTAACTGGTAACTAGCTTTCTCTCACAACCTCTAATACCTGCATAACCTAATACTTCAAGTAAAATATTATGATGCACGGTGTCGAAGGCTTTCGCCAAGTCCAGAAACACCGTAAGGCATTTTTTGCTGTTGTCGTGATTGTTTGTTATTTCTTTAACAACTGTATACATAGCACCTGACGTACTTTTTCCTTCATGAAAACCGAATTGGTTTTTGTGGATAACATTATTTTGTTGAAAGAAAGTTACAAATCGCTCGTTGAGACATTTTTCGAATATTTTTGTAATGTTGTTGATTAGACTTATCGGTCGATAGTTTAATATTTTATATTTGCAGTCTGTTTTGTGAATTGGCGTAATAAATAAAAATTATTAAATTAATTATATGCTGAAGAGGACTAATAATGTACATATGCATATCTTTTATTACTTTTGTTGCTATACCGTCGGGTCCAGGAGCACAGTTGTTTTTGAGGGCTTTAATGTGCCTTATGATTTCCAGTTTGGATACAGGATTTAAAAAAATTGAGTTTTTTACGCTTCTAGTATTAACAGACTTTATTCTTTGTTTTGGAATGTTGTCCAGCATTTGCAGTCCAATTTTTGCGAAATAATTATTTGCAAAATTAGCCATATCCTTATTGTTATTAATGTATGTGCCGTTGTCGTTAACCAATCTTAATTCAGATGTAATTTTACCCGTGTTTTCGTTTGTTGCCGCTTTTATAATTTCATGAATTTTTTTTTAAATTAATTTGGTTTTGCCTAATTTGATGTTTGTAATAATCATTTTTTGTTTTTTTGAGCAGTTTATTTAGAAAATTTCTATAAGATTTGTATTTTTTTTTCTAAGTTATTTGAGTAGTTTTCTAATAATTTCTTTTTTAGTAGGTCTCTATGTTTTATAGAAGTTATTAAACCTTTTGTAATCCATACTTTTAATTTCTTTAAATTTCTTTGCTTACTAGTAGTCGCAAAAGTAGCTTGTTTAATTGCCCCTTCGAATGTATTTAAGAACATGTTAGTTGCTATTTGAGAATCTTGACACAGTGGACCAGTTTAGATTACTCAGCTTTTGTTTGAAAACACCGGTATTAAGTTTCTTTTGTAGATGACTGTTTAGTGTATTACTTACGCATGGAGTTTTATTATTGGTAGCTTTATAAGAAATATTGAACATAACAGGAAAATGATTTGTCATGTTATTGTTTAAAATGTACGAATTGTACTGATAGTTGTTAACAATATTTTTTCTTTGCAAAAATATGATCTATGCATGTGGCACTTTTACATGTTACCCTGGTGGGTTGTCTTACATACGCCTCAAAACCATGCTTGGCCAAAGTAGATAAATAATTATTGACATTGGCATCATTACTTAGTATATTGACCTTAATATCACCTGTAAAAATTTCAAAATTAGCCGGAGTTGATAGCTTAGCAAGAAATTGGTCGAGATCGTTTCTAAAATGTAAGTATATTCAAGGGGATTGGTCTATATAAAGCAATTATTCTGTAAGTTTGCTCATTTATAGTAAACTCAAGTACGCTTATAGTTATCCCGCAAGACGGTAGTTTATTATTTTCTATACGTGCATGTATGTAGTTGTTTACAAACATTAGAATACCATCATTTTCATTAAAATCTCCCTCATTATAAAAAGTTGAATAACCAGGTATTTGCAATTTTTTTATATTATCAATACGAAAGCACTCACTTAATATTATAATGTCACAATTTTCAAGATTATAAGTCACAATTGTTGCAAGTAGTTGATCAAAATGTTTTCTGGCACTTCGTATGTTAAAGTGAATTAGCGAGAAGCACTTCGATTTGGAGTTAATTAAATCTTGGATTGCACTTACTTCACAAAATATTTCATTATGCTTTTCTGCGTCGTTATTTAAATTAGTCAGAACAATATCTTCGTTGGTAATAACTATTTTGGATTACTATAGATGTATTCACGTAATTTTTCTACAGCTTGTGTATAAGCAAAGCATTTACTAGTGTTCCAGACCGCATGATTGATATCAATATCAAGTTTATTTTTGGATTTTAGATTAAAGCAATTTATACATTTTATACCATTGATGTGATCACATTGTATAATACCAAAATTGTTGTGGCACTTTTGTCAGTGACCTTTCCTCCTCAGCTGCGTATCTTCCAAATGTTTTGTTTAAAAAATACGATTTTTCTATATTATTTTCATCACCCTATTTCACACTCTGTTAGGAGTAATTTGAAAAATATATATGCATTGTTTAATTATTAATTATAAAAAAAATAATTCTACAAAGGTTGAACAAATCGGACGACATAATAAAGAAATGTACCTCCTCCCTCACCCCAACGCCTATAAGCTTTCTCTAAGAAACAGTAGCCTGTAACCGTCTCCAGAGTTCCATATATATCTATACGAAAATTTATCACAATCGTTTCAGACGTTTAGGAGTGGAACCGTAACAAACAAACTCACTTTTCTATTTATGGTATTAGTTAGGATTACCGGGTGGGGATGCGAATAACCTTCAAGAGTTGTGTTATACTGTAGTGTAACAATACATTTTTTGGAGGAGGGGGGTGGGTGAATTGAGAGGCAGAAATATATTGTGATGGAAAAGTTAAGTTCGATATTTAATCAATATTTATTAGTACAGGGTCGATAATTAATGAAACCAAAAAAAGATAAATTCTAGAATGAAACTCATTGAAAAAGTGAGAAAATACAACAACTATAATAGGAAATGCATACAAGCTGCGTACCAAATTTCATATCTAAAATAGTACCATAGATATAAAAAAATATATTTTCTAAAAACTTTACCACCCTCTAGGGAAAACTTCATTTTTAAGCGACTTCCAAAAAGGAGGAGGTTATCAATTCGTTGGCATGTTTTTTTATGTATGCTCAGTGATTATTCAAAAACGGCTTGGGCAATTTTGATGATTTTAACGGCATTGTATTAAGTAATGCTCATCCCAATCACGCTGGTTATTGCTGACGACTTTGGATAGGTGTTGTTCGAAGGTCCTGTTTAATCTTTCCACCATTCCGTCTGACTGTGGGTGTAATGGTGTTGTTCTCGTTTTCCTGTTCCCCAACATCGTGCAGACCTTCTGGAATACATTCGATTCGAAGTTACGCCCCTGGTCTGAATGTAATTCCATCGGGACGCCAAACCTGCTGAATAGTTGTTCTACTAACACCTTCGCTACTGTGGTTGCCTCTTGGTTGGGTATCGTATATGCCTCAGGCCATTTGCTAAAGTAATCCATTGCGACCAGAATGTATTTGTTCCCCCTCTCAGACTCGGGAAACGGACCGGCGACATCAATGGCAATTCTCTCAAATGGGACGCCCACATTGTACTGCTGCATTCTGCCCTTGGTCCGGGTCTTCGGGCCCTTACTGGCGGCACAGGTGGCACATTTGCGGCACCAAGCTCTGACGTCTTCGAAGTAATTCACCCAGTAGTACCGCTGGCGAACTTTGTCTAGGGTTTTATTCATGCCCAGGTGGCCTCCGGTAATTCCATCATGTACTTCGGTCAGGATGGCTGGTACCTTTTTTTCGGAACTACCAGTTGGGACTTGGTTTCTCGTCCATCAGCGCTTTCCCAAACTTGCTTGAGCATTCCATTGTCTACTCTTAGAGAGTCCCATTGAGCCCATAACGATTTCAGCACGCCGGAGTATCTAGCTACCTCGTCCCATCGTGGCCTGGTTGCCCCTCTCATTTTGAGTGACAAGATTGGTTCGATGTCTGGATCAGCCATTTGGTCCTGGATGCACTGTTCCGTTGTCCAGTCTTCATTGGCTTGCATTCGGATCTGCCTGATGGAGATACCCTCTCGCTGTTCCGTCTTCAGACAATGCTTGCATTCCGCTCTACAGGGTCTTCTGGGTAGGGCATCGGCATTATTGTGCAACCGGCCGGCACGGTGTTCCACCTTGAAGTCGTATTGCTGTAATTTCTCCATCCATCTGGCCAGTTGTCCTTCCGGTGTCTTCATGTCCAGCAGCCATTTGAGTGCGGCATGATCTGTTCGGATTAAGAAATGGCGACTATACAGGTATTTGTGGAAATGGTCTACAGCCCTTATTATTGCAAGAAGTTCTTTTCTGGTGACGCAGTAATTTCTTTCTGGTTTCGAGAATCCACGGCTGTAGTACTCGATCACCCTCTCTTCACCATCTTGCACCTGGGATAGGACGGCCCCCAAACCGGTGTCTAAGATGAACTTGCCGGACTGTGTAGGAAAGGCTAGGATTGGGCTGGAACATAGTGCTGCCTTTAGTCGCCTGAATGATGTTTCGCAATCCTGATTCCAATGGAAGGTCTCTTTATCAGTGGTCTGCCGATGTAGAGGGGCGGCGATGGTGGCAAATCCCTCAACAAAACGCCAGTAGTATGAACAGAGGCCCAAGAAGCTTCGGAGTTCATGTTTGTCTCTTGGAACTGGCCAATCACGGATGGCTTCTATCTTGTCTTCGTTGGTGCGGATTCCTGACTCGGACACTACGTGACCCAAAAACCCTACTTCTTTTTGGAACAAGGAACACTTCTTCGGATTGAGTCTCAGGTTGGCATTATTAATTCTGGAGAATACTTCGTCCAGGTTCTTCAGATGGTCGTCGAATGTCTGACCCATGACTAGAATGTCGTCGAGGTATACTAAGCACGTCCTCCATGTTAACCCGCTCAGTACATACTCCATTAGCCTCTCAAATGTAGCGGGTGCATTACATAATCCAAAGGGCATGACCGTGAACTGAAACAGCCCTTTACTGGTGGAGAACGCCGTCTTCTCTCTGTCGTTTGCGTGTAGACCAACCTGCCAATATCCACTTTTTAGGTCTAGTGTGGAGAACCAACGGGAGTCTGCTAGTGTGGTCAAAGTGTCATCGATTCGGGGTAGTGGATAGCTGTCTTTCTTCGTGACGTCATTGAGCTTTCTGTAATCCACGCAAAATCTGGTGGTTCCATCCTTCTTTTTAACTAGCACGACGGGAGCAGACCATGGGCTGATGGATGGCTCAATAACTCCATTTTGTAACATGGACTCGTTGTTTTCCTCGACTGCCTGTTGTTGCCCCAATGGTAGTCGTCTAGGTGGTATCTATTCGATGCTGGATGATGTTGGTGCGACCGGTGGTTCCATTTTTACTGTTAAAAATTTGCCAGTGTTTTGTGATAAATTGCTTGGCTTTCTTCTGGTTCTCTGGTGTCAAGTGTGTCAAATGGTCAGCAAACTGTTGTAGGAACTCTTTATCTGGCCCTGGCTCCTTCACCGACGTCTGGTACTCTTCTTCGCAATTGATGATGGTCTCTATTGGCTCGAAACAAGCTAACTCTTGACCATTGGTAATTCTGATGTCGTTGTTGGACAGATTCAGGACTCTGATTGGTATATCTCGTCCGGTTTTAACTATAGCCCGTCCAACTAACTAGTCATGAGCTGAGTGTACAGGCTCCACCATTCCAACGCAGCTCCCAGGATTGCTGTCTAACTGCCCATGAATAATCTGTTCCGTTCGAGCGAGAATTCTAGCTGAAGACTTTGCCACAATTGTTATGGGGGTGACTGATGTATTGACGGGCCGTGTCAATACAAATTCCTCATTTAGGAACCGAAGAACATCATATCTCGGGTCGAACATAAATCCATGCTGGCTAATTAGATCCATTCCCCGTATAAAATCGTCCTCAATATTCGCTACCAGGACCCTATGCCGGATCATGTTGTCCCCTATCTGTAGCATGACATCTGCCTCACCCTGTATTGACATGGACTCGCCGGTGACTGTTCTGAGCTGGATGTTATTGGTAACTGGCCGAATTTCTGATGCTCTCAAAACCCTGGACTTGGCAATGGACACAGCGGCGCCGGTGTCGATGGTGATGGTAACTGCTCGCCCATTGATGGTGCCTCTGATGATTAGGCTACCGCTATCTTGGCAAAATCCCAGGATGGATAAGGTTTTGGGGGCTGGTGGAGGGAGAGTCAGCATTCGCCCCCCTATGCTGACTGACTGACGGTCCCTGGACATGTGGCTGTTTTGTTGGTTACCCCTGGTCGGTGATCGTTCAGGTGGCCTCACTCGACAATCACGTTGGAAGTGTCCTGTCCGTCCGCAGCGGTAACATGCCCCTCTGGTGCCAGTTCTTTGTGACCGTTCTAATATTTTGTTCAGACCAGCCAGCAGCACTTGAAATGGTGACTCTGACTCTTCCTGGTTGAAGGAAACTGCTCGGACCCTCGGCTTGGACATGTTCATGACGGCCTCTACTTCCAAAGCCCGAAGTAGAGCTTCATTACTTTTCTTGACGCCACTCAGTCTTAAATTTCTTTGTACTTCCACATCTCTGATGCCGTTTATGAAACTCTGTGTGGCCATCTGGCCTTTCGTTTCCTCTGGCAGGTCTGGGTAGGACAAGTGTACTAACCGTCTTATCTCTGCTTCGAATTCTTGGAGGCTTTCACCGGATCTTTGCGTTTTTCCACTGAGTTGGACTTGGTATGCCTGGCTCAAGGATTTATTGTCGTAGCGTTTGTCTAGGATGGCGACGATCTTGTCGAAATTACCTTGTTCATCGACTGGAATGCTTTGGAGAAGTTCTAGGGCCGGACCTCTTAACGAAATTACCAGAGAAGTAGACTTTTCTTGATTATCCCATCCATTAGCTGTAGCCACGGCCTCAAATTGTCGTTTACTAAAAGAACCTTTGGTACTCACGGTGTGCTGGTATTTTCCTCGCTGTAAGTCCTGTTGCATTTTTTTGATTTCTGTTTCTACCTTGTTTTGGATGGCACTGATTTTATCTTGTACTGCACTTACTTCACTTTGTACCGTGTTTTTAATGGAACTGATTTCAAATTTCACCTGGCTCTGGATGGAATCGATGTCATCTACTTTGATTTCAAGAGTCTCCACATTACTTTTTAGGATCTTTATGTCGTCGTTTATTTCTTTTATGTCTGATTCAACTATTTGCATTCTTTCATTAACTGTTTCATTAACTTGCGATACTATTTGCATTAATTGTTCAAACTGCATTTGTCTTTTTTCTTCAGTTATTTTAAATTCATTTTGTCGCTTATATTCAACTTGTTCTTGTTTCTCTTCAAATACTTTAAAATCATTTTGTCGTTTTTCTTCTAATAATTTAAATTCATTTTGTCGTTTTAATTCAAGTTGATCTTGTTTTTCTACAAATTTCGAGAATAA
The DNA here is from genome assembly GCA_034190945.1 of Octodonta nipae. NCBI lineage: Eukaryota > Metazoa > Arthropoda > Insecta > Coleoptera > Chrysomelidae > Octodonta > Octodonta nipae. Next base: position 39,721,966 of record CM067221.1, on the reverse strand, counting down.
TCCTTCAATTAAATTATGTTGTTCGCTTTTCATCGTAGTGACAAGATTTTCTAATTCTATTTTACGTTTTTCAGCAAAAGATTTTACTAACCTTTGTTGAATTTCTTCTTGATGTTGTTTTTCCTTCTTGTCACGTTTTTCTAGAATCTGTGCAATTTTTCTGTCTAGTCCCTCTGTAACCTGCTTGACTATTTTTTTGGTAGTTTCGTCCATACTACGGGTTTCCATAAATCAAATTTGGATTTTCACTGCACTAATTCTTTACTTCTGATCACCAAATGTAATATAGTCCGTGGGTTCAATTTAAAAATTATAAAACTAATATTTACTTTCACTTTTCTAGAACTTTATTTACATTTAAAACAGCTGATTCACAATACATTCTCATATACGCTAGTCGTCGCGGTATAACTGCCTGGCGATCGTGCCGTGCTTCTTTTATATCACCAGCGTAGAATTCTCCAGTAGAAATCATCATCGCTCCTTCCGCTGCCGAGTCTTTTCGAGAATCGTATTTTTTTTATCTTAAAGCGTTTGTTGTCGTGCTGAAATGATACAGGGTCGGCTTTGGGTAAATTTCGTAACAGTAATATTACAAAAAGGTACCATATAATATATTGTAATGGAATTTTTACTTCGTGGTAATGATTTGACTTTATTTATTTTATTTTCAAATTAGTCCACTCTGTAAAAACTCCACACAATTTTCTTTTCTTTGAACAGACTGCTCCAGCTCTTAAGACTCCTTTTCTGTAAAATGTATATGCGCCAACTGACCCTTTGTCAATAATAAACAACCAAATTTTTTTTTATTATGTATTATTAAACTTTTTAAGTGCTTCAAATCAAAACATAAACATAAAACAAAATCAAACATAAATAAATATATCATATCAATAACTTTCAATATATATATATAAAAATACCAAAATACCTTATAATTAAATTTTTAATTAATCTAAAAAGATTTCCGTTTCAAAGTGATTAAGTTACTTGCAAAAATTAAATTTCAAGGTCAATGATGATTCAAATGCAATTTATTTTAAATATCCAAAATTTATACCGTTATTAAAATGATTATTTTCCAAATTATGTTTCAAATTTGTAATTGTTAATATAAATGAAAATAATAAATGGTTTAAAAACAAATGTAAATATCTGATTCATGTTCAAACTTTTATTAAACTGCATTCATTTTACTCCGTCAAATTGTTTTTATTGATGACTGCTGCTCACATTATTAACAACTGCTAATGGTCCCTGTTACCAATATGACTTTTTACTGTTATTTACTGCCAATTATATCTGCTGCCAATTATATTTTTACTGCCAAATTATATTTGTTCCCTATGTAAAATTTTTATTTACTTTCATCTTCCAAATATGGATTATTTACTTGATGTCATTTACTGATATTTATCTGCTGCTGGATTTTAGGACAATACCATTTATTTGTACTGTTATACATTCACTATTCACTTTTTATCAAGTTTTTTAAATAATAAACCTTTTTGACTTTTTGACAAGAACTGTCACTTTGAACTCGCTAACAATATTTACTGTTGCACTTGCAAATTTAGATTCTCCTCTACATGCTGTCAGTTCTTGCTTTTATAGTTTCTAATTTTGACCTAGAACTGCACATTTTAAACTTTTTAAATCAGCAATGATGACACCCCCTTTTTATATATAACACTCATTTTTTTAATACTTAATTTCCTGTATAAACAGATTGCCAAAATACCTTTTACTTTTCTTTAAAATTGTAATTTTTACTTTGTGTTTTGTGCTCATCATTTGCGCACCTGCTGTTTTGAGTATAACATGTACTAAAATTTTATTAAAATCTTCATAGTTGGCACGAAACATTTCGATCGGTAAAAATGTCAGAATCTTGCCCCAAAGTTTTATTATGACATTTAATTTTGAATTGGTTATTTTGTGTGGAAGTAATCTGTTTTTAAAGTTTATGTACCCCAAAATACTTAATTAAGATCCTAAAATTTCGAATTATTACCCCTATTGTGCCGTAAATATGAAGTTACTATAAATATGGACGAAAGAATTCTGCTCCTGTCAGATGGGTTGTTTACATCTTGAATTTAAGGTAAAATTTTACATTTTCATTTCGTTAGATGTTTTCATTGTAATATATCAAACCTATAGATTGTTTTTTATAAGAAATTTATTTTAAACTGTCACATTTGTTATTTTCAAAAATTTATTTGCACTGCGGTTTTAGTTGTATAAATCATTTCCAAATTACCAGTTTATGGTCTAGTTTTATAATTTAATCATTCCTATTCATGTATTGATCTCTTACATTACTTGAATCACTCGTAAAAAAATTCTATTACCTCCAATATTGGTTTATTTGAAACAATGCATTATTTACTATCTGTTAACATACATTTCATTAATCTAAATATCATTATTGATTTTTATTTCTGGTCCATTTTTATTTCCATTTCAATGTATAACATGAGATATATGATTTTCCAGAAAATATTATTAAAAAAAAAGTAATTAAGGGGTTATATTTCAGTGAATTTCAATGAATCTACATTGTTATCTCTAAAACGGCTCAAATAATTTGAATATTGTAAATTGTATTTTACAAAGAGATGTTCCAGCTTTATTCCCTATAATTTTCTATAACGTAAAACATACAGTTTTTCTGAAAATCGTAACAATATGTGCAAATAACGGTAAACATGAATGTAAACGTCATGAAAGTATATCGTACAGGGTGATGTAACGGTTTTCTTTTTATGGGGCTTGCAGTCTTGTGAAATGGCAGAAAACTGTTATTTCAGGAATCTTTTCTATAAGGTATACGGTTCTAGGTGTATGTGTGTGTGCATTGAAATTCAGGCAGCAAGCAATGGGCGTAGGACAAAATAAAATTCCAGTTATAGGTGAGCTCAAAAAATGTGATATTGAGTGGTACATAAGCATATATATGATGGTTGAAAATATAAGTTGGAATAGAACTAAAGTTATACAGGGTGGTTCAAAAAATGTTGTATTTGGTGGCATATAATAGTTGCGTATACAAGGTGGTTGAAATTAGAGTAAAGTAACACTATAGTTATACAGAGTGGATCAAAAAGCGCCAGGATTTTTTTCGGGGAGGGTTTTCGGGAGGTAGGTGTGTTGGATAATTTTTTTTTGATTGGTGATTACGACTGCAAAATGTATATGTTTGTTCATGTATTTCCAGGATATATAAAATTGTATAAATGTAAAATATATTCTTATGAAAAATCTGATTAATTTGTTAAAACTGGATCTTGAGACCAAAAATTCGAAAATTTCGCTGGGTTTGACCCACTGGCTACGGGCTTGAGGATGGGTGAAATATAAGGTAGAGTGGAATTATAGTTATATACGGTGGTTAAATAAAATATATATAAATATAATAATAAAATATAGTCTGATTGCACACCATATTTGGTGAGTTTTGCCTCATCTGACGAAATGATATTGTCCAAAAATAATTGGTTTCCTTTGAACCATTCACAGAATTTTACGCATCCGGAAAATCAATTTGTTTAAAATTTTGCACTAAAGAAAACGAAGTACGGGTAAAATTTGTGGTTTTTCAATATTCTATGAATAGAGCTTTTAAAAAGTCCCGATTGCCTGATACTTGTTTTCGGATACAATTGAAAGTAAGCCAAAGTTGAAATTTCACTATTGGCGTCATCAACAACAAGCTTATTTTTCTTTATGATTCGTTTAATTGTATTCTCTGATGACCTGCTTCTTCGGATATCTAGCAGCAAATGTCTCACATGTTAGTTAAAATACTTTATTATTCTCTCCATAAATCATAACCATATTGAAGTAATCTTCGTTAGAGCAATTGATGCGTGCAGGCATTGTTGGCAATTTTTTGAAAAACGGTGTGACAATTCGCAGCCACGGCTAACTTGATTTTTCGAAGCAAGGTCGAAATCATATTTTAATGAGGGAAAACGATTTTTCGTAATTTAATCGAAAGTTATGAGGTTTAATTAAAGGGAACTTAACACAAAGTTACCTTCATTTTTAGTGTTGAATAAGATCCCGACAAAAAACTTTGAAGTTTCCATTTGAAATTTTCAGTTTTAAGCATATTGTGAATGTTATATTTACTATTTTTTTAGGACCTCTTGTAGAAAAAGGGTTTTTTTTCAGCGCTGTTTGATAGCTTGAGTCTTCCAATAAGACATACAAAAAAACCGGTTTAAAACAGATAGTTGTGTAGCGAAAATTGTCGATTACCCGCAGGACTGCATGCGTCTTTTTTTACACGAAAAGGCAAATATCCTGAGAATGGTTAAATTTAGAGATTACAGGTGGTTAATAAAATTTATCTTGATTTTAACGTAGCATCCAAATATTTAATAACATACAGGGTATTCTATTTGATATAAGAAAGTTGTGGTCTAATTTCGGTATAACCGGAAGTGCCACAGTTCAGAAAATATTTTAATCACATATAACCTATCGGCTTGCCTACGTTGCCAAATTTTCAGAATATTAGTATCGATATTTCTTGAGTTACAGACCCACCTTCGTGGGACACCCTGTATAAATACAAGCCCCAGCACTTTCTTGTATGTAAAAGTGCATTTTGTTTGACACTAGGGATCGTATGGCTATGGCAACCGTACTACATTACTTATCATTAATAAAGAGGTATTAAAAAATAGTAAAAAATACATGTTGGCAAACGGTCCGTTACGTCGTGGATATAAGTATTACTTGTAAGCTTACAAACTAAGATCAATGCTTGGTAATAAGGAAACACCGAGCCGAACCGTATACTTTAATTTGTTTTTAAGCTTCCAGTAAAGGGAAATGGGTCCAGGAATTGAGTCGTTCCCTCGAATTAAGAAAGAAGTTATGTTTTCTGTTTTATCCCTAGATGTAATAAAAAGTGTTCAATTTTTCACCTTTCAATTTGTGAGGTTGGAGTAATACCTGCTGGAGGAGTTTTATTTCGCCTTGAGTTATATCCACTTTTATTGACAGTAAATAAGTTTTTCCCTGTTAAGTTCATAGATGTAGAGCTCTGAGCCATCCACGGCTCGGCCTTTATGTCACGTGTGGTTCGTAATAAATAACTCATGTCGGTTTATGGCTGCGGGAAGGAGCTTTAGACGGGCAGAATAAAAATAATGCAATAGCCGTGTCAGGAGTTAAACGTACAGACGCGTCTATTACACACTCTCGGACGTGCTTCTTATGTTCTTTTTATGTTTTCTGCTCTCAAGTAAAATTCACTTATAATAGCTCTGTCAACAAATTACCTCGAGAAGAACGAACAAACCCTCCTCCCTTTTTTCTCTCGTTTGAGGGTGTTATTGCGTTTGGCGTATAAAAACGGGATGAATGGCTCGGTCATAAGAAATGCCCATCGAATAAAATATCTAGGGTGACGATGAGCTGTAGGATATTCCTTTTTCAATGGAGTTGTTGGCCGGATTTTCTTTTGTGTTAGTCGTGATGTTTCTGTTATCCGTTTCAAGTAATTTGTAAGCATGAAAGTTATTAAAATGCCCAAATTGGTTAGACAGAAAAAAAAGTCGATTGAAAATTACCAAATTGTTTCTTTAGTATGGTAGTTTACGGTGGCTGTCAGAATCCCTTGTATCTTTTGAACGGTTGCACTTATACTAATGAAATTTGGTGGGTGAAAATAAAGGGTAGTAAACTTCTCTACTAGTGGGAATGGTTAACGTAACCGTAATAGATGACGGCACAGGGCCACTGCTGCCAATAATTTTAAATAGGCCAGTGTTAGCTCATTTGATTGACTATACCTATTCAACCATATAAATTTTATCTGGGTTTAGGCCAATTTTGAAAGATATATTAAATAAACTAGCGGTAACCCACTTCGTAGAAATTCGACCCTAATTCATTACATTTTTAAATCTGAACATTTTTGTGGTTCTTTTATCAAACAGTATATCTCTATAACAAATAAAGTTGAGGCGAAATTAGAAAAGTAGCCGATGTCTTTGCTATTCCCATGACTTCATTTGGATTAAATTTGTAGAAATAATTGATGAAATTATTTTTTTATTTATGTACATCATTTATATTACAAATGTAATAATGTCTATGTAATTATCGGTGGAGTTTTCTTTGTAACCTAAAAGTTTTTTCATTTACACATCAAACGATTTCATAGAGATGATCAACAATCTAATGAAAATTCTAATCTTTAATTTCATTCCTTATGTCCACTGATAGTCAATTTATTACAGAACACAGAAAAATAATTAAAATATTCTGCCTTTGAATATATTTACAGATATAGTAAAATTTCAAAAATATTTTAACATGCTAAAACTATATTAAATAATATTTTTGATTTGATACAGAAAAATAGAACGAAATTGGAATCTTTATTCAGACATTTTACAGTTACTATTTCAACTCGTAAGAAGAAAATGCAGGAAACTAACTCTAAAGTGAGGATGAGTCTGAAGTACTCTACATTACAAATAGTCACAATACGTAAGTAGAATAAACATTAAACTACAGTATATCTTAAGACTCAGTATATTTTCATTAATGTGAGTTAAACACACTTACCTAGTAATCCATGACGATTTCTGTTTTATATTGAAAATATAAAGAAATACAAACCACCAACTGTTAATTAATATTAGGTAATTACACTAATTTTTGAAATTTTTTTTTCTGTTAATTGAAATTGAAATTGATTGAAAATTTTTCTGACTAAATTGAATACGTTCTACTTAATGCTTAAAGAAGTAATAAAATATCGAATTTTAAATTAAATTCGCTGCAGATGGCCATGAATATCAGGGTTGTCAGATCTACCTATTTATAGTGAATCTTACGATTCCTGCATAAATTCACGATTTTTGTATTCTAGTAAAAGTACAAGGTTTAATTAATAAAATATTATCAGAAATAAACTGAACAGGTACAACATAATTCTGATTTAGTTGACAAACAATATTTACAATGCAATAAAAGTTGCAAACTTGTGAAAGCCCATTAAACTGTTTTCTAATTTTAGTGGGTTCTATTTCAATACCATGACTATGTAGGAAAACTTTAGCGAAGGTTCAAAACTGGTTAGTGTTACATTTAATTTAGTTTCTCTTTTTCATTAGAGTCAATCCATGTTTACGATTTTCAGTTCAAGCAATCTGGCAGCACTGTAACTATTATATGTTTGACATTAGTAGTATGGACCCAAATAATTTTTATTTTATTTAATGAATGAACCAATTGTCTTCTAAACGTTGTTTATGGCATATTCTTGATTACTTTTATCCTTTTTTTTTGGACAATAACTTCACACTCGAAATAAAACGAAGTATATTGAAGGAAAACCAAACTTTTTAAAGTCTATTCTGACTTCGTTGTCAATGGGTTTATATTTATTGATGTAAATTGCAAAATGAAAATTTGATTTATGACATTTAAATTGACATTAGAAAATTTGTTGTTTTTAGATATACAGGTAGCACAAACAATTCTAAAGATCATGTATTATAGTTAAACAGCTTTCAAATTAGAAGAATTGAAAGAGTTGTCTTTAGAATTTATAAGTGGCGATCCTAGGTACGACTTTGTTATAAGATAGCGCATTCGCCAAAAATGCGATCAAAGAATTCTATTGTTTCAGTAATCCCATTCACGTCATTAGGGAAAATCTAGGAAAAACCTTATGAACTATCCCGATACTGGGTTGTTCAAGAGGAGGTTACCGTTAATAATTTCTTCCTTAATTGTCGGTAACCGATAACGATTAGATTCTACAGAAGTAGAAGCAATACAATCGTCTTCAATCAAAAGAATAAGGCAGATTCTTTTATTTTTTGTTTTGTGTTATGTTGTTCTTTGTGAAGTATAGTTGAATTGTCAAATTGTATTTTATGGCCTAGGTCCCAAGCATGTTCACAAATTTTATAAAGAAACGACAATCTGAAAAATCAAAAATTTGTGAACTTGCTTGGGACCTAGGCCATTTCAGGACCGTTGTGATATTGTATTGAGTTGACCCTGTATAAATCGTCTCAACACTATTGACTCTTTCTATTTTTCTATTGTTTAAATTATTCCTGTATACCTATGATTTTATTTCTCCCAATATGTCTAGTATTCCATTTATGCAACTACTCATGGTATACCTTATATAACAAAATTCAACTTTTTGAGCCATACTGTATGACTATAATTTTACTGTACAATTTATTTCAATCACCCGGTATATGCTTTTAAAATTTTTTGAACCCATGTCTATAATAATACTCCGTCCTAGGTTCTATAATTCAAATATCCTAACTGCTTATGCTTATATAATAAATTTTTGATACACCTGAATAACGATAATTTTACCATTACTTCAAACACCTTGTATAAGCAACTACTTAAATTTGAAACTATATAACTGTAATTCTACTCCAACTTATATTTTAACCATACTGTATATAACTGTAATTATTTTCCGCAAATATCCGCTCTGTATAACTCTAGTTTTGCTCCACTCTTATTTCAACCACCTTGTATACGCAACTACTTATGTGCCAATACAATATTTTTAGAAACACCCTGTTTAACTAATGCAATTCCAACTTATATTTCAACCAACCTATGTATACAATGGCTTATGTACCACCTAATATCACATGCACGCACGCACACATCTACAACCTTATACCATATAGAAGAGTTCGCCGACATATCTAACAAATTTTCGTTTCGATAAATTAACGGAATATTTTCTGCCATTTCACGCGAATATAACTTCGTCTCTAACAGAAACTGACTTTCAAATGCATCACATTGAAAACCATTAAAAAAAAAGTACGATATACTTTCATGGCATATCATGTCATTTAAACTAGATATTTATGATACAAAATTGACATTTACCATGATGTTTACAGTTATTTTGCATATATTTTTCCTATTTTCAGGAAAATGGTATGATTTGCGTTATAGAACAATGTACGGAATCAAGCTGGAACATATGTCTGTATAATACAATTTATAATATTCAAATTGCGTGAGCACTTTTAGAGAAAACCGTGAAGATTATTGAAAATCGCTGAAATATAGTCCCTTATTTACTTTTTTTTCTGATTTTCTAGAAAACCGTAAATCGCATGTTATAGACAATTATATGGGACCTTTCTGTAATGTTGCTTAATCTAAGGCAGTTTAAACCATCAAAATTGCCCAAGCCGTTTTTGAATAATCGCAGGACATACATAAAAAAAAGTTGCATATGAATTGATAACCTCCTCCTTTTTGGAAGTCGGTTAATAAAGACAATTGATTGAGGGACAGAGGAGATAATGGCACTGAACCGTTTTATCTTTGCCTATTTATATTTAGATACTGAAATTATTATTTCACATTTACACTACTTGCTGATGACATAAATGCGTCCTCTCAGGAAATTCTCATCGTACTCGTTCGAATGTGTTAGCTGAAAGTGCCCTAGATTCTTCAATAATTCATTGCTTTAAAACTTTAAAATTGTCGGGTTTTGTAGCGTAAACCTTGAATTTCAAGTACCCCTACGGAAAAAATCTATTGGTGTTAGGTACGTTGACCGAGCTGGCCATTCTATGGAATCACGCCGTCTAATGCATCTATCACGATATTCTTCATTCAGGGAACGTCTTACAGCATCATAATAATGCGCAGGAGCACCGTATTGTTGAAATATTATTTCCAAATTGCCGAATTTATATGGATTATCTTACAGAATTTCAAGATTTAGTAGCTCAATTGCATTTTGTAACATATCCAGATGCACCTCACCGGTTAAGTTTCTAATGAGGAAAACAGGTCCTACATGTGGTTACCCAAAAGCCGCCTAGAACATCCCCTCCCTGGAAATTCATATATATTTCTCGAAAAATATACGGATTTATGTTACTCCAATACCTTGCATTTTGTATCACCTTTCCATTGAGTATAAAAGTACTTCCATCACTAAACTAAAAGGTTTTTGTATAGTGTTGCTTTCGATTAATTGTATTTGTCATAATATCATAGAATTCCAGTCTGCTATGGGAGAAATTTGTTTTTTACCAACACCGTATGTAAAGTATTTTGAATAATTTTCCAGATAGACGCCACTTTAGCTTTAGAGGAAGTAGGGTTTACCACTAATTGTGCAATTATGTCAATTTCTTTGTCATCACTGAGTGTTGGTCGACCAGATCGTTTGGCATCTTTAATACTACTTGTAGCTTAAAACTTCTGAAGATGCTTTCTCAAATAAGTTATGGATGTAGTATGATCTGGTTACCTATCATTAAATAAAAGTTCCATTTTATGGAGAATCTATGTACATTCACCAGTTAAGACAGCAGCGACTGTGTCGGGTCGACTATGTCCCATTTTAATTAAACGTTTCGATATAAAAAAATGAAACTAAATCTTTTTTACAAAAACTGTGTAAAGTAGCAATTACTAGAAAATTACGTGTCAACTTTTTTGACCGAGGCGGACTGAATAATCTTCATTAATTAAATATCATATAATATTTTTAGTATTTATTTAATTTATCCATCAAAATTGTTCTACACCCAAACAAAATTAATTTGACACAGGTTGTATTGCTAATACCTTTCAAATGAGCTATCGCTTGCAGTCAGATCTTATTTAAAATTGTTGCCCACAGTGGCCCCGTTACGTCACCTATCACTGATACATTGGCAAATGGAATTTGTGTTTGATATTCATTAACTTTGATTTTTTCTCAGAACGTCCTGTATAAATTAACTATCCTAATTTTAATTCAATACAGCTGACTAAATTTTCAAAATTCTTAGTAATTTTTTAGGAAGTTATGCCTTTTATAGTTTTTGTTGCACTGAGTTTTTTATAAATTAAATTCTCTCAGAAACTCGTCCTAAATATACAAAATAGTTATAAAAATTACGTTATATGTTAGAGTTTTACACAAATTGATTCTAATAGGCATGTCTTGGTATTTAACATTATAAAGTTACCTTCCAGTTCCTGTTTATCCGGAAGGGTCGACTTTTAAATTACTTCAGTTAAAAAGAGCATTCTTGATAACTCCCAAATTTTATTTTTAAATCTTGAATATGTTTAACTTCACTAAAACATCTACCGTACCACATCGCTTGAACAAAACTACATTATTATATTTCAGCTAGATAATAATATAATAACTGAGATTAATTAAATTTATAGAAAGCATTATTATAGACTTCATAAAATTCCACATCAACATTCAAATTCATTTACAAGCAAACGTTGAGGCAACAAAAAAGAGAAAAACTGCAAAAGTGAAACGAGGAAAAACCTGATGAAGACCACTCTGCTAATGTATCACTGATTAAAAATACTCTCACGTAACATTTTCCATTAAGAGGAATTATGAATGTTTTTAAGTGCCGCAAAACTTAAAAATACTCAACTTCAAACGAAATGATATGAATACAAATTGTTTTTTAATATACTAATTCGGAATGAAATCTGATTTTTCGTTCATTTATAATTGAGAAGAAAAGCATGTTAGTGAATTATAAGAGTGAACACTAGATGTGACTTCTAAAAGAATTCGACTTGTCACCCTAAAATTATGCTGCGGTCTTTGGTGAAACCCTCAGAACATTCATTACTTCATGCTAATTTTTTGTCTTCCCTTTTTTCTTTTAACTTTGATTTTTTAATAAATATTTAACGAGTCCCTTTCCAGAAACGTGAGATGAATTATTGTGGCAAAGTAATTATCACATTTTCAGGAAGTGACTATATCAGTAGTATAATTTAATAATTTTATTTCTAGATCAGCGCGTTTATATATCAGTATATAGCACATATTATTTACGAAAGCAACACTAATATCAACGTGTTTTAATGATAAAATATGCATGCATTTTTTTTAATTTTTAACAAAAAAACCTCAACAAATCTAAATCTGTGTTTGTTACAATGAGGAATGTTGTAGAGAAATGAAGAACCTACAAAACGAGCTACTATATGCTCAACACCCTTAATTGTATCCTTAGATAATGGAGCCTTTACTCGAAATATAAAAAAAGTTAATCGCTTATAAGTTTTTTTTGTTTTATAGTTAAAGCATTCTTATTAACTGAAAGGGTAGATCTTTCCATACACAATATTGTAGACCGAGTAGTTTTTGCAAAATTTCAGTCAAAACTTCGGAAGACTTTTTTAAAGAGCTTTATTACCTTACCGGACCACCCTGTCATTTTGAACGAACCAGTTTTCCAAAATTTAAAGTATAAATACATATTATAATTGAAAATATTTGGCCATTCTGAACTGGTCCCGATGGACGCACCTATTCCAGAAATTGTTAAGAGTTGGTACCAGTGAAACTTTATCCTTATAATATATAATCTCATTGCAAATTTTAATTCTAAGAAAACACATATATTTATGTAAAAAATTTAGCAATCTGGAGTCCCAAAAGACGTAAGCTGTTGTAAAAGATTTTTCAATTTGTAAATGATTCAACAAAATATAAATTTTAATCACATTTGTAATTTAATGAAGTTAATCAAATGGAATATGTGAAACAGTATTTTAAATTTAAATAAAAAACAAAAATTTGCTTTGTGCATTCATAAATCTTTTAATATACACATAAATAATAGCAGGTTCCGTTGTTGTAATCTGTTTACACATTTCGTATTCATAGCTTAATTGCATCAATTTTTGCATTTCGTTCTTAAAGTTATGACAGATATATATTTTAATATTATAACTGTAATAACAGAAACAATTTTGAGGTTAAGAGTTTTTTAATAATAAATATTAATTTCTTTATTGCATCATTTACAAATGGAAAAAATTTACAACAGCCTTTTGAATATTGAAAATTTTTATACAGTCATTATAGTCATGGAGTTTTGGTATTTTATTTTGCCAAATTTATTACACGAATCCATATTATGCTAGCAATATAAATATGTGTCTGCATAGAATTTAATTTTTGCAATAAAATTGATCATTTATGGTAAGGTTACAGTTTTACAAATAACCCCATTAACAATTTCTGGAATGGACTCTTTCGGGACCAGTTCAAAATGGACAAATATTTTCAATTATTATATGTATTTATGCTTTAAATTTTGGAAAACTGAGGGGTCTCGAGATCAGCTTTTCTACTTTCCAACCAGTTTTTTGTAATTTCGAGTGAAGATTCCATTATCTAACGATGTTGAGGATATAGTAGCTCATTTTGAAGGTTTTTCATTACTATATAGCATTGCCTTTAGGAGCAAACACGATTTCACGATTATGTGTAAAATGTAATAAACTAGATTGTTAAACGATTATATTATGTTTTTTCGTTAAAACACAAAAAGACATCGATAAAAATTGTTGAATTTTTTGTCAATTACTTATCTTCAGAACATGTTGATGTTAGTTATCCGGACTTGACCATACAATGTATGGCAGCAACTCCCTCTAAGGCCCGTTGGAGTCGTGGCGGCAGTTTCCCATGAATTTCCTGATCGCCCGGGCTGTTCCTAACAGGACGGCTTTTTGCATTTGTTGGTAAAGATGTTCGTCCAGACCGAGGTATTTGAAATTGTTTAATAGATGTTTTGGGACTAGTCTTGTCGTTGACATAACAATTGGTACAGTTCGTGTGTTGTTCATGACCCACTGAGTCTTTATTTGAAAATCCAAATCCCTTTATTTGGTTATTTTCTCAGCCTGCTTGATATTTGTATTATTGTTGTTAGGAATTGCTATGTCAATTAAAGTTGTTTTCCGAGCGACTTTATCTACCAAAACAATATCGAGATATGTCCTAAAGGAATTTCCGCAAAGCCAGCATCGCCCAGTTATCCTTGAAATGGGCATACAGATTCCAATAATTAAATCGTTTCCGAGACCTAGATGGAACTTTCACAAGGCTGACTGGAGCTCTTTCAAAACAGACCTAGACTAGTGCCTTCGTTGGATCCCCCCTGTTGCCGACAATTAGAATAGATTTGTCTGTGCAATTATATCTACTGCTAAGAAGCACGTTTCTAGGGGTTTCCGTAAGGAGTACATACCGGGATGGTCCGAGGAAAGTGAACAACTTTATGGGGATTTCCCTGAAAGTGATGACCCAGAGTGTGACACAAACCTAGTATCCTAAATTTGGAAAACTCAAAAATCAACATAAAACCTACCTTGATTTGTTCACATGTGCTAGCGGCTGCTGTTCATCGGAGAACATAAGGTCGTGGGTAAAAGATAGTAAAACACAAAATTTCAATTTATTTAATATTTTTTTAGGGCGCCATTTGGTTGAAAACCTTTAAGTGAACATACCTTAAAAACCAAAAAATAGTATGCGGTTATGATGTAATCACACCGGCTATAGTGATGTCGAATGTTCCTTATGAACAACAACTGCTAATAATCTGATTCTGTTTAAAAAAATTATGTATTCAATACTTTCAATGGTGCTTTCAAAAATTCTTTCACAATCGATAGGTTAGGTGTATAAAAAATATGCGAAATGTAAATACAGAGAATTTAATAAAAAATCAAAAAATAATATAGTACAAAAAAATCGCAATAAAAAGTTTGTTTCAAAATAAATTAGGACATTCTAATAGCGGTAATTAAAGAGTAAAATCTGAAATTTACATAACGGAATATTAAAGAATGTACTCAACAATAATCACCTAATTAAAATGATTTGATCAAATAGGATAATGGCATCTGTCGACAGAAAATAAACCTTACCTTTACAAAAATGATCTGAATTTGCTATTGTCACAAATTTACTGTCTATTTGTACTGTACTCTTGAATCTGGAAACTCAAAGCCAAATATCTCCAACTAATTCATTACCGACTGGATGTCAGTTACATTCCATTTAAACAGTTAAATCGGTTCCATACCAAATATTAACTTCAAAATCCCATCTCGAAATTAACAGCTCCTAAACGTAGAAAATTCTAACTTTAAAAATTCTTAGTTAGAACATGGCTCCAAACGTAGAACAAAACTCAAAAGAAATCACAGGAAACAGGTTAAACTGTAAAACGAATCCACTATAAAACATGATTCAGAATGTGGAAAAATCCACCTTAACTCAAAATTCTCCATAAGTATTCTGCATAAGAATGTACCATAATAATGTACCGTAATGTACCATAAGAATGCACCGTAAGAATGCACCGTAATAATGCACCTTAACACCCTTTCTCAACAAAGGTTTAATCCATAAATATTTTAGCCATCATCGTCTCTTTTTAAGCACAATCTTCGCTATCGAAAAATGCCATTCGGCGCTCGTCTTCTGACCACAGAAAACTTTCATACGCCAATTTCAAGGAACGCCATTTCAATTGCCTCTTAATCTGCAAACGCAAGGCCCATGCATTCACTCCGCTTCAAGGTGAAAAGAAGACTGTCTTCCCCGTTTGCGTTCTACGAATCTGAAAATCTCCCATACTCAAACGAACCAAAAATGCGTAAATGTCTACAGCACAGAACCGGCTTCAGACAAAATAATTCTCAAAAGAGAAATTATATCTACATCAAATAAATCAGAAGATTACTCAATGAGGCTTCAATTTTTTACACGTTACAAGAGATAGCTGATGAATTTCTGAATTCTCTTAACGCGGCTCGAAAACTAAAATGGATAGAGACCACCACAAATACTGACTTTCAGCACTCAAGCTGTAAGGCCTGGAATCTACTCAAGAAGCTTGGTGCCAGTCAACCCGCTACCCGTAGTCATAGCTACTCGCTTGTCAAGAGCTCCTCAAGATCCATTGATTAAAGGCATTAATTTATACTCTGGACATCGCTGCCTATCTTCTTCTGAGTTTCTCAACTGCGGCCCCTATGCTAGACACATAAACATTCTGAACACTGGTTGCCTAATGAATTTAAAAGAGCAAAAATCATTGCTGTACTAAAACCTGGAAAGCCACAATCACGAGCCGACAGGTATAGACCAATCTCCCTCCTTAGCACCCGCTACAAATTCTTGGAAAGACTCATACTCAATAGACTCCAAGACAAATTACTTGCGAACACTCCAATAGAATAAGCTGGATTTAGACCAGGTAGAAGCTGCATGGACCAAGTGATAAGCCTGACAACATTCATTGGATCAGGATACCAGGAATGTCTTAAAACCAGGGCTGTATTCATAGATTTAACAGCTGCCTATCATACAGTCTGGAGAGGAGGTCTCCTTTGTAAGTTTCTGCATGTGATTCCCTGTAAAAAACTTGGAAGGCTCTTGAATACGAGTAATATGCTTTCTGATCGAAAATTTCAAGTGATCATGAACGGCAGCAGAGAATTCTAAATAATGGCCTTCCTCAGGGCTACGTAATTGCTCCTGTCCTTTTTAATTTATACACCGCTGATCTTCCTGCAACGACTGCACATAAATTTGCGTACGCCGATGATATGGCTACAGCGGTGAAAGTTAAATCTCTTGATGCAGCAAAGAGAATGTTAGAAAAAGATCTCGAAACTTTGGATGTTTATTGTAAAAAATGGAGACTAGTTCCAAGTCCCAGCAAAACAGAGTGTTCCTTTTTTCACCTAAATAATAAACAGGCTAATCAAGAGCCTGAAATATTCTGGAATGGTGAACGCCTTAGGTACAATCAGAACCCAAAATAACTGGGTATTACACTGGACAGGACGCTCTCTTTTAGGAAACATATAGAGATCACGGGTGCAAAAATTCAAACGAGGAATAACATTCTGTGGAACCTCATGGGGAGCAACTACCGATACCTGACGATGTTCGGCAATGGGTCTCGTCTTCAGCGCGGCTGAGTATGGTGCTCCAGTATGGATGAACAGCCACCATCTCTCAAAAGTTGATGTTCAGCTCCGCAGGAGCATGCGTATCATAACGGGATGCATAAAATCTACACCAACTTACTGGCTCCCAACTCTCAGCCATATTATGCCGCCAAATATCCGACGGAATGAAGCTCTCCTACGAGAATACGAGAAAATAGTGGATATCCCGGAGTTGCCTATCCATGTGTATATACCAACTGCTTGCCTCACCAGACTGAAATCCAGACTTCCACCAATCAGGACTGCAAAAGCGTTGCATGAAAGTGATTTCAGGGGTCTCCGGGAATGGGATGCAAGTTGGAGAGAGGATGCCCCTCCAGAGGTACTCGCCTATGTGAGCATCCATGAGGAACCTGCGCGTTTAGATTTACCTCGCAATATATGGAAGACGGCAAATATAATTAAAACGGGACAGGGCGTCTGCGCAGATATGCTGTATAAATGGAATAAACAACCCCCTCACAATTGTGAATGCGGGGCAGCCTATCAAACAGTCAAACATATATACCAAGACTGTAAACTGACGGCCTACCAGGGAACAATAACGGATATATATACTCTCCCTCCTGCAGCGACTGAATGGATAAAGAACCTATCTGTTAGTTTGTGATTACTATGTGTGGACTTGTTATTTACAAATGCCCTGTTTCTGTTCTTTTTTAATATTTGTTTACTCTGTACGCTTTTATTCTTGTTCTTGTGTATTGTTAGTGTTTAAATGTAATTTCGTATTTTTATATTATGAGATGAACTCATGTATACTATTGCCATACTCTAAATAAATAATTAAATATCTGGTCTATTGTGAGCAACGGTCCGATCAGTCAGTATCGTGCAGTCCCAATACAGCTTGTAGTTGTAATTTTCTAAAACAGATTCTGGTTTGTATTTATAGTGTGGTAATCTCACCGACTGTGATAGTTCAAGTTTCAGTGCTAGTTCCTGGTGCAGTATTTTGCCACAGCATCGTGTCGTTCTTTGTATTCAGTTGCAGCGACAGCTTGACATCCTCCTGTGATATGCTGGATAGATTCAGATGTTTGGCAATCGTACCTGCATCTGTCGTTGTTAATAGAAGGGTCTTTAACAATGTACTTTAGATAGTTCTTAGTTGGAATTGTTTGATCTTGGATTGCCAATATAAACCCTTCCGTTCAGGAAACATATGACCAGAGATCAACGAGTAGTTCGACGCTGCAGTGTCAACATAATCTTGGTTGACGTCATTTATATGTCTTCCATGAAGGGGCTTCTCTTTCCATTTCAGCAGTTTTGATCAGTGGTCTGGTGGTGTAATTGGAAGTGTTGTTGCGTCAGTAGCAGTGGCGTTCAGTCATCAACCTGGCACATGACTCTGTGTAGATAAGAAAATTCTGCGAGTTTCTGGAAATGACTACGCAAAATACAAATTTGTTGATCTAATAGTTTGCTTAGATCTGCCAGTCCTCTTCCTCCTTCATACCGTGCCAAAGCTGTACGTTCAAAAGAGCTCATGGGATGGTGATTTTGAGCTTTTGTTAGTAAAACTCGAACTCTTCGTTGTAATTGTTCAATTTCAGTCCTGCACCAATTAACTATACCGAAAGAGTAACTGAGCACTCAACATGCATATGTATTAATAGCCTGAAACAGATTTTTACTGTTAGTTTGGTTTTCAACAGTCGTCTTACCCTTCTATAAAACTCTGCTGTTATGTCCTTTTTCATGGTGAACTGATCAATACGTTGAGCCTGCTTTATTCCAAGGTATTTATAAGTATGACCTTCCCCATAGATTCAATTGAGGTGTCATCTCCCATTTCGAAGTGCCCCTGCTGTATTTTGCCTTTAACTATATTAATAATTCGGCATTTGTCTAGGCCAAATTTCATATGGATGTCACTAGAAAACCCTTCTACTATTTTGTTGTTTCGTAGCTGCCATCAACTCTAAGTCGTCCATGTATAACAAATGGTTTATCTTTAATGCTTTACGTTGTTGTGTTTGAGACTGAACCCAAAATTAGTCGAGTTCAGTTTGTTAGAGAGAGGGTTCATGTCAATGCAGAACCACAGCGGGCTAAGAGAGTCTCTCTGGAATATACCCCTTCTGATTGGAATGGAATCAGTTTGTATCGAACAGTTGGCTTCATTCAGTGAGATTTTGGTTGGCCAGGTGGACATGGCATATTCTAAAAAGTTAATAATACAATTATTCACTTTATAGAGTTTCAGTGCTTTAATGAGCCAATCATGTGGAACTGAATCGAAGGCCTTTTTCTAGTCCACATATGCCATGTAGAGATTATCAGTTGTTTTTTGCAGCCCATCGGATTTTTCGCGCATCCCTTTTGTTGTTGAGTAATTATGTTGTTCAGCTCACAATGTTTGAAAATGCGATGATTAATGCACGATGTTATTAGTTTGTATAATGTTGGAAGGCAAGTGATTGGTCGGTACTTTGCTGGGTGCTGTGTACATAGGTTGTCCTTTGGTAAGAGGTATGTAGAACCACGCGTAAGGAAATTAGGCATCTTGTGTGGGTAGGTAATTATGTCATTTATAAGGGCTGTTAGTGTTTCGTGTGTTGCGTACAGTTTATTTATTCAATAATTTTGTACACCATCTGGTCCTGGGGCTTTCCAGTTATGGATGTGCTTCATTATGATGGATGTGTCTTCCGTTGTAAATGGTCGGTGTTGCATGGCATCACAGTTCTGAAATGCAGCCTCCTCCTCATTAAACCAGCTGGCTCTGGAGTTATAGGAGATTGTTCTGGAAAGCTGTGTTTTCCAGAATTCCTCGATATTATTGATGTTGTTAAGTTTTCTATAAAACCCTTTTTCTGATTGTTGGAAAAGTGTGTTGTCTAGTTTCCGTTGATTACTGGGATGTGATGTTTTCTCCATCCCACTGGGAGTGTATTCGGTTATTGTCCATAATAGTCTTGAGAAGTCTTCCTATTCTGTTGTTCCTGACCCCTCGTTAGTACTCGGTCAGTGTTTCCAAGTCTTTCCGAAGAGAACTGATTTTCCCTTCAAGCCTCCTTTGCCAAGGTGGTATTCGCGGTGTTTGTCTAAATTGGGGAGGGTCTTGCTTTGGTCTTATTGCGACCCCAATTGTTCTGCAGATGGAAGTTGCAGCACAGTAGATGATTGTGTGTAGCGACTCTAACCTAAAACATAGTTTGGCAAGATAAGTTTGTTCATAGCCTCCAAACGATACCCAGTTTCTTAGAAGATCTTAGGCTGGGAAGAGCTGGTCTAGTCAGTAAATCTGTTCCACTATACTCTACAAGAGCTCCTTCTATTTCTGCTTGGATCTTCTCAAACAGGTCAGCGTTGATTGGCTGTTCTTGCTGTAGTTCATGAGTCCCGTCCGCTTTTTGTGCCAACGGTGTTTCATGCTCTGGATCGATTGTATTTCGACCAAATTGTTCATTCATGCGCTGCCTTTTTAGTCCCGCTTGAGTAAGCACTGGCTGTTGATCCTGCGCAACATTTACTACGGGTGGAGTTCTCGTTCTCGTTTGACTCCATTGGTGATGATCACGTTGTTGTTGTGACTGTTGTTGTGGTTCTTCTGGTTCTTGGGCCGTAGCTCTTTGCACGGCAGTGGCCCGTCTCCTCAGCACTCTGCCACCACCTTCCCGCATGCTGTCATGTCCAGCGCCGGCTGCAGACATGCCCTGGCGATCCCCATGAGCGGCTCTTTTCCGAGGCATCTATCCGTAGCTCCATTTTCATGGGTGGTTTGCATCCCAATCATCTCCAACTCCAACCAATTCGTTATAGTTTTTCTGGGCCATTTTCGTTTACCGTTATCCTATTCTTATCTCCGGGGGCTACAATTGAGTTTTTTGCTATATTTTGTGAAGCTATAAGCAAGCTTACTGTTACAACTTCTAAAGCTGGAGGACCAGGGAGATATATGTGGAGGCATTCTATCCTTAGTTGTTTCAATTTTGGAGTGCTAGAAATTAGCTCTCTCCCCTGTCACTTGACGCATATCCAATGAACGTAATGGCCGGAGTAGTAACACAATTCAACCTTTGAGAATGTGAGGGTAGGGTTAGTTAGATAAGCTGATTTTGATTTCTTAAACCTCTCAAAGCATTTCTCAGAATCTATTGTTATATTGTTATCACAAATCTATAGAACTTTGAGGCTCTTTATCAACATTACACCATTGTATTAAATAAATTTGATTTTTACATGATTATAGCGAACAGAATAAATATAAATAAAAAATAAATAATTCTGGATTTCAATACATAGACTACGGTAAATGACAATATTAAGAATAGAAAATAATTCAAAACTAAATGCAGTAAAACGAATTTTCGAACAAAAGACCATAAAACATGGACATTTTGGTCCGGTATGGATAATGGTTATAGGGTCTATAGGGTCTTTTTATGGGTTTGGGTTTTTCTGGTTTCTGAAAAATAAAAGGAAGTGTTAAAGAAAATTGAAGGAATTTCGCGAGTTTGATTCCAACCTTGTGAGAACCAAAATATAAAAGAAGCTCCTATGCTTTTATCTTCACCTGTTATTTTCTTAAAAATTAAGAGAGGCAAAGCGAAAGTATCTTTTTTAGGTTTTACGTGTGGTAATGATGGAAGACGAATAGAAAACTTGACTACGGGAAACTGATAGTAAAATCTGGCAGGAGTTGAACTTGAGGAAATATAAAATCAATAATTGGCGATAGAAGTAATTTAATAAAAAAATGTCGGTTTGTCAAGAGTCTTGGAGAGGAGCTTCAATCAAAGACCTAGGCATTGAGGTAAAATCGGGAATAAAAATCCTTCAGGGTATATATTGTTACGAAATTTACCCAAAGCCGACCCTGTGTCATTTCAGTACGACAACAAACGCTTTGAGATAAAAAAACGGTTCTCGAAAAGGCTCGGCAGTGGAAGGAGTGATGACTGATTTTACGAGAATTTCTTATGCTGGCTTATAAAGGAAGCAGCCCCGGTGGAGAGTTCAGTTAAACAGTGACGACGAGCGTATATCGAATTGTTATTGTCATATTTGAATCAGCTGTTTTAATGTAAATAAAGTTCTAGAAAAGTGAAAGTGAATATTAGTTTTATAATTTTAAATTGAACCCACGGACTATATTGCATTATTTAACTACCAAAAGTGTTGAAACCGTCTCAGTAATAAATTAGCAGAAGGCAAATTTCAGAAGTCTTTCTGGAAGTGATTCACGGTGATGTTCTAGTCTTAGAGCTAATGTACGACATGAACGATCCTGTGCTAATGTTGAGATGATGCAAGAGAAAAGGTTGGCGTCATGTGAAGAAACCGCATCTGCACCATTATTAAAAAAATAAAAAAACTCATCACGTATTTTATGCAGCTAGCAGCCCTAAAATGTCACTACCGCTAAGCCACGAGTTTCCATGTACTTCCGTGATGCTAGAAAATGAGAACAAAATACATCAAGAATATGTGTTTTTTACATATAAGAAACCGGTCGAGACTACTAATTATACTTGAATTGAAATCTAAACCTGGCGGAAACTAAATGTAATTTGAGGAAGTTAACTAATTGATAACAAAATGTTACAAAAGACGCGAAACCGATTTTATACAGGTGAAAAAATGATTAGTACTACCAGTAAAGATGGGCTGCAAAAGCGAAGATACTGACATGGTAGACTCTCAAATAAGACGATCTAGAAAACTCGGGTTCAGTACCGCGTACATTATAGTGTCCCCAAGTTTTACGATTGATGTTGCCTGTTTGTTTATTGACTTGTTCATTTATAAATAAAATCCGGATCCCTGCTACGGGGACAATTTGTCTACAATGACACCATTTGTCTTAGTGGGTCTGTATCATTGATAAATATCTAGGTTGGTGTAGATATATATTAGCACTTTCTGGTGGCAGGAATGACTTTGAAATAATTTGGTCAAGTGCGAGTGGGACTCGCATACCAAGGGTTCCGTAACACCTCCAAGATTTCATACAATGTAGGTGAATCAAAGTATATATTTATCTAATATTCCAGTTTAATAAGACAAGCAGGGAATGAGTGCATTTTCTTATATTTACCCTAATATCTTTTAAACAAAGCATTTTCAATTTTGTAAAAAATATACTCTTTAATTTCTCACATTTTATCTGCTCCATGATTCGCTTGATTTTTATAAAATTATTTATTTGTTTTCTAATTTGGGCCCCACAACTAATACTAGAGTTTTATTTTACAAATAAGCTTTCATATAGGTATAATATACTATCTGAATGTTAGTCTCAGTAAATTGGAAGATAAGGGGGAAAAAGGGTCAACTTTTAAATAATAAATTATTAAATCTGTTAGACAAATTATTTAAAAGTACAATTAAAATATATATTTCAAATTTTAGATTGTGTAGTTTCTGAGATAAAGGGGGAATAAGTCAATGTATAAATAATATTTTTGTTAATATCTTTTAAACAAATAATTTTAAAAATATGAAAAAAATTATTTGTATTTCTCATAATGAGCCTTTTATTTGGTATATTACATGACCCGTTTGAATTTTTTTATTATTTATTTTTATTTAATTCTACAATTTGCCCCCAAAATTAATATTAGAGTTTTCTACTAATTCTTCTTATAAAGTTCAAGTGAGGGCCTGTACCCTTAATTATTTTCAAAATTTTAGACAATATGGTTTCGAAAATAAAACAATAAATGATAATTTTTTATAAATTTTTGATAATATCTTGCAAAGAATTAATTTTGGAAATATGAAAAATATACATTTGTACTCCTCCTAATGAGCCCTTTCATTTAATGTATTGCATGATGCGTTCAATAAAATTTTAATTAAATTTTTTGTTAATATTTTCAAAATATTTATTTTAAAAATCTGGAAAAATATTGTATTCGTCATAATGAGTCCTTTGATTTGTTAAATTACACGATGCGTTAGAAATACTGTATTTTATATTTTCTATTTAATGCTGTAATTTGCCCCCCAAAATTAATATTAGGAGTTTCTCCTTATTATTCCAGTAGTCCAGGTGGGGTCCTATATAACTAATTTTGTTCCAATTTATACGTCTGATGGTTTCGGAGATAAGGGGAGGGGGAAATTGATAAATTTTATATTTTTGTTAATATCTTTTAAATAATTTATTTGAAAAATATAAAAAAAGATGTATGTATTTACCATAATGTGCCTTTTAATTTGATATATTACATGATCCGTTAGAAACAATTTTAATTATATGATTTATATAATTCTGTAAAATTCAAAATCTTACGTCTTACCGTTTCGAAGATAACGGGGGGGGACCGGTCGATTTTTAGTCCCCCTCCAGAAGTACCTTTAAAATCAAAATTTCTTCAATTACGATATGTACTCCTAATCGTGTCACCAAACTACTGATACCAAATTTCAACCTTTTCCGTCCAGTAGTTTAGGAGAAAATGGCTATGATGTGAGAGAGGGAGAAATCCGGAGTGATATTATAAGGGTATCCGTATACTGTATATACGGAACCCTAAAAATGGTCTCTTATACTTAATATTCTGTTCCTTTTGCTTTCCGGCTTGTACTCGTATTATTATATTTATAGATTCGGTATAACTGGATACTGAAGCTGCAAACTGATTGATTCAATTGTATATTTTCAACAGTTTTTTTTTTAGAAATATTCGGGCCGTTCCCGATGTGATAAACTAATTCTTTCTGCAACCGATTTATTTCTTTATGGTTAATCCCTGAAGTTTTTTCCTGTGCCTTTTAAATTTGTTAAATGTGTTTGCCGTGGTTAAAATCTATTTCTCCTTTTTTAACTTAAAACATATCTACGTTAGATTTCCATTCATCTCTCCAATACGTCACTTTATAGTCTTAATTATCAATATTAGAAACCATGGTTTATTATAGAGGTGAAACGACGGGCTCACTTCGAGGCTTCAAGAAATTCGTAATACTAAATAAAAGATCGGCAAGAGGCCTCCAAGACTCTGGCCTGGTCCCTTAATACCAACAGGAATCGACATTTTTCATGTTCTAAATCTAAATCTGTTTTATTTTCACATTCAAATTCAGTTCTGTTCTTGGATTTATTTAAAAACACAGTCGAACTCACTCTAATTTATTTCCACTTTAACACAATTTATATTCAAAAGAACTATTTACAATTTATCTTAACTATACAATACGATCGATGAAATCTGAATGAATCCCATCGCCAGCTGTCTGTATTTATATATTTCTCTCGGAATTGTCTGGTAAGACAACGAACCATCGGCAAACTTCTTTCATGTGTTCTGGAAACTTCAAGGGAATTCCCAGTAACGGCAGCTGTCGGCCTGTTGAGAGGCAAAACATTTCGGATTAATGTCCCCTCCAGGAATTAGTTCATGGCCGATTGCACCAGCTGTCGGATGAATTCTCGTAACAATAGTATTAAATATCTATTAAACTCTTAATAAATTTAAGTTTAATTATTAAGAAATAAAAAATAACTACATGTAAATAAAGTGTATGTATAAAACTATTTTTCCAATAAATGATAAAAAATAGTAACATACACATAATCTGATTTTTGTAAGAAGTTTCACGTCAGATGCCCAAATTTGACAGCCTTTATTTACGAGATTAATTGATGCTTTATTATGTGTATTTATTTAATTTGAAAATAACATAAACTCTGATTCATGGAGATATTATTTAAAATATATAACGAAAAAAAAAACAATTTTAAAGCATTATTTTTAACATGAAAAACTTAATTTTAAATGTTAATGACCATTTCAAACAGCAGATGAATGCAATACGGATTTATAACATTAATGTGAGGATATCGTTAGAATAAATTAAAATTAACAAAGAGCATTTATGCATTTGGGCGTCAGAAGTTTTGGATGTACAGAAATGAATGCAGCAAGTTATATTATAAAAACAAATACAATTTGTATGATATTCTGGAAGAAATTATTTTTTCATATGCGTTTAGAATTTCATACCACCCACATACATTGTTTTCTGGGCAATACAGGAAGGATATTCTCAAATAATATATCCATCTCCAAATCAGCAACAAATATTCATTCATATGTTTGGATTTATCTGGATTATTTTTTTGTTGAATTCGGGAACAGCCCAGTGCCACACTATTTTTTTTTAATGTTTTGCACATTATAATATATTAACGCAACCACACACTGTAATATCCAATTAAAAGGGCGCAAGTGGGACTAGACACACAGAGCCTCCTGCGGTTTTTTAGTACAAGGAGGCACCGTTTCCTCGAAGCTGTAATGGGATAGGCACCGAAACACCTCTTTATTACACCGTGGTTGAAACCTTTGTACATCACTTTGTCGAAAGTGACAGTGATGTCATATGGGTGCTGGTAAGTTTTGTCAATACTATTACACCCACGTCCATAACGAAGTCCCCTTCAATCTCTATAATCTTATGCCAAATGCTGGTTTCACCTAAGGTTCAAATCTCTGTTAGACATTGGCTGCAGAAGCGCCAGTTCCGAATAGGTGTGGTTTATTTTACCGCACATGAGAAAACTGCCGGTCTCCTGGCAGAGAACAGAAACACGTCTGCCCATGGTGGAAATAATCTCCTGTTGTTATTGAATTAGCAGCTAATTGAACTAGTAAGCGATTTAATTCACTATATATGCTCTAAACGGCAACTAACGTGTAATAATAATACATCTCCAGAACAAAGACGAATACACAAACTGGATAGTTTTAATTCTATTCACATGTATAATATTTTTACGAAATTTACCCAAAGCCTACCCTGTTTCATTTCGACAACAATCGATTTGAGATAAAAAATGGTTCTCGAAAAGACTCGGCACCTGTAGGAGTGATGACTGATTTTACTGGAGAATTCGACGCTGGTTTTATAAAGGAAGCAGGCCACGATCGCTAGTTCAGTTGGTGGAGCGAAGAGTTTATATGTAAAATTGTTATTGTGATATTTGAATCAGCTGTTGTATATTCGATGTAAATAAAGTTCTAGAAAAGTGAAAGTGAATATTAGTTTTATAATTTTAAATTGAACCCACGGACTATATTGCAATTTGGTGATCAGAAGTAAAGGATTAAGTGTAGTTAAAATCGTAATTTGATTTATGGAAACCCGAAGAATGGAAAAAATGGACGAAACTACCAAAAAAATAGTCAAGCAGGTTACAGAGGGACTAGACGAAAAAATAGTCCAGATTCTAGAAAAACGTGACAAGAAGGAAAAACAACATCAAGAAGAAATGCAACAAAGGTTAGTAAAATCTTTTGATGAAAACCGTAAAATAGAATTAGAAAATGTTGTCACTACGATGAAAATAATTTCGAAAAGATTGTTGAGGAGGTCTTGAATTATTTTGTCTGTTCATTGGGTTTTCTCTCCCCAAAAATTTTTTTTCTTGCAACAGATAAGTATTTAAAAATTGTATATGTAGAACAAAGTGTAGTAAGGCAATTTCGTAAAATTGCCCGGATTACTGGCTGTCCGTACAGAGATTCTTCCTCACAGTTATTCTGAGAGAAAGAGATGTCTACAAAATGATCAACCAGTATTCCTGTATATAAGTAATGTATTGTATATTGTGTAATAGTTATCTGTGTATGGAGACGTTTCAACTCCGAATCTGGAGTCGTTGTCAATCGTTTAGTGTTGTTTTCGAGGTTTTTTCTAAAAAAATTCGGTTTGATCTTGAATTTGTTGTTTGTCAAAAAATTTGACACTGACAAATTTGTCGTTTGGCGATCAATTGACGCTGAGGTTACCATTTTTTTGTTCTGTTAGCTATAAATTCCTCCAGTCCAAATGAAGGTCGGCTGAAGGTGCTCCGATTTCAGTGTTGTTTATCATCATACATCTGGCTTCTTTAAGTTTTCTCTTTTTTAAATTTTCTTCTCTCAACAAAATCTTTGTTTTATCCCAGTCTATCCTATGGCTCCCGGTGCTGGTTAATACATGATTGGCCAAATTTGATTTGTCCACATGTCTTCTGGAAATGTTATATTGATATTCTTTTTTCCTCACTTCTAAAGGTCTTGAAGTAAAATTTTTTTGACAAGCAACAATTCAAGATCAAGGCGAAATTTTTTAGAAAAAACTTCGAAAACAACACTAAACGATTGACAACGACTCCAGACTCGGAGTTGAAACGACTCCATACACAGATAAGTATTACACAATATACAATACATTACTTATATACAGGAATATTGGTTGATCATTTTGTAGACATCTCTCTCAGAATAACGGTGAGGAAGAATCTCTGTACGGACAGCCAGTAATCCGGGCAATTTTACGAAGTTGCCTTACTACACTTTGTTCTACATATACAATTTTTAAATACTTATCTGTGGCAGGAAAAAAATTTGGAGCAGAGAAAACCCAATGAACATACAAAATACTACGATGAAAACCGAACAACAAAAGATTGTTTCCACGATGGAAGAAAAACAACAAAATCTAGTTTCCACGATGAAAAATGAACAACATAATTTAATTAAAAGTATATTCTCGAAATTTGTAGAAAAACAAGATCAAATTGAATTAAAACGACAAAATGAATTTAAATTATTAGAAGAAAAACGACAAAATGATTTTAAAGTATTTGAAGAGAAACAAGATCAACGAAACTGAAGAGAAAAGACAACTGCAATTTGAACAATTAATGCAAATAGTAGCACAAGTTAATGAAACACTTAATGACAGTATGCAAATAGTTGACTCAGACATAAAAGAAATAAATGATGACATTAAGACCATAAAAAATACGGTGGACACTCTTGAAATCAAAGTAGATGACCTCTATTCCATCCAAAGTCAGGTAAAGTTTGAAATCAGTTCTATTCAAAACACAGTTCAAGATAAAATCAGTGCCATCCAGTATAAGGTAGAAACATAAATCAAAAAATTGCAACAGGACTTACAGCGAAGAAAATACCAGCACACCGTGAGTACCAAAGGGTCCGTTAGCAAATCACCCACATTTGATGGCATCTCATCTTGGCCCATGTATAAACGGCAATTTGAAGCCCTGGGTACAGCTAATAGATTACCAAGAAAAATCCACGTCTGTGGTAATTTCGTTAAGAGGTCCGGCCCTAGAACTCCTCCAAAATCAATTCTTGAGCCAGGTATACCAAGTCCAACTGAGTGGAAAACGCAAAAATCCGGTGAAAGCCTCCAAGAATTCGAAGCAGAGATTAGACGGTTAGTTCACTTGTCCTACCCAGACCTGCCTGAGGAAACGAAAGACCAGTTGGCCACACAGAGTTTCATAAACGGCATCAGAGATGTGGAAGTACAACGAAATCTAAGACTAAGTGGCGTCAAGAAAAGTAATGAAGCTCTACTTCGGGCTTTGGAAGTAGACGCCGTCACAAACATGTCCAAGCCGAGGGTCCGAGCAGTTTTCTTTAACCAGGAAGAACAAAATATTAGAATGGTCACAAAGAACTGGCACCCCGGGGGCATGTTACCGCTGCGGACGGACAGGACACTTCCAAGGTGACTGCCGAGTAAGGCTACCGGAACGATCACCAACCAGGGGTAGCCAACAAACCGACCTTACCAACCAGGGAAACTCCAACTAGTCAGCATAAGGGGGCGTATGCTGACTCACCCTCCACCAGCCCCCAGGACAGTATCTATCCGGGGATCGATACCGGTGCCGCCGTGTCCATTGCCAAGTCCAGGGTTTTGAGAGCATCAGAAATTCGGCCAGTTACCAATAACATCCAGCTCAGAACAGTCACCGGCGACTCCATGTCAATACAGTGTGAGGCAGATGTCGTGCTACAGATAGGGGACAACATGATCCGGCATAGGGTCCTGGTAGCGAATATTGAGGACGATTTTATACTGGGAATGGACCTAATTAGCCAGCATGGATTTATGTTCGACCCGAGATATGATCTTCTTCGGTTCCTAAATGAGGAATTTGTATTGACACGGCCCGTCAACAGTTCAGTCACCTCCATAAAAATTGTGGTAAAGTCTACAGCTAGAATTCCCGGTCGAACGGAACAGATTATTCATGAGCAGCTAGACAGCACTCCTGGGAGCTGCGTTGGAATGGTGGAGCCCGTACACTCAACTCATGACTACTTAGTTGGTCGGGCTATGGTTAAAACCGGACGAGATATACCAATCAGAGTCCTGAATTTGTCCAACAACGACATCAGAATTGTCAATGGTCAAGAGATAGCTTGTTTCGAGCCAGTAGAATTGCGAAGAAGAGTACTAGACGTCGGTGAAGGAGACAGGGCCCAGTAAAGAGTTCCTACAACAGTTTGCTGACCATTTGACACAGCTGACACCAGAGATCCAGAAGAAAGCCAAGCAATTTATCACAAAGCACTGGCAAATTTTTAACAGTCAAGATGGAACCACTGGTCACCCCAACATCATCCAGCATCGAATAGATACCGGAAAGGCTCAACCCATCAGACGACTACCATTGGAGCAACAACAGGCAGTCGAGGAAAACATCGAGTCCATGTTACAGAGAGGAGTTATTGAGCCATCCATCAGCCCATGGTCTGCTCCCGTCGTGCTAGTTAAAAAGAAGGATGGAACCACCCGATTTTGTGTGGATGACGTCACGAAGAAAGACAGCTATCCACTACCCCGAATTGATGACACTTTGACCACACTAGCAGGCTCCCGTTGGTTCTCCACACTAGACCTAAAAAGTGGATATTGGCAGGGTGGTCTACACGCAAACGACAGAGAGAGAGAGAGAGAGAGAGAGAGAAGACAGCGTTCTCCACCAGTAAAGGGCTGTTTCAGTTCACGGTCATGCCCTTTGGGTTATGTAATGCACCCGCTACATTTGACAGGCTAATGGAGTATGTACTGAGCGGGTTAACATGGAGGACGTGCTTAGTATACCTCGAGGACATTTTAGTAATGGGTCAGACATTCGACGACCATCTGAAGAACCTGGGTGAAGTATTCTCCAGAATTAATAACGCCAACCTGAGACTCAACCCGAAAAAGTGTTCTTTGTTCCAAAAAGAAGGAGCATTTTTTGGGCCACGTCGTTTTTGAGTCAGGAATCCGCACCAACGAGGACAAGATAGAAGCGATCCGTGATTGGCCAGTCCCGAGAGACAAGCATGAACTGCGAAGCTTCTTGGGCCTCAGTTCCTACTACAGGCGATTTGTTGAGGGATTTGTCACCATTGCCGCGCTTCTACATCGGCAGACCTCTGAGAAAGAGACCTCCCGTTGGAATCAGGATTGCGAAACATCATTCAGACGACTGAAGGCAGCACTATGTTCCAGTCCAATCCTAGCCTTTCCTACACAGTCCGGCAAGTTCATTTTAGACACCGACGCCAGCAACACAGATTTGGAGGCCGTCCTATCCCAGGTGCAGGATGGTGAAGAGAGGGTGATCGAGTACTACAGCCGTGGATTCTCGAAACCGGAAAGAAATTATTGTGTCACCAGAAAAGAACTTCTGGCAATAATAAGGGCTGTAGACCATTTCCACAAATACCTTTATGGTCGTCATTTCTTAATCCTAACAGATCATGCCGCACTTAAATGGCTGATGGACATGAAGACACCGGAGGGACAACTGGCCAGGTGAATGGAGAAATTACAGCAATACGATTTCAAGGTGGAACACCGTGCCGGCCGTTTGCACAATAATGCCGATGCCCTATCCAGAAGACCCTGTAGAGCAGAATGTGGACATTGTCTGAAGACGGAACAGCGAGAGGGTATCTCCATCAGGCAGATCCGAGTGCAGGCCAATGAAGACTGGACAACGGAATAGTGCATCCAGGATCAAATGGCTGATCCATACATCGAACCAATCTTGGTTGGCGTGCTGAAATCGTTATGGGCTCAGTGGGACTCTCTAAGAGTAGACAATGGAATGCTCAAGCGAGTTTGGGAAAGCGTTGATGGACGAGAAACCAAGCCCCAACTGGTAGTTCCGAAGAAAAAGGTACCAGCCATCCTGACCGAAGTACATGATGGAATTACCGGTGGCCACCTGGGCATGAATAAAACCCTTGACAAAGTTCGCCAGCGGTACTACTGGGTGAATTACTTCGAAGACGTCAGAGCTTGGTGCCCCAAATGTGTCATCAGTGCAGCCAGTAAGGGCCCGAAGACCTGGACCAAGGCCGAATGCTGCAGTAGAATGTGGGCGTCCCATTTGAGAGAATTGCCAGCGATGTCGCCGGTCTATTTTCCGTGTCTGAGAGGGGGAACAAATACATTCTGGTATTACTTCAGCAAATGGCCTGAGGCATATGCGATACCCAACCAAGAGGCAACCACAGTAGCGACGGTGTTAGTAGAACAACTATTCAGCAGGTTTGGCGTCCCGATGGAACTACATTCAGACCAGGGGCGTAACTTCGAATCGAATGTATTCCAGAAGGTTTGCCCGATGTTAGAGATCAGGAAAACGAGAACAACACCATTGCACCCACAGTCAGACGGAATGGTGGAAATATTCAACAGGACCTTGGAACAACACCTATCCAAGGTCGTCAGCAATAACCAGCGTGATTGGGATGAACATATTTCCCTATTCCTGTTGGCATATCGCTCTGAAGTACATAATAGTACAGGCCTGACCCCAGCCAGGGTCCTATTCGGAAAGGAGCTGCGATTACCCTGCGATTTGGCATTTGGCTCCCCCGAAGAACCTTCCCAAGACATCGAGGATTATGCCGACCAGCTCCGATATAACATGCTGGCAATACACGAATTAGCCCGAACACAGAAGTTGGCCACCAGTGACCGGATGAAGACGCGATACGACCTCAAGGCCAATTCAGTCGGGTTCCAGGAGAGAGACAAAGTCTGCTGTACAACCCCAACGGAGCAAGGGCAAATCCCCAAAGCTTACACCCGCCTGGGATGGTCCATACGAGGTGGTCAACAGGCTTAATGACGTCGTCTACCGGATCCGTCGAAACCCCAAGGCTAAATTGAAGGTGGTTCATTTAGATCGACTCGCTCCCTACCATGGAGAGGATGTTTCTGATCGGGACGATCAGAATTAAGGGGGGTGGGGCAGTGTTACGAAATTTACCTAAAGCCGATCCTGTTTCATTTCAGTATGACAATAATCACTTTGAGATAAAAATGGTTCTCGAAAAGACTCGGCACCTGTAGGAGTGATGACTGATTTTACTGGAGAATTCGACGCTGGTTTTATAAAGGAAGCAGGCCACGATTGCGAGTTCAGTTGGTGGAGCGAAGAGCTTATATGTAAAATTGTTATTATGATATTTGAATCAGCTGCTGTATATTCGATGTAAATAAAGTTCTAGAAAAGTGAAAGTGAATATTAGTTTTATAATTTTAAATTGAACCCACGGACTATATTGCAATATGTTTAATGTAAAAAATTCACAGTTTGGGAATCTCCTGTTTCAGATAGGTCTATAGATTCGCTCGATGTCGAAGGTGTGTTTAGTGTTTGACGATTCAAAGGTTGCATATCAAGAGATAAAATAAGAAATATCGATATAACCAACCAAGACCAAGATTGATAAAACTATCGAAATTACTTTCAAGATATGGAGCAGATATTCTATGCCGTTTTTGACATTCGTTCTGGTAAACTTATCATACAATTATCTGCAAAATCACACTCTAAAATAAGTTCAGGAACAGCTGATATAGATAACTAAGTTCAGTTTGTACAAAACTAAGACTGTTGTAATAAATATCACTGAGATATGTATAAAAATTCTTTTGAAATTTGTTTGAATTCAGAGTTTTAAAAATTTTTAAATGGAAGATATATTTTTGGTTCATTTTCTTAGTGGGTTTTAATAAGAGTAGTGTTCCAGAGATGAAAAATATATGTCTAAAGAAAATATATTTTTTAAGAGCAAATCTCTATTGACAACAAAAAGGGTATCGTTTAGTACTTATGAGCCAATAATAGCGCTGAGCCATATATTTGACGATTCAAGTCCCATCACGCCTTGCCGCCGAAATGAATAATTGGATTCATTTATTTGGATCTCGGGAAGTAATTTAAAAGTAATGAAGGGTGTAACAGAATATTCGATGTCCAAATGTGATTAATGTGTTGATTGAAACTAATGATTGTGTCTTCATTGTCAGTCGACGTGCATCATTTGGTGCGACTTTATCTCATTATTGAAACGTGACAAGGAAAGTTACATTATTCACTACAGGCCCCCATTCGGAATAGAGCCCAGGGATTCCTCGAATTCTCCCGATTCAATTTCTTGCTGAAAAGTTTAGTTTATTTTCTGGAGAAAGGGGGTATCTCACATAACTAATAAAAGAGTTGTTCGCTGCCTGAATTAATCAGACTTTATTTTTGTTTTTCCATACATCGTATGTCTGGAAACTTTTCCTATTAATAAAAACAACAATCTTCTTACAAAGTTCGGCAATGAATTGGCAGTGACCCTGATTTGAATTAAGACAACGCAAGAGTCTTTATTTGTTTGAGATTTGTTATTTCCAGTCCAGAGATATAAAAAAGTTTTATCTCATAATATATACCAACGTGATGTAGTATTTTATGGTTGGATCGTCTTGACAATACTGATTCAGCTTTTCTTTCCTCAATAAAACTGTAGGGTTAATTGCAGCAATTATCTTCAAGATCTTCATTGATAGTATTCATCTAATCAATTGTTATCGTTTTAGAGACTCATTGAACAAATGCTCTTTAGTTCTGAAAAGGTTTTGCAGGAAGATAACAAGGTTGACTGACTTCATGTCTCAATTAATCAGTATATGTTTTTTTTTGTTTTTTTAATGTGTGTTTAGCGATTTCTCAAAACCGACTCAACAAATTTGGATCATATAAACTCTATTCGGTTAAGATAGATTCATCAGTGGTCCGTTTTTTAATGACATGACATACACCGTTTTTTAGAAAATTGGCAACAACTTGTTTTAATATATTAACCTTCGGCAAAGCCGAAGTATTAAGCAAAACTAGACTGTAGAAATTGAAAATAGATCGGAAAGTAACTTTATTTTTTATCATCTTCTATACTATCTATCTATACTATTATAACATTGTAAGTTTGTCTGTTTGTTTGTCTGAAGCGATTTTGCTGAATCTTTTTTTGTTGCAAAGCCTATAGTTTGACTTAAAATCTGGTAGACATTTTATCTCTCTAAATTGACAGAAACGGTAGATATAGGGAAAAAACTTCTACCATGTTGGGTAATACAATTACTCAATTGGTTCCACAACATGCACAAAATATTAGATACTGGCATCAGCTTAGCTTTTACTATAAATTCGGAATGTGCAAATGTAAGATGTTTCGATTTAAGAAAAATCAACTGATATAACAAGCGTAATTTTACAGGGTGTTCTGTATATAGGAAACTTAGAGCGGAGTAGAATTAGATAGATTTAAAAAATCTAAAAAAAAGTTATATTTGGTGTCCTATAAGCAGCTGCATATATACAATGTGGTGGAAATAAGGGAGAGTGGAATTAGTTGTACGGGTCATAAACAGTTCCATATACCAAGTGATGGAAAAAGGGTAGAATATTTGTACAGTTTGAATAAAAAATCTAAAAAAAATGTGTCAGGTAAGCAGTTAGGATCTTTGAATCATGTTCATAAGATTATGTTATTATGAAATGGGTTGGAGACATGTTAGAAGCAGTTGTTTATACAGGGTGTTTAAAATATAAGATAGCCTGAAATTATTTATGTTGTGGTTAAAAACTTGTTTTATATCCACAAGTAGTGGCATATATTGGATGGTTGAAATATGTAGTGGAATATAATTACAGGTAGGTTTAAAAAATATTATAAAGTAATGTTATGATCTAGAAGCTGTTCCATTTACCGGATGGTTGAAATATAGGGTGGGGTGGTATTCTAAGGATACAGGTTGGTACAAAAATATTATATTTAGTAGCAAGTAAGTAGTTGCATACAGAAAGTTGTTGAAATATAGGGTGGTATACAGTTATAATTATACAGGGTGGGTAAAAAATGCTATACAAATTTTGTTATAGAGCAGTTGCATATATGGAGTACCTGAAATATGGTGCGCAGTAAAGTATAGTTGTACAGTGTCATTCAAACAAGGTTAGAAAAAGTTGTAAATGAAGGGTGGTTTAAATTAAGTGTGGAGAGAAATTATACTTTAATATGTTTTGAAAAAATATGAGGAAAAATTGTGAAATAAGAAGTTGCAAAGATAGGATAGTTGAAATATAGGATGAACAAGTGTTATGATAATTATTTTAAAAATGTTATATTGGTTGACCAATAAGCAGTACTTGTAATACGTACAAGGTGATTCAAAAACATGTTGAACAAAATTGTTATATTGGACATAGACTTATACTTAAACAGGGTGGTACAAAATATTTTATACTGTGTGGCCGATAAGTAGTTGCAAATACAAGATATTTAAAATAGCGGGTGGAGTAGATTTATAGATAAAACTGGTTGGATAACTTTTTTTGGGGGATAGAATATGAGCTGTTGCATATATGCAATATACTTTCAAGGGTGGTTCAAAAATGGTTATATAGCGTAGTCCATAAGCAATTGCATATATAATATAGTGAGTAGACCAGAGTTGTTAAGTGTTTAAAAAATGTTATTTTGCTGAGTCATTTTTTGTTGCAAAGTCTATAGTTTGACTTAAAATCTAACATGTTGGATAACAGAATTACTCTATTTATTGGTTCCACAGCAAACAGCAATCAGCTTAGCTGTTATTCACAATTCGGAATATGCCAATATAACATGTTTCGATTAAAAAAATCAACTGATATATAAACCGTAATTTTACAGGGTGTTCTATATATAAGAAACTTAGTGCGGATTAGAATGACATTGATTTTAAAAAAGATATATTAGATGTATAATAAGCAGCATATATACAAGGTGATTGAAATAAGCGGGATTGGAATTAGTTATAGAACTAGGTTCTAGGAAGTTATATTGAGTGGGCCATAAATAGTTGCATGTACCAGGTGATTCATAAACGGGTGGAGTAGAATTATATTTATATAGGGTGGATAACAAAATGATATATTGCTTTGGCTCACAAGTAGTTGCATAGAAAATATGGTTGAAATAATAGTAGAATATTTATATACGGTGGAATACATTTTTGTTATGTAAGCAGTTAGGTTCTTTGAATTATGTTCTTGAGTTATTATAGTTATGAAGTGGGTTGAAAAAATGTTAGAACAAGTTGTTTATACAGAGTGGTGGAATATAAGATCGAGTGGAATTATAGATTATAGAGTTATTAAAACATATTTTATATCCACAAGTAGTTGCATTCATAGGATGGTTGAAATATGTAGCGGAGTATAAATACAGCTATACAAGTGTGTTTAAAAAATATTATAAAAAAATGTTATGATCTACAAGCTGTTCCATTTACGGGATGGTTGAGATATAGGGTGGAGTATAATTTTAAGGATACAGGGTGATACAAAAATGTTATATTGGGTGGCAAATAAGAAGTTGCATATACAATGTTGTTGAAATATAGGGTGGAGTAAAATTATAATTATACATGGAGGGTAATACATGGTAGAAACATTTTGTTATATAGCAGTTGCATATATGTAGTATCTGAAATATGGGACGCAGTAAAGTTATAGTTACACAGTGTGAAAAAGTTGCAAATGAAGGGTGCTTTAAATGAAGTATGGAGAGAAATTATACTTTATAATGTGGATAAAAAAATATGAAGGAAAATTGTGAAATAGACTGGCTCATCATCCGTTACACGCATAGGATAGTTAAAAGTGTTATAGTTAAGTATTTAAAAAAATTAAACAAAATTGTTATATACGGTGCCCCATAAGGAGTTGCAGTTTTGGTGGAATATATTGGGCATTGATGGATTTATAGTTATACAGGGAGGTTCAAAAATGTTATATAGTAGTCCATAAGCAATGCGTAGATAAGATAGAGAGTGGAGTTGAATTATATTAAAGTGTTTCAAAAATGTTATACTTGGTGGCCCCTAAGCAGATCAACCTACAGGGTGTTTGAAATATTTTGTAGAGTAAAATTATGGTTATACAGGATGGTTCAGAAATAAGTTATAATGTTTGACTGATTGGCAGCAGTATGTAGAGGATGGTTTTAATGTAGATGGAAGAATATAGTTATACAAGGCGGTTAAAAAATTTATTAAAATTGTTATATAGGGTGGACGAAAAGCAGTTGTAGTTTGGGTGAGTGTTTAAATAAAGGTTTGGTGTTAGGGTGTCAAACTGTGTTTTTACATTTGTGACACACCAAGGGTTCCACAGGTGTTTCCATTAGGGTGGATCGAAAAGTTTAAAAAAATTGTTATATACTGCTTGAACAGATGCATCCTATAATGGAATACTTGAAACATGGGGCGAAGCAAGATTATAGTTTTAGAGTGTGATTAATAAATGTTAGAAAAAGTTGCATATAAAGAGTGATTAATTTTACTTTACAAGGTGGCTCAAAAAATATCAGAAATAATTGTTATATAGCGTAGACCATAAGCAGTTGCATAGCTAAAAGTAGTTATAAACAGGTGTTAAAAATAGTTATATTGGGTGACAGCAGCATATACAGGATAGTTGTACTAGATTTACAGTTATTCAAGGTGATTCAAAAAAATTCGAATAAAATTGTTATATAAGGTGGCTTATAAGCACTTGCAGTGTGTGTGAAATATATTAGGGATTGGTGGATTTATAGTTAAGTAGGATGTCTCAAAAAATTTGGAAAAATTATTATATAGGATAACCCATATGTTTCATAAGTTATTTCTTTTTGCAGACTTGTAAATTCCGTACGCGGGTGAAATCGTGGGTAACGGCTAGTACTATTATAAAATTGTAGTTGACTGTTTGGATTGTTTTTTGTTTTTACCTCATCACGTAATAACTACTCCCCTGTTTTTACTGAATCTTTTTTTGTTGCAAAGCTTATAGTTTGGCTTAAAATCTGGTGTACATTTTGTCTCCCTACATTGACAGAAACGGTAGATAAAAGGAAAAAACTACCACCATGTTCGGTAACACGGTATATTGAGTGACCTTTAAACAGTTGTATATACCAGGTGGTTGAAAAACGGGTGGAATTGAATTATATTTATACAGGGTGGATAAAAAATATGTATGTAAACAGTTAGGATATTTGAATTATCTTGAGCTATCATTAAAGTTATGAAATGGGTTGAAAAAACAGTTGTTTATACAGGGTGGTTTAAATATAATATTTAGTGGAATTATTAGTTTATAAGGTGGTTAAAAAATTGTTTTATGTCCACAAGTACTTCAAAAGTTCACAAGTAGCATATTATAGGATAGGATAGCAGAGTATAATTACAGTTATACAGGTGGGTTTAAAAAGTATTATAAAGGAATATTATGATCAAGGAATAACAAGCTGTTTCTTATACCGGATAGATAAAATATAGGGTGAACTAGAATTCTAAGTATACAGGGTAGTGAAAGAATGTTATATTGGGACGGTTATAAGTAGTTGCACATACAAGGTTGTTGAAATATAGCGTGGGGCAGAATAATAATTATATATTGTGGGTACAAAAGTTAGAAAAATTGTGTTATATAGGGTAGAGCATGAGCAGTTGCATATATAGAGTACCTGAAATATGGGGCGAAATCAAATTATCGTTACACAGTGTAATTCAAGCAAGGTTAGAAAAAGTTGCAAATGTAGGATGGTTTAAACGAAATGTGTGGCAGAAAAAATATTATAAAAAATATGAGGAAAAATTGTGAAATAGCGTAGCTCATAATCAGTTGCATAGATAGGATATTTGAAATATAGGGAGGAGTAGAGTTAAGTAGTTTAATATTTAAAAATTGTTAAATAGGGTGCCCAGTTGCAGTTTTGGTGCAAATTTATCAAATCTGGTTAGTGATATAAGACTTGAAATATAGAGTGAATCAGTGTGTTTATGTTATATTTGATGGCCCCTAAGCAGATCGTACTTAAAATATTTTGCCAGGATTGTTCAATGAGAGACTAAGTTATAATGGTTGGCTAATTGGTAGCAGTATGATAGTTTAAATGTAGGTGGAAGTAGAGTTATAGCAGTTTGGAGTGATAAGTATGTTGACGTCAATGAAGCCCCCCCCAAATTCCTGAGTCCGTGGTTATGAAGGCAGTTGTTAAAAACAGTTAAATATGTTGGGGTTTGGTGAATTTTGTTATACAGAGTGGTACAAAAAATATTATATTGGGCGGCCCATAAGTAGTTGTTAATATAAGGTGGTTGAAGATAGAATTCAAATTTTACAGGGTGGATTAAAAAATGTTAAATAAATTATGTTATATAAGTTAGAACATAAACATATATGGAATACCTGAAATATGGAGCGAAGCAAAATTATATTTATCTATTGTGTTTAACATAATGTTAGTGGGAAAAGTTAAATATAAAGGCCGGTTATAAATTATAGTGTACGGAGTGACTCAAAAATTATCACAAATAATTGTTATATAGCTTATACGGGGTAATACATAACCAGCAGCTTATACAGGATAGTTGCAATATAGGGTGAAGAAGAGTTACAGTTATACGGTGGCTCCAATATATATTGAATAAAATTGTTATATAATGTGGACCATAAGCACTTGGAGTTTGGGTAAAATAAATTCGGGATTGGAGGATTTATAGTTATGTTGGGTGGTTCGACAAAGTTAGAAAATATTGTTATATTGGATAGCCCATATGTTTCATAAGTTATTTCTTTTTCCAAAGAATTATTCATTCCATTTGCGGGTGAAACCGCGGGTATCGTCTAGTAATAACTAACATTGTTATCAAAGAAAAATATTTAGATTTAAAAACTGGTGTAATATTTTTAAATGAAACAAATCTGGCTGTACGAAACCTGGGGTTCAATAAATTGAAAAAAACTTTTTGTTAACCAACTTCAATATGAATGTTTTCAATTTGTCTCTATATACAGTGTGTCTTAAGTTGGAGTCAAAAGAAATCTTTTTCTGAATAATATTTTGAAAAAAAGTTATTCTTAAAAAATAGCATGGTCTGAAACCTATACAGTCATCATTATATGTCGCTTTTTCAACTGTATATGAGGTTTGTCGAAATATATGAATTAGTCTTAAAAGTGAAGTATTTTTTATAACATCAAAAATTATTATCAAACAGAAAGAAATATTATTAAAACTTCACATTTGCGCCTATATTATAGATTTGTTCACCGTTTAAGGTTTGTCAGAAATATAAATTTTTGCTGAAAAGTGAAGTATTTTTGATAATATTCTGGTTTAAAATAAAATGTTCCTGTATTGACATAAGAGTTTTCTGTGTTGTATAATAACTAACATTTTCCATTGATAAAAATATGCAATAATTTATCAAGAAAAAATATTTCAAGTCCTGTTATAATAAAACGTAGGTTTTACACTTTTTGTGGTTACCATCATCATGAATCACCTCATCAATTTTGGCAAATTAGTATTGTGTGATTTTATCTAAAAAAATCTTTAATTTCAGCATTTTTGTGTCCACATATACTCCCACTCTAACAGTGCTCTGAGTTATTTTAGCTTCGTTTAGAAAATTTTTTTATCACTTGGTAACGTTGGTCTCACAAGCATAACTTTGATCCATCAGAACTTTCAAAAATAAAGATATGTCAAAATAAAATTTTCAAATACGACCCTCACCACTGGGATCTCGGATACTAAAAGAGATACAAAGAAGTTTAAATAAGATAAAATTATGTCATTTGGATAAATGCAGTTCTTTTAATTTCAATTTTCCAAAAACTGAAAATATCTGAAAGAAACTAAAAATTGGAGGTTTAATTTTTATTTTAATGTAGCCTTATTTCACTAGGAAATCCAATACCAAAAAAATATTTTTATTGTTACTTTTTTGCGCCTATATTATAGATACCCTTCTCAAATTTGCCACTCGAGGTTTTATTTTTTGGTTACCCTCATCAATTTTATTTGATATGATGACTTGTTATAATTTGCCTGCACATCTATTTAAATAAAAAGAAATATCACCTTAATCCGCCTTGACTCCACCGAAGAATTTTCTTTTTTTTTGCTGGGTCTGCTGCTTTTTGGAAATCCAAGATAAAGTATAGAAGCAGAATTGAATAAGGTACTAGAAATAAGTTGTGAGCGGAGGTAAAACTAAACTTTATAAACTTAAAATTTTTTTTTTAATAAATGTGAACCCTTCAAATTCAACTTACCAACTTTCATCAGATACGGATGTGCCACAGACTAGCGTCTGAAGAAAGTTTAAAGGAAGTTGTGTTACGAAACATACATTTCCCAGAAATTATGTGCATGGTGATCCTCATAGAACAATGGAATTTAGCAATTGACACTCAAATAACGATGATTCCCCAGGTTTATTTAACCATTTTTGGGGATGAAAGTGCTTTTTTAAAGAAGATTTGTTGTCAAAATAATATAGACACGTTGGGGAGGTTAGGCCGCAAGCCGGTTTTCGTTTTTTGTAATGATCGAATACTCGGACGTTATTTTTTCGAGGGGACTTTAAATGATAAAATATCTTAATTTCTGCAGAACCCAATTTGAAAAATATGTCGATGAGTTGCCACTGTTCAATTAATACAAGGTACTGATTTTAGCTTAACATAATACTGAGCTGATTGCCACTCATTAGATTTTCACATAGCTGGATAGGAAAATCGGGACCGGTATGGTGGCCGGCAAGGTCTCCAGACCTATGGTTCTGGATAAGTTTTGTGGGGCATTTTGGTAAATAGAGTAAATGGAGAACGAGAGAATTACACGATGGAAGAACTTATACAACTCAGATCTATTAGACGAAGATATGTTGTTAGGGCTGACACCAATTTGAATCGACTTGCTCGTTCATGTGCGCAAGAGGAAAGTCCTCAATTTGTTGTTATAATTTTTTATACACATTGTTCTTAATGTTTTTAAGTAATGTTCTATGCAACTGCTGCTTTCTGGATATAACTCAAAATATATTTGAAATGTCTTCAAATAGTATTAGAAAGTTAATGTCAAATGCAATTGCACGTACAATTTGCTGAAATTGTGGCTAAGGTATTTTTAACGAAACGCAGTAACTGGAAGTGTCAAAACTATATTAATACCAACAATAGTGCTGAAGTGAGCAAAGTAGCGAAAAATACAAGTGAGTCAATTCTGCACAAAGAAATTGAGTGTCTGAAACGTGAAAAAATTCTACATTAGAAGAATTCGAATACTGTAATAAATTGCACCGGAAAAAAATTCGAAGAGAGATTTAGAGAAAACATCAT
The DNA here is from genome assembly GCA_034190945.1 of Octodonta nipae. Classification (NCBI taxonomy): domain Eukaryota; kingdom Metazoa; phylum Arthropoda; class Insecta; order Coleoptera; family Chrysomelidae; genus Octodonta; species Octodonta nipae. The sequence goes on along the minus strand of CM067221.1, from coordinate 39,678,852 downwards.
TAAACAATTCAGATCTATTAGATGAGGAGATGTTTTTAGGGCTGTCACCACTTTAAATGGACTCACTCAATTTGAGCACTTGTTATAATATTCTTTATACATATGTTATTATAAATATTGTTCTTAATGTTCTATCAAATTTTTAAGTATTGTTCTGTGCAACTGTTGCTTTCCAGATATAACTCAAAATACATTTGAAATTTGTGCAAATAGTATTAGAAAGAGTGATATAACTTGTAAAATGTTTTGAACTTGTGGCTAAGGTGTTTTTAACGAAACGCAGTAATTGGAAGTGTAAAAACTGCATTGATACTAACAATAGTGCTGAAATTAACAAAGTGGCGAAAAATACAACTGGATCGATCCTGCACAAAGAAACTGAGTGTCTGAAACGTGAAAGAATTCTACTTTACAAGAACTCAAATACTGTAATAAACAGCAATGGAAGCTAATAAATTTGGAAGGAAAAATGTAAGTTTTGATGATAATAAACCGACTTTTAGCCAGGTAGCTGGCGAATCGGTAGGATCTATCGACAAAAACGAACTTAAACATTAGGTGTTGATTATTAAAACAGATGATGCAAAACAAATGTAGCGGAAAAAAATAAGAAAATTCAGATCCAGGAGGTTTAAAAATTCAGGTTAATTTTATAGACAACTGTGACTCTGTAAAATTATTAAAGATGGTTTAGTGGACAAAATTAAACATTAGCTGTGGCGGAACAAAAGAATTCAGGTGTTATTAAAGATGGTTTAGTGGTTAGCAGACAGACTTAAAAGTGCCAAATTGGGTAGTAAATATTATTTAGATAGTGAAAACAAATTTAAATTAAAGATTAATTGTATATGGTGTTGATCTAGCTATTGGTGATAAAAAATGTATGGACGATATTAAAAACAATAATTCAGTTTCCAATTGTATTGACAAGAATAATAAAAAACTAAAAATTGAAAAGAACAAAATTTTGTATTTGAGTTGTCACCTGAACTAAGAAAATCAACACTTAAAGAGGGATATGTTTCTGTAGACTGGCAGAGATGTAAAGTACAAGACCATATTAGTGCTGCTCTGATTTTGGCCATACCAGTAAAAGTTGTAAATCCAAATCATGTGTCTGTCCTATTTGCTCTGACAACCACTAATTAAAGAATTGTATAGCTGATTTTAAAAAACGTAATAATTGTAATAATTTTAATTTACAAACTAAAACTAAACACAATTATGAATATCCTATTGATCATGCAGCAAGTGATTATAAGTCATGTTTTTTTCACAAAAACATTGGAAATTTAAAAGCGAATATAGATTAAGGGGAAGAGTAAAATGAATATAAAACTAAGTATCGAGATATTAATACCAGATTATTAATTTCCAGTTTTCTTGTGACATTATTAATCAATATGCATTTGATACAGTTGCTCTAACTGAAACATGGCTGTCGCACGATATACCATCTAGTGCACTTGCTATTGCCGGATATCGTTTTTTTCCTCAAAAGGTGGTGTAGCTTTCTATGTTAAAAAATATTTTGGCAGAGGTGATTATTGTTATAAATATTGATAATTTTAATGAAGATTTATTTGAAACATTGTGGATCAAAGTTAAATTAAATGATTTACAGTTCGCTACAGAAGTATTATACAGACCTGCTGGAGCAAATGTAAATTCTTTTATTGATGTACTTGATATAATGTTAAATTATTTAATTCCGACTGCCAATAATATCTTAATTTGAGGTGACATGAACATAAACTTATACAATCATAAATAATCCATTAACCTCATCTCGAGAATCCTACGGTTTTACAGAACTCATTAAAGAACCTGCCGGAATACAGTTCTCTACGTCCACATTATTAGACCCAATATTTGTAACAGATGAAGGAGACTTAAAAATTATAAAGTCGGGCACAATCAATGTAGATTCTATATGACCATAGACTTACTTTTTGTCAACTGAAACTTCCTGTAAATTTAAACAAAAATTACGAACCTATAGGGATTTTAGCTTCTTTAACGAAGACTAATTTTATTTTTTTCTTAACAGAATTAATTGGTATGATATATACTTCAACTCCGCCTGCATGATCGCTGGGTGGATTGAGTATTGATTGAAAAGGTTGGTGGAACGGGTTAGCAGCCCATCCACCGGAAAACCAAATTCTGACCCACAAACCTGCCTCGGAATAGGACTGATTTAAAGACGACGACCCATGCGAGAAAAAGGCTAACGAATTGGAGGAGGAGAGACGTTTGCGATTTGCTACCTGGAATTAAAAACTTTTAACAACAAGAGCAAGAAGTTATGATAGAACTAAAAGATCATCGCATTGCAAGAAACCAAAAAAAAGGGAAACGGACAACGAATATACCTATAAAAAGTGGAGTCAGCAAGGACGAACGTGCGAAAGAAGGAGTGGCACTGGCAATACACAAGAAATTTACAAACAGGAAGAATGTCGCACGCATATTAACCGTTAAACTTTCAACAATTAAATATAATATCGTATATGCACCTGAAGATAATAAACCGAAACAAGAGCGAGAAAGTTTCATGAACAACTTCAAAATATTACAGAATACTACCCCAGAATGAATCGATAATAATCTTGGAGACTTTACACGCACGTAAAATTACCTGGCGTAAAACAACGCTTTAACGAGAGTGCAACGGGAAATTGCTAGGTTCGTTATGTGATCTAAGAATCAATAACACCTTCTTTGAAAACCACAGTACAAAACCACCTTCCATAACTCCCGGGGACAGAATCAACAATAGATTACATTATAACCAATAGATATATACACCCTGCACAAATACAAGAAGTAAGGACATTAAACTCCGCGAATTATGATCACAGTCTGCTTCTTGGAAAAATCAAAATGAAACTTAACCTAAGAGGAATAGAGAACCAAGAGCACACACAGGGAAAATAAACACCGAATGTAACAACCATTTACAAGTAGTCGATCTATAAGTGAAGAGACTACGATAAACAAAGAACAAATAAAACACCGTGGTTCTCCAACAAGGTGAACAGTGTAAAAAGAAAAAGAAAGCTTAACTACATGTCGTCACAAACGGCAGAAGCATATGAAGAATACAGAGAATCAATGATACATGAGACAAACGAAAGACAACCACTGGGAAACCTTCTCCAAAAGAATGAAAGTGACTTTTATGGGCTACAAAAAAAATTGGCGACTATAAAAATCAGAGAACAGAAGCAAACGAACTCATCAGTACCAGACACATAGAGAGAGATACCTGGGTAAAATACTTAGAAGAACATACAAGAAAGAAGAGACAGAAACCGAACCAAATACACCAGAGATTAATAAGTGATGAGACTTAATATCCAAAAACTGAAAAACAGAAAGAGCCCAGGTCCGGATAACATCGCCAACGAGTTACTTAAATATGGAGGAGAGAAGCTAACAACAACTAACACCTTAGTCAAAAAAATATTTGCCCAGCACAGAATACCAGATGAGTGGAGGAATAGCATTACGATCCCACTATTTAAGAAAGGAGATAAAAAAATGCCCAAGAACTATAGAGGAATAACCGCACAACGTTGAAATTAACCACAAAGATAATAAAAATAAAATAAATAAATGTGTATCATTAGCAATGAACAACAGGGTTTTAGGTCGGAAGATCCTGTACGGATGCAATCTTTGTCATAAGACAAATAACAAAAATCGATCGAATATAATCGACCAGCCTTCATGTGTTTCAACCTGCAGAAGGCCTTCGATCGAATAAATTAAAAGATAAATACACCTTCTCTACGATAGACAGATACCGTACAATGTCATTAAAACAATCGAAAATATATACTCAAAAAATACGATCCAAGCAAAAATAGATGGTGACCTAACTGAACAGATACCTGCAAATAATGGGATCAAGGGGACTCTCTCAGTACTATTTAACATCGACGAAATCATAAAACAAGACGTACAAGAGGATACAAAATGGGAAATAAAGAGATATCCTGTGCTATGCAGACGATGCGGTACTGGTTGCGGAGAACGAGGACGATCTGCAGAAGCTACTGTACCAATTTAACAAAACAGAAAAAGGTTTATGATAATAGAGCGGCAAAGACAAAAGCAATGGTTACTTCCAAGACACCGATCAGATGCAAGCTTGTGGTGGATAACAAAATAATACACCAGGAACCTCAAATGTGAGCGATATTTCGAACTGAAGCCAAAGCCCGCATATACAAGGCCGCAATTATACTGAAGAAGTGAGACCTCTAAAACAAAACGGATAGCTGATTATTGGATAGAGAAAGAAGTGAAAACATAAGACAAGATGCGGGAATAACATCAATGAATTGTAAAATGGAACGTGAAAGGGTGAAAATATCAAGGGACAAATCACCAGCAGGACGACCTTGGAAGACCTGCAACCTCCCAGGTGACAGCAGAAATGTGAAGAGAAACAGGCAAAGATGCCTATACACATTATATACTTCATGTAAAATTGATGAAAAGGTTAAATTTCTGATAACAATTATAACCCTTTGTAGAGATGAGAATTTCTGCAGGATTGTATAAAATCTCACTACTACAAGTAGTATAAGACGAGAGGAGTTTGTGAGAATTTAATCTTAATAATCAATCAACATAAAGATTAAGCATCCAGTAAAATTTGTCACTTAAGTTACTTCAGTAGACTCAATATTAAATATTTAAATAATATTTTCGAAATTTGGAATACACATGGAAATATAACCTCAAATGTGAGCGATATTTCTATTTCTGAAGAAGTAAAAGCTATTATTGCGGATATTAAAAGTAATGAACGTGAAAGGGCTCGAGAACAACTGCAGCAGGAAATTCATCAAACATTGTCTATAACAAAAACCCTTGAAGATGAGGATCCAGATGTAAAATGTACTACTAATAGTAAAACAGAGGTTTGTGAGAAAATAAAAAACCTATTAAGCATCAGTGATCCATGCGCTGCTACTGACTATCTCATGCAAATTATAAAATGTTCTATAGAAAACTCGAAATGCACCTCGAAAATTAAATTAAAATTGGATTACAGATGATATCATCAAATTAACTAACATTAAACAAAAACTATATATGGTATGGCAATCAGACATAAGTAACATGGTTGCAAAAAATAATTATAAACACCATTGTAAAAAACTAGATAAGTTGATAATCGAGGCCAAAATTAAATATGAAGAAAAAATAGTATCTCAGAACAAAGATGAGCCTGTAAAATTATGGAAAATCATTAATATTAAAGTAAAAAAGGGGTAAATAACAACAAATTAAATTTTTATCTGTTGATAGTAATAAAATAACAGGTGATAAAGAAATCTCAGAAGCATTAAATAAGCATTATATTACTGTAGGTAAAATATTAAGTGGAAAAATAATTCAGCCATCAACCTATATTGAACAGAGAAATGTGAATCCAAAAACGATATTTTTGTACCCTACTAATTCAATTGAAATAAGTAAAATAATAGACAAATTAAAATTAAATAGGTTCTAAATCAACCCCCTCTAATTATAGGCCCATCTCGTTAATATCGAATATATTGAAAATTTTTGAAAAAGTGATACATACCCGAATATTTAACTTTATGGTAGAATGTAAAATAATTTCAGAAATACAATTTGGATTTATGAAAGACATAGGTACCACTCAAGCATTACAATATGTTACTAATAAGATACGCTGCATCAAAGTAAGCCAGTAATAGAAGTCTTTTCAGATCTCGCAAAGTCGTTTGATACAGTCGATTATGTTATATTATTTGAGAAATTATATTGTTAGAGGTAAGTCATTAGAATTGTTGGAAAGCTATTTGACAAATAGACAGCACAAGGTAAAAGTGAACAATACGTTCAGTGAGTATGAAACTATACGAATGGGGGTACCTCAGGGTTCTACACTGGGTCCTTTGCTTTTTGTATTGTATATTAATGATCTAATGTATCAAGTACTAGGAGATAGTATATTATCATATGCGGATGATACGGTTTTATTGCATACTGCGGATTCTTGAACTGATGTCCAAAATGACTTAAATATTATGTTGGAAAATATTGCTAATTGGCTTGCTTACAAATAATTATCTTTAAATATAGATAAGAGTGTTTTTATAACTTTTGGATGTTACTATGATAGTGTACCTGTGAATTTAGAGTTAATAATTAAAATTATTAATATTCAAAGAGTAGATAATTGTAAGTACCTAGGTGTTTATTTAGACTCTCATTTAAATATAGACATATGTATCGATTAAATAAATGAAACAATAAAGACGTTTTATTATTATTATTAACTGCTTTCGGTCTGTTGATACTAAATTTGTAATTAAATAGTAACACATTAGATTTTTCTTGATTTGTGAAACTATATGTACTTTAATTACTGTCATGTTTATAAAAGAAAATTCGTTGGTGGAGTCAAGGCAAACTAAGATGATATTTCTTTTCATTTAAATATTTGTACTTTAATAAACCACATTATAACAAGTTGAATATCAATTAAATCAGAATAATTGCGCTATCTTCCTGGCAAAAATCTAATGGGACGTCCGTAGAAAAAAAGTTGATAATGTTGCATAGCCAAAAAACTTTTGATCACAAATCTGAAAACATCGTCGTAAAGATGAAAATAATTGGTAAAAAATGTGCTTTTAGTTTTGTGCTTTACTCGTTAAATAACACAATAAAAATAAAATTTCAAATTTTTAATTTTTTTCGTATATCTTCGAAAGTGTTCGGAAATTATCAGTCAATTATGAGATATTTAAAACAAGTTTAATGTATTTCTATATAATCGAAACTCTTAGTATGGGGATGTTAATATTAAATATTAATATAAGGAAGGTTCAATAAATGTTGACCACAACTTTAAGAACTAAATCGATATTTTTATAAAACTGCAAAACCCATTTTATAATCTAAATTAGAAATACCCTTTGGAACTAGGCAATAAAAATAGGAGAATTATATATCGAATAGTAAATTGTTTTAGCTCTGGTGCATCGTAACTTCTTGAAAATTTAAAAACAATTTTCCTAACCGATAAAGACGAGGCGGCACGTGTCGGACATAAACGTTATTTATTTGGCTAAGAATTTTATTGCAGAAAGGCCGTTTAGAAATGCTCTTTCGTTTTGGCAGCGTTTGAATATTAATGGTGTAAGTCCTCCAGTCGCTACTGTTTATTGGAATTTTTAAAACCATTAAACGATGGCAGCATTTCTTATCTTGTAATGTATTTTCTCCATAATATCTTGAATTAAAATAATATTTGTTTTATTAACACACTGCAAAGAGAAGGAGGCTCTCAGTTCGTCTGTATATATGTTTTTTTCGTATTATTTTTTTGTATGAGTGCTTAGCGATTACTCGAAATCGACTTAAAGAATTTGGATCGGTTAAACTGGATTCTGTTAAATCGGTAAAAACTTTTTAACTGACTTTCTTATGTAGTAAACTTTGGTGGAGGCGAGATGGGCCTGCAATGAAAATAAATGTCTGTTAATCAACTCCAACTTGGAGTCTCCCAATTGGTCTCTCTATATAGTGTGTCTTCATAACGAAACGAAACACTTTCTTATGAATAATATTTAGAGAAAAAAATTGATAATATCTAAAATTGTTATCAAAATTTGTATAATAAACATTCCTGTCACTTTTTCAACTGCATACTAGGTTTGACAAAAAATTCACTTTTATTTAAAAGTACCTTTATTTTTTATAATATCTCAAATTCATATTAGACAAAGTTTGTTAGAATCGAACAGTGCATCCACTTATACTCTATATATAAAAAAATGTATAATGTATAATTTTTGTTAAATGAAAAAAAACTGATTTGTTTATAATTTCGCGGAGTAAAGACTTTTAAATCAATGCAATTCGAATTAAATCAAAATGTCTGATAATTAACAGACCTAAAAAAGATGAAGATTCTCATATCGTCTACAAACTGTTATATGCAAATCTTTCATAATAAATATAAATATTTAGAAAACAATATATTACTCTATTCTATTGAACAGTACGAGATTGTTCAAAATACTGAGTGTTGCTTAAAAGTAAAATACCTCATTTTTGGCAATATCCAAATAGTTGATTGCATAGAATTAAGCCATTACATCACTAATTGTAAAATAAATAAATTTAAAAAATCATACTTCAGTAAAAGGAACTTAACTAAAAGGCAAAAAAAATTCTTCAACTATTAAATAATTTTTCTGAAGTCGGTGCTAAAGTAAAGTGAAAATAATTTGGGAAGTACATTTATGAGTTATTAGCCGTTACCCGCGGTTTCACCGGCGTTGGGAGTGTACAAATCTTTGCAAAACGAAATAACTTATAAAACATATGGGTTATCGTATATTAGAAATACTTTTAAAACACCCTAGGTATATATTTCACCCAAAACTGCAAGCGCTTGTGGGCCACCCTATATTACAATTTCATTCGACATTTTCTTTAATCACCTTGTATAACTGTAACTCTACTTCACCCTATAGTGCAACCATCTTGTATGTGCTGCTATTTATTTGTCACCCAATATAACTTTTTTAACACCTGCTTATAACTCTAGTCTACCCTATATTTCAGCTATGCAAGTGCTTATGGTCTAAGCTATATAACAATTAATTCTGATATTTTTTGAGCCACCTTGTAAAGTACAATCAATCACTATTTATATGCAACTTTTTCTAACATTGTGATCACACTCTAAAACTATAATCTTGCCGCCCGCCATGTTTCAGGTATTCCATATTTATTTATTTATTTCATCCAGTTAGATACATAGTTTAGTACAAATCCAATACTATAGTATACCCCACAGAGGTCATCACAGTAACCTGTTCGTGGGACTGGCCCTTAAATACTAACTCTTAAAATTAAACATGTAATTACATAACAAAATGATATAGTTTATTACTATTGATCATAGCACTCCTCATAGTATAACGTTATAAAAATTATTGAGTGCATTATATATCTGTATCTACCCTTTAATCTATAGTTTGCAAAATCCAGTTTTTAAGCTCTTTTTTCCTTTTTTGTGATTTTTTATGTTTTTTAATATATTTGGTAAGCTGTTAAATATAAATATAGCCTTCACATAGTTTCTTTTACAACTAACAGTTTTATATCCACCTGGCAGCTGTATACTTTTATTTCTAGTGATACTTTCAGATGAAATTTATTGTTTTGATAGATCTTCATAATGATACAGTATCGACTCAAGAGCATATTGTTGTTCTATATTACAAGGTCTGTTGGGATATATGAATTTATTTTTAATAATCTATTTTGTAAATTTTGCAAAGATATTTTTTGGTTTGTGTATGTGTATGGTATAGTAGGATGAATGTTAATGCCCTACATAACAATTTTTTTAAACTTTGCTATCCACCCTAATAGAAATGCCTGTGGAACCCTTGGTGTGTCACAAATGTAAAAACACAGTTTGGTACCCTAACACCAAACCTTTATTTAAACACCTAAACTGCAATTGCTTTTTGACCACCCTATATAGTAATTTTAATCACATTTTTGAACCACCTTGTATAACTATAACTCTACTTCAATTCTACATTAAGACCATCCTGTATATACTGCTGCCAATCAGTCAAACATTATAACTACTTTTTGAACCATCCTGTATAACCATAACGTTACTCTACAAAATACTTCAACCACCCTGTTCATCTGCTTAGGAGCCCCCAAATACAACGTTTGTTAAACACTTAACTATATCTGTAACTGCAACTGCTTATGGGGCACCCTATATCACAATTTTGTTCAACATTTTTTTGAATCACCTTGTATGTATTAGAGCTACCCTGTATACGCTGCTGCTTATTGGTCAACCAATACAACATTTTTTAAATACTTAACTATAACAGTTCTCCACCTTATATTTCAACTATCCTATATGTACAAATCTACGCTATTTCACAATTTTTTCTCATATTTTTTTAACCACATTATAAATTATAAATTCCTTCCACACTTCACTTAAGCACGCATTATTTTCTAACCTTGTTTGAATGACACTTTGTATCTATAACTTTACTGCGTCCCATATTTCAGGTACTCCATATGTGCAACTGCTATATAACAACATTTTTCTACCATTTATTACAACCTTTATAATTATAATTCTACTCCACCCTATATTTCAACAACCTTGAATATGCAACTACTTATTTGCCACCCAATGTAACATTTTTGTACCACCCTTTACCCTTCAAATTCTACTGCACTCTATAATTCAACCATCCGGTAAATGGAACAGCTTGTAGATTATAAAATTTCTTTTTAATATTTTTTAAACCCCCCTGTATAGCAGTAATTATACTACGCTACATATTTCAACCATCCTATATATGCAACTAGTTGTGGATACAAAATATTTTTATAATCACTATATAAACTATAATTATACTCGATCTCATATTTCAACCACCCGTTATAAACAACTTCTTTTAACATTTTTTCAACCCATTTCATAACTATAATAACTCAAGAACATAATTCAAAGATCCTAACTGCTTACATAACACATTTTTTTCTAAGAAAACTTTCTCCAACCTTTATAAATATTCTAGCCTTATTTTAACTATCTTGTATTTGCAACTACTTATGAGCCAAACAATATATGATTTTGTCATTCACCCTATATCAAAATAATACTACTCCGCCCGTTTATGAACCACCTGGTATATGCAACTATTTATGGCGCACGCAATATAACTTATTTGAACCACTCCGTATAAGAAATTCCATTCCCCATTATTTTAATCACATAGTATATATGCAGCTGTTGACGGTACACCTAATATAACGTTTCTAGATTTTTAAATCCACTTCATTCTACTCCGCAAGTTTCGGATATATAAAACACCCTGTAAAGTTTCGCTTCATATATCAGGTGATTTTTTTTAAATCGAAACATGTTACATTTGCATATTCCGAATTTTGAATAAAAGCTAAACTGATTCAAGTATCTAATATTTGATGCTTGTGGTAGAACCAATAGAGTAAATTTGTCAATCAAGTAGAATTTTTTTGCTATATCTACCGTTCCTGTAAATTTAGGGAGATAAAATGTATAATAGATTTTAAGTCAAGCTATAGGCTTTGCAACAAAAAAAGATTCAGCAAAATCAGTTCAGCAGTTCTAACGTGATGCCCGAACAAACAAACAAACAGACAAACTTACAATATTATAATAGTATAATAGCTTTTTCAATAAGTTCATTTTTTGAAGTCGATATTTATTTTTTAAATGTATTTTTTCGTTAGTATTTACATTAAAAGTCACAAACTTCTTATCTAGAATGCTAGGGCAATAAGAAATAAACTGTTTTAATATACTTTCTTTGTATTTGAATGAAATTATTTCATCATAATAGTAGTGGTCCGACCGATATTACTTACTGCGAATTATTAACCACTTTAACCATACGTAGATACAGAGTACTTTTACAACAGTCACAAATTCCAAATATAGGATGTATCAAAAGGATTTAGACCTATCTTGCTAAGTTGCCCCAGGTTTTATTATCACATAAGTTTTAATGCAAATGTAAATCAATAGCCGCATTATATTCGGCACTTATGCTCATACCCATTATCAAAATGAAGGTCACCCGAAATCCAGCCAATTGCTGACGAGGTCCAGCTTCGAATTCGTCACCGGACAAGAAACAAGTAAGATGTTTACCCTTAATTACTGTGATTGTATAGACGACCTCTACTAGCAATAGTATAAGTTCGTTGAGTATTTACAAAACCATCTATAAAAATTGAGGAGAATTTTATAAATTCAAGAAGTCGCCAATGAGAAGGATGAGGAAGCTACAAAATTGCTCGATGACCTCTCCAGAATTCAGACAGGAATTGTTCAGAACTTCTCACACCAAACCTATTGTATCGACAAATGTAAATAAATTGGGAATAGTGGCTACAATATCCGCTATGGCTGCACTTCTAAATGTAAAGAAAGAACCACAGTAGAAGACACCCAACGTTGAACGGACAATATCAAGATTTATTATTTGGGTTTGAGTTATTTTTAATAGAAAATAAGTTCAGTGTAATCAAAAAATTAAGGAAATTGAACCTAGCAACCTATCAGCATAAAAGCAGAGCCAATGATATTTAAGAGTTAATTTTGGTTCGCTTTTCGTTTCTCCTTCAGAAATTTCTATTTATACCAGTCGTGTCATCTAGGAGTGAAATATATTTTTATTTCTAACTACACAATGGTGTTTCTCCTAAGCAGTATTACTTTTGCCTTATATTTATTGTTTATAATTACTCGCAACATTCTATGAAATTTGTTATTATTTTCGTACACTAAATAATGTTATCGGGAGTTTTGGTCTTTGCGATGTTATCTGTAAAGTGGGGGATCAATACTGATGTACAATGTTGACTTTTTTTCAGACGTTTAAATTATTTTTTGTTTTCTGGATACCAATTTTTGATCCGTGTGCTTTATTGTAGTCATACAATATAAAGTAGCAATCATTACAAAATAACACAAAAAGAATTCATTGACAAAAGGATGATTTACTATGTCTGGAGTACTTTGACATTCTGAACACGAATTCACCGTCAGAATTACTTTTTCACCCACCAATTTTCAGAAAAATGCTGAAAGCCTTCCTAAAATCAGTAAAATGTAAAAAGTCATCTAAAAAAAATGCAGAGAGTTATGTAAGTTTTTCCTGTGCTACAAATTAAATTATTTTAAAATACTGATATATTTTTGGGGTCGTTGAATCCAAATCTGACCTAATCGGGTGAGGGTCAAGGTCTTTTGAAGGTCGAAATAAGGAAAAACTGCACGTGCGGACTAACTAATGTTTTTTAACTCACTAATCTCGAATGTGAGGTCTATATTATTGGCTCGGTGGCTAGTCGGTACGTGGAGTTTAATCCTTGTTTGCTGTTTGCGTTAATTAGCATTTAAGCTAACTAACTTTTGACGTTGAATGGCCTCACATTCAAAATCAGAGAGCTCAAAAAGATAGTTTAAATAGCATGAGCGGATTCTACATATTTTCTTGAATCATTATTAGATTCGAGCAGTGATTTTCTCACTTTACAGTCTCGCAGAACGTTTTTACCATGTCTCTGAAAATTGGAGGCTAATGTCCCAAATTTGGCGGTGGATTTGTGTTGAGAAGGTCAAAATACTTGGAATATCATATGTAAGACTTTTGTAAATGTTTTTTTCCCTATATGTGATTGCATGCTCACCACTAACTGTTCCAATAATAGCCTTGGCTAGTACAAATGCGCACAAGGAATATCTGTAACTTCGGATGATACTACCTGTATGTAGTATATAATGTTTGTTCCTTTAACATTAAATCCTGTAATTGAAATTTGCTGTCTTGCCTGTAGATGCTAATTTACCGTTTTTAAGCAATATGCGCAGATTTGTATAGTGGCAGCAAAAAGAAAAATAAACAAAAACTGGCCATGCAATTTCTGTAATAATGGAATAACTATTCAAAACATACTTCTGGTAACCCGGAGTGTCACCATATGAACTAATGAACTAGCAGTGTGGAAGCTTTAATAAAATTTATGGAGCAAAGTGAGAATGTATTCTCGAATTAGTAAGTAAAGTATTCTATATTCCTCCTAAACCGTATTTTAAAAATTATATATTCTCTATATTTACTATAGCATTATAATAATACTCGTAATAATAATAATAATCTTTATTGAACTAAATTTGAAGGTTACCAATGTAGCTTTGGTACTTATGTTTAGTCAAACAAGACTTACTTAAATAATTTTCATTGTGTTATTATTGATATAATTCCACCCATTTAAGACCCTCAAGGATTTGCGCATGGTTGTATAATTATGTGTATTCGTCAGTTTTAATAAACATATTTTTTTCATTATAATGTGATACTTGCAGTAAGATTAATTGATCAATTTTCTACATTTTAGTACATAGTTTAATTTTAAATTAAATAAACGAATTAAACGAATCAATATTCAACCTATTTTATATACCTACTATTATTTAGTGTCTAGGATATACACTCTCACGATTTAGTCAATAATATCATGATTAATATATGTTCTTTATTACTTTTTATAGTTTATTCAAATGTAAAAATTTACAATTTTATCAGTCTAAACGGTTTAAATCTAATATATTTTAATTAGTAACAAATACTATAGATATAATTGATAGAGAATATGAATTGTTATAAATAAATTCAAGGTTTGTTTTCATATGTATATATATATAACTTAATAAGAAATGCATGGTTTTATACAATTTCAAACAAGTTATGATACTTTTACTCAAATTTAATTCGTTCCATTGAATTTTAGATTTGTGGTGTAAAACAATTTTATTCAACTACAGTGTAGAAGGTTAGCATGTTTCCAAGTGTAGCAATCAATTTTACCTACAAGTAGATTTTTTCAAAAATTGAATATTTTTCATTTAAAACAAAAAATCCACTTTTTGGCCACATGAGGATTTGAACTAAAAAAAATCATAAATGAGAAAAAAGCCTGTGCCCAAAATGTAAAATTTGAAAAATGAGATATTAATTTTTGTAAATGTAAACTGTGTTTGGTATATGCATAGATGGATTTTTCCTAAGACAGCAGATGATCAGCTGAATAGTCACAGCAAGAGCTGTCTTTTGTACTAATTATATGACACATTTTTAGCGGGGATGTATGTGTATATTGTAACATACATTTAGTAACATATTGCTTTCAATTTCAATAAAACAAATGTGATTTTTACCTATTCATGAAAATTTAAGAATGTTACATTTTAATAAAATTAAATAAATTTTCACGCAAGTAGGTACAGATCAGGGTGTACACTCTAGTACAAATGGAAAAAATCATTATTAATTATGCAAGGTATAAACTTCAGCAATTTGTATGTATTGATTGTGTATTTGTAACTTTAAAAATAAATGATTCACCACTTGATTGTCATCTCCAGATTGGTGCAACATTGAAATCATGAGTGAAGCCTGGTCACCCAGGTATTTCTGGTATAAACAAATGTTTGAGATATTAAATTTTTTATTAAGGGTGTTTTCACTAAATTAATTTTAAACTGTTGGTCACTTCCAGTTATACTAGTTGTTGACTATAACTTTGTTATTTTAAATGGAATTGCATAATTTGTTTAAAACTCAAAAATATAAGCTATGTTTTGTAATTACTTTGTTTATCTGCGAGTCACAGTTTCCGAGATAATTTATTAACAAAAATATAGTTCAGTTTCAAATATAGCTGATAGAATTTCGAAACTTTATGAATTCATAGTTATAAATTATCAAAACGGCATTTCCTTGTTTTTCTCTTTCCCATAATCAGTGAAGCAATCAATATTTGTCTCGTCTGCAAGATCAATGTAATGGTATTGACGTTGGTCCACCTCCTTAATACACTCTGCTTAAGACTGAAGTACGCTGTAGCAAATCTGATGTCAGATTTTGGTTCAAGGGACCAAAATACTTCGGAAATCACATGTGCAGATAGTCCTACTACTCAAAATTCTTTCTATTTCTGAAGATTTTCAGCGCTTTTATCAATGTTTTCAGCGATCTGATGAAAACTGAAAGTTGATGAGGCAAATCTGCCCATGGAATGTGGAATTCATGTGTCGTAAGATCGCCCCATTGCGCAAAAGCAAGTCTGACAACAGACTCGTGTTTACATCAGTCAACTTTTTTAGTTTGTTGGCCGCAGCGAACTTACTTTCAGATCATCTAAGCTCAATTATTTGCGCATTTCTGTCAATAAGTAAAATTCCAATTTCTAACTGCAAAAGGCAGCGAAGAAAAAATATCATAATATTTTTTAGCAGTAATGGTTTGTTGATTTCGTGTTGGAAATGGTACACTTTTGAAGTCATTTATATTCATCTATTCTATTTGCAGAAATCGTGATGAATTGTTTTCTCCATATGGAAATGCTGTAGTATAATGGATCATTCTAAGAAAGAATAATATATATCCAAAATGAATGTTTGCTGTCTGCGATATAACTAATATCCTTCACGGAGATCGAAAATTCATCCGAGCCAGGAGTTGTGCCGGTTGATGTTGGGGGGTCGCTCCGTCTCAGTTCAGCTCGTTAGTATGCATGCAACAGCGTTCCAGCCTCAATCATCAGTATACATAACGCAAATGTCTCTTACATTCGCGCCTCTTTTCCATTATGTTCTCCACTGAAGTTAAAAAGCCGAAATAACTCTTCCTTATATTCGTTTCGTTCACTGATCTGGATAAATTATGAGTATTTATAAGGCAGTTATTTCGCTTCATATTCTCCTGTCTACCAGATCCATTAGCCGGGAAAATTGTCGTGGATGATTGTGGGAGGGTTGTTTGAATATTTAGTGGAGGCGATATGCGTATTGGTGTGGGATATCTTGAAAAGGGAAACCAATGGTTTGGTATGAAATTTATAAAGTTAGGTCATAAAGGAACAGATAAATTCATTTTCTACGTAATTATGGATGTAAATGAAATATTCTGAAACAGGTAAATTTTCATATATGAAACTACATTTGTAGAATAAAATTTTTCACTTTCCCCCCTTCATGCTCACAGGGGTAATAACTACCTTTAAAATGAAAAACAATACTGTGTAATACCGCTTTTAAAAGGTTTTTCAATTCTATATAGGGTTTTTTGATGCTTAGACGTTGGTAATAAGCAATTTCAATTTTCAATTGTTTAATTAGTAACATAATTAATGATGCCATAGAAAGAAATAAAGTTTGCAGTAGCTAACTATATTTACAGTTACTATAGTCAAAATCATATGCTCAGACTGGGCACCGTTCATTTCTTGTCAAAAAAAATATTGGGAGTTGAAATTCTTTGACAACGTTTTGCAACATATCTGCACTTACTTGGTTACCTTCTTGCTTTATTGGGTGTTTTAAATGATCAATATTAGTTGGTTTAAATCAAGGATAATTTACAATGGATTGCTCGATAAATGTAAATTTTTCCGAAAGCAAACAAAGTGGCTGCTAATATTTTCACCGTAAACTTTTTAAATTAAGTTGTTATCCATATCACATTAAACACATGAAACAAAACCAGAAAAACTCTTCAACCGTCATCAAACAAAGCGCCACAACAACTCGAGAGCGGGCGCAACACACGGTTATATGTCACAAGGTGGCTGTTTTTTTTCGAAATTTTTTAACATTGATCAAGCAATCCTTTGTAAAATATCCTTGGGTTCAAATAGCCCCACAAAACATAATCCAGTGGAGTCAGATGCCAACAGCGGGGTGGTCATTCAATTTCGCTACGTCTACTGAAGCTAAAGCTGCCAGTCTTACGTCAGGTATTAAAAAAATTTGCAAAAACTATAACCTGTAATAATTTCTTTACCTGTGATTGGTATTGTTTTCTATAAATAGCTGCATTAATACTTTCAATGTGCATCTGTATGGATTTTATGTTAGTGTCAATATTCCAGATTATGAGATCAAATGATCTTCCTCGATTAACAGTTTGGCTGGTCGAGTTTGAAGTAAATCGTTTTTGGAAAATTATCAGACTTGAATTCCAACTGCATCATTATCGATTTAATCATTTAAGTGAAGCGCAATTAGTGAAGATTCTCGACTAGAAAGATAATATCTTGCGTTCAATAAATTGTAAAATGAAGTACTATGCTTTGATTCTTGACTAATTTTGGGAGATCACAATGTGAGACTCACAATATTCAAACAATGTAGTCCTTTGAAAAGTTAAATTTTGGGCTGCAAAAGTCAGACCACTTAATTTTATTTTTTTGGAAGGAGTTAGTGTAAAGTCAAATCCCACTTTGAGGGGTCACAACTCTTATCCCAAGGACGCCATCTTTTAAAAAAGGGTGCGAATTGTCGTAGAATAACAAACTTATTAATGAAATTCTATGAAATTTTGGGAGCTAATTTACTTTTGGTCGTAACAAATTTTTCTGTTCATTTTACAAATAAATGAGCATTTTAATAGAGAGGTTTTCAAAGAATGATTTTCATTGCAAACTTTTTATTTATTCATTAATGTTTTTTTCAATGATGCGAATCTTAACATTATTCTCTAGTACTCGTAAGTATCTTTAATAGTAATGATTAGGCATAGTTTTCTCTCATCATTCCTTTATTGTTTTGAGAAACATTTTAATAATTGACATGGAAATGTTGTTTACAATTAGTTATCACCTTATTCTTTAGAATAATTTCTAATCAGAATGAAAATTTCTTTGAATTCTGTGCAGGTCAGAAAAGCTAACCGTTCAGGATCAAATAAACATAAGCCTAATATTTCTATAAATATTATGAATAATATTGGCCCACAGGAGGCACAGTTGTCCTGCAAAGTTTTCTTTCAGTTGTGATACGTATTTAACCATGTGCAGATGTATTTGTGGACACTGTTTTGAGTATAGTAGACACAATTGTAAGTTTTGCGAGAGTAATCTTGAATTCTGTGATAAATATCATTAGTGAGGGCACATGTGATTAATTATATCTGATATATGGTTCACAAATTGAATTGCCCATTAATTCATATTTGTACTGTTGTTCTTCCTACTTGAATCAATAAGTTTATTTTGGCAGATATCGGCATTGCATTTTATTCAAATTCTTTGGTAAGTTATTATTTCACTGTTTTATACAAAAATATTTACTGCCATACCGTGAAACATATATTGCACCACTAATCCATCCTAAGGGACTGCAGATCATCAAGTGAGAATTCAAATCTAGCCGTTTACTCCAGTCATTATCTCTATTTGGAACTGCAAATGAACCGAGATAGCTAAATTTTTTATATGACATGGTGGGTGCCTAGAAAAGCTTAACTTGAAATTGTCGACCAAGATTTTCTATGTGGGTTTTCCACCATCTTGAAAAAAGTGGTAAAAATGTTTTTTTCACAATAACTCGGCTATCCAACGAAATACGAAAATTTTGTTAGAATACTTCGTTGTCGGTTAAAATTTAAAACATGAAATTTGTTTTCTGGTATTATCTTTTTTCTGGTGATAAATATCGAAAAAATCGTCGAGGTGAAACTTATAGAGCGTATTCAGATCTACAATTTGTTTCTTTTTTATTTTTTGGACAAAAATTACGATCAATCTATTGGTTTTAATCACCGCAATTGCACAGGACAAAAATAATATATTTTTTCGCAAAGCAGCAAAAGGAAAGACACCGGCAAAGCTGTACTCTCAGAACAGATAAGTCAGTTCCTGAGAACAATCTTTTCATTCACGCTTTTAGCGCTTGCGATACGAAATTGTCTATTTATAACATTGTAAAGTCGAAATTTATTAACTTTTTCGAGAAGAATCTGGAGCTACCGTTATTGGTGGAATTATTTAAATAAGAAAAGGTAGACCCACAGGACTCAACTTGCGCGGAAGAGCAATTCCTCATTGCACTATATGGCGGTAAATAAACAAGAAAAATGAATTAACATTTTCGATTCCACCGCTTCGCAAAGTCAATGACTGCAAATAAAATGAATCTCCTCGCAATACTCCCACCAACGAAAAAGGCTGTCCGCCAGCACATTTTCCGAATGTTTCTGCAGGTGCAAACCTGGCTCGAATTTTTCAAAGATCCTCAGGAAAGGGGTTGACGACAGACTAATCACGGTTTTGAAACCAATCAACCTATCTCGTGTGGATGCGAGAAAGCAGGAATTAGTTGCTCCGTTACGGAGACCTCCAGCCCAGACAAATGAAGCGACAAAAAAAGAAAAAAGTCCACCGTTCGTTTTCTTGAGTGCATAAAAAAATTGTTCAATAAAAAATTCCAAATATGTTTTTGTATTCCATATGCATTTATATTATACCGAAAACATTTCTCCGTTTTAACGTGTGTGTTTGTATTAATGTACTGTAAAACCTTTTATTCGTTTGAATATGTTTACCACAATAATTTATTGTAAAACCTTTATTTGTTATAACGTGTGCATACAACTCAAGTACAAAATATATGGACGAAATATGTAATCCGTCTACCATTTTTTAACTGCATAAACAAATCATTTGTTTAATAAATTCCATGTATGTAATCCATAATTTGCTGCTTTATTATTTATATTATATAATATTAACTTAATTTTTGACCTGTAAATACAACCCAGTGAGCGGCTAGCTCGACGCTGGGTGCGGACTCGCTGGAGATCGTAATAATTGTCAAGAAAAAAAAATGTAGGTCTGAGTATGCTCTAGAAGTTTTATCTCTGCAATTTTTTCGATTTTTATCCCAGAAAAATGATAATTGCACAAAACAAATTTCATGTTCTAATTTTTGCATTTTTCAATCGATATCTCGGTAATGAAAAATGTTACAAAAAAGTGTTCTACCAAAATTTTCGTATCTCGTCGGATAGTCGAGTTATTGTAAAAAAAAATTTACCACTTTTTCAAGATGGCGGTAAACGCACATAGAAAACCTTGGTCGACGATTTCAAGTTAAACTTTTCTAAGCACCCCCCCTCGTCATATCCAAAATTTAGCTTTCTCGGTTCATTTGCATTTATAAGCTGTTTTTTCCGACGAAATGACTGGACATGTGAAGGCGCGTTGAAATTATGCCAAACCAATAATGTGATTAGACTAGCACAAGTAGACTAGCTTGCAAAAAGATTAATTTAAACGGTGACTAGCGCTAATAATGTGCGTATTTTAGTACCAAACTAGTAAAGTTCGAGACATTTGTACTTTTGCATACCAGTAGTGTGATTAAAAATGGCCGCAACTAAAAGGTAGATGGAAAATAAAAGAGTAAAATTCGCAAAATTGTACAGAGATGTATATGGCTTTTAAAACTGATATCAGAAATTTTGAAATTGTACTATTTTATACTAAATATCTTAATGTGATTTGGAGTTTTATTTCAGATGAAAATATTTCCCTGAGACAAGTGTCCTGTTTTCTAAGGGATTCATAAGTAGCCTAATCTCTTAATTTTTTTTTTATTTTGAGATTTAGTGGTATTTTATTATAAATTTTTGAAAGCATTTCTTGCTGATTGAATACCGATTGTAATACGCTCCTACCCAACAATTATAATATACGAGGCGATGCTATGAAACAGGGCCTGGTCTTGCATTCATAATTTAGCTTAGAACAAATAAGTACTAAGTACTTTTTACACATATTCTGTATATTAGTGTGTGCTATCTATTTCATGTAACATACACGGTCCTGTCGTGATCGTGTTATACTCATTGAATTTCGTTCTCCCGTCATAGTGCGTTTTTAATTTATGACAGTAATTGGTTTGTTATAAGAATACGACCAACTTTTAATGTAGCTTCTACCTACTAGTGTGGTGTAACATAATCTTGAATAGTGAGTAGTATATCTATTATTTATGAAATACTTATCCGGGGTAGTATTTATGCTACAAATAAGTAATAAAAAACGTTAAGAAGAAAAAACTGTACGTCGAGAATAAATATACTGTTCAGGGGCGGCCTTCAGTTTATCTGATGACTAGATGTGAAAATGAAAATCTGATCTAAATTTGAGTTCAGTTATATAGATTTTGAATTAGTACAAGCATAATCGATATTACTATTTATATACTTGCTGTTCAAGACTGCTCTTTAACCACAAACTTAATGGCCAGTAGGACAAGGTCTCAAAAGGCAGGTTCAAACGTGTCTTTACACAAGTGTCTTTATTGTAATGGTATTATCTCTGACAGCAATGCCTACAACTGTTCGAACTGTAATGCATTTTATCACAATAAGTGCAGCACGAAAGCTAATAGGAGATCTAATGGTACCTACGGTTACTGTTGTAACAACCAGAACAGTAATTTCACTAGACATTCACATCAGTCTTCTCAAAACAATATGAGTGGTTCATCCTTATTCAATCTACCGTCCAACTCTCCTGTTTCCGAAAATAAAGCTGATAACCTGGATCCCTCTATCAAAACATTATGGGATCTTATCGATGCTCGTTTTGAAAAACAACAAGCTAGCATTGACGCCCGACTCGAAGTCATGACAAGTATGATTGGCGAATTATCAACAGCAATTTTTTCCATTAAAGATAGACTCGACTCACTTGAAAATCGTATTGATACTCTGGAAAACAAGTCGGAAAGCGTAGAACTTTCTGTAGCTACGGAGGTAAGAGACATTATGAATCGTGAAAAAAACGTAATTATCTATGATTTTGCGGATTCTATTGATGCTCATAAAACTGACCTAATAAACATACAGAAGGTTTTTGAAGAATCTAACACTGATTTACCATTTGATTTATACAGCATCAAAACGCAGCGTCTGGGTAAACAGTTTTTTAAGAATAAAACTAGACCACTCAAGGTCATGTTTCAATCAACTGACCATACTAGCTGGATTTTTCATAATAAAAAAAGACTCGCCGACGGTAAATTGAACATAAAAGGGGATCTAACCAAAAGACAACAGGGTCACCTCAAAACACTCATAGCGGAAATAAAATTCAGAACTAAAAATGGCGAACAGGACCTTTGCATTGCTTATCATGACCGTATTCCTTCCATTGTCACTAGGAAGTTTGGTAACAATGCATAGGAAAACGTTAGTGCTGGATCGATCAAGATCTTTTATCAAAACATCACAAGCATTAGAGGAAGGATTGCGGATCTTCGTTTGCGTTTGCAGTGTTTTCAATATTATGACATTATTGCATTGTGTGAGACAAACTTGGACGATACTATTTCAAGTGAAGAGCTAGGTTTTAGTTCTTATAATATTTTGAGATGTGACAGATCAGCACTTACCAGTACGAAGAGAAAAGGAGGTGGAGTTTTATTAGCTATAAGTAAACATATCCCTTTTTTTGTTATTCCTCTTACTGATACATCCTTTGAATGTTTATGTGTCAAATTACGTTTGCCCGCGGGTAATTTAATAGTTGTCTTAGGATATATACCACCCATCTCTCCTTTTATTTCATCTGTTCATCACTATGACTTTATAAACTGCATTACTAATTCATTGGTAAATTTTGTTGACAGTTACGCTGTTGACAAAATTTTAATTTTAGGTGACTTTAATCTCCCAGGTTATGATTGGGTCAAATCTGGCAACTCATCAGTTGTTCATGGATTTCATGGAAATATTGAAGTACGCAATGCAGCATCACTCTACTCAAATTTCTGCTCCAACTATTGCCTCACTCAATTTAATAATCTCAAAAATACTAGCAATAATACACTTGATCTAGTTTTCTCTAATATCTCTTTGATCTCTGTTGTTGCAGCACTTGAATCACTTTTTGACTGTGATGAGCATCATTCTGTTCTGGATATAGACCTACGATAGAGTAGTTGCCCTAAACTGCAATCCACTGAATATGTCTTCGATTTTAAGAATGCCAATTACAATACTATTGGTAAACTGATTCGGGAGTCATCATTTTTGAATTTATTAGATTGTGAAGGATCTGATATTGAATCGCATACCCGACAGTTTCATGATTTTTTAAGTAAAATTATTAATCAATACGTCCCTAAGTTGGCTATAGGACGTAATAAATATCCCAAATGGTTCTCTAAGGATCTCATACTGGCCATTTGTAGGAAGAAAAAATTTCATAAGCTTTTTAAAATGTATAATTCCTCTTATTACTATAATTTATTCAGAACTGAAAGGGCTCTATGTAACAAATTAATCTTACGTGACGAAACTAGTTTTAACATGGTGGTAGAAGAATCACTATCTGATAATTCCAAGAACTTTTTTAACTATGTGAATTCAATTTGTCGTAATAGGGATCTCCCTGGAGTTATGCATCTGAACGATGAGATAGCAGACTCTGGTCGGGATATTGCTAATTTATTCGCAAAAAAATTTAGTAGTGTATATAATAATCTTGATTTATCATCGACGTTGGTTAAATTTGATTTTTTAGATTGTTTTAGCAAATTGGTGTTCTTGGAATCATACATTATAAAAGCCATAACTGACCTTGATGGTAACTCTTCCCCAGGTCCTGATGGTATACACCCTAGATTGGTAAAGGGCTGTATAAATGTTTTTGCTCCTTATTTAACTAAATTATTTAACTGGTCTATTTCTATAGGAACTTTTCCAAAATCCTGGAAAACTAGTTTTGTCACACCCTTATTTAAAAATGGGGACAGATCTGATGTGAATAATTATAGACCTATTACAAAAAACTGTGTTTTTAGCAAGCTTATTGATAAATTAGTATACGATAAAATATCCTCATTTATATTCAAATTTATTACGCCTATGCAACATGGTTTCTATCCTTCCAGGTCCACACAGACGAATCTTTGTACCTACATAGAATATATAAATCAGTAAAAATTGTATTGTGGACTCTATTTATACAGATTTTCAACGAGCATTCGATGTCGTTAATTTCGGTCTCCTTGTTAGGAAGCTCTCGGCTAATGGTTTTCATGGACCATTACTACATTGGCTTGAATCTTTTTTAATAAATAGAAGTCAAATCGTTAAGATTAATAATTTCGTGTCTGAACCCTTTCATGTCACATCAGGAGTCGCTCAAGCGTCCCATCTTGGTCCCCTTCTATTCATACTCTTTATAAATGATTTAAATCTAGAGATCAAAAATTCTCAAATTTCTTTATTTGCTGACGATGCGAAAAATATAAAAGCATTAAATCAATTCAAGACAGAATTTCCCTACAAAGTGATCTGGACTCGCTTCTAAATTGGTGTTCTTTTAACGGTTTTACATGTAACCCAGTAAAATGCTTTGTCATGACTTTTGGTAAAGACTCCACAAATATGTTTACGTATAATTTAAATGGAGCTAATCTTGGGAAGGTAGACGTAATTAAGGATCTCGGGGTATATATCGACTCCAATTTAAAATTTCATTTCCACTTGGATTATATCGAATCAAAAGCCACTAAATAAGTCAACTTCATCAAGAGATTTTCAAGTAAATTCACAAGGTTTGAAACTTTCAGAATTTTGTACTACGCATTTGTTTATCCTATTCTATCTTATTGTTCAGTCATTTGGAGACCCCATTGGGATTACCAAATTAAATTACTTGAAAGGGCTCGTAGATCCTTTCTTCGTTATACTTCTTTCAAATGTGGCCAGCCTATGCATTTTACAAACCACAATTACTCTAACATTGCACAAATACTTAAAATTCCTGATCTGTACTCATCAATGACAAGAAGTGATATTGTTTTTGGTTTTAAAATCATTAACAACAAAATAGATTCTATTGACTTGTTGGGTAGGTTAAATTTTCACGTTCCTAAGCGACATTTACGACACACTTCTTATTTTTATGAGTCTGAATATCACTGGTTATCGCCGATGGATAGAATATCGGAATTTATGAATAAGAACTGTTCGTGGCTTGATTTGTATAATTGTAATGTTGCTAATGTTAGTTTTAAATCAAAATGTATATTTAATTATTCTTAATCATTTAAGTGTTGTTTTATTTTATTTTGTTAATAGATTTTTGTAGCGTTTCTTTGTATTCTTATACTTTGTTGTATTAGTTTATGTAATGTAAATGGGGTTTTACCCCGTAAATTATAAATACTTAAATAAATAAATAAACAGCCTGTAGTTAGACCTAGGTATTTACATTCCCTTACTCAATTGATTTTTCAACCCTTTATTTGTATATTTGTTTCTTTCGTAACACTATTTTTAAATATTTAATATACCATGCAAACCCCCTTTTTGGTATTAAGTGACAATTGATTGCATTCTAGCAAAGTACTAAATAGCCTCAGGAGCAGATCCTTTACGTTTTTTGTTCCTTTATTATTGTTTATGTTATTGTTTATTGTTTAGTTTAGTTTACAAATTAGTATTACAATTGTTTAGTCTTACAGTTTACAGTTCTTTTAAAAAATATAATTACTACTATATGTTATATTTAAAAAATATTAAAGGATGTCTGTACATCCTTATTTTATAGTAGAAAATAGTTACAATTTTTTACTATAATTTCTTTCGATATATCTTTTCAGGCAAGACAGCCGTAGATTTTTTTTGTTTATTTGTAAAAGTCACGAAATGTTATACATAGAGAGAGAAGAGAATGTTTTAATAGAGGACACTTAAGTGTTGTGTCCTACACATATTAAACCAAGTAGCACTTAATAAAAAAATATACAAACATTACTCAATCATCCTATAATTAAGAGAGAATTAAGAGAAAAAAATATGTTCTCCACAACTTATTAGCATGGTGCCGTCTATTAGTTTCAAGAAAAATGTTATGAGAATAATGAGTAATTCTCAAAAACTTATCAGGCCTATACTGACCAATTTCCAAAATTATGTATATCCCAACTAAATCCATTTTAATAATTGGTTTTGGGGGTCCTATACAAATTGCTTATTTACAATTACCTGAAAGTTTAATAATTATTTAAAATTAATAATGCCAATTATTTTCATATAACCGCGGTATCTATTATAAAACAAGTGACTCGTCATTTAGGGTGAATGTACGCTATTACTATAGAATGCGTTATAATGAAATTCGGTCACATAGAATGACCAGCCGTTTGAAAACAAATTATTTCTTAACTTGAGAGTCTGCCTATATCCCCACCCATATGAAAAAAACTCGTCGTAATTTAGTTTGGCGATGTTGTCCCAGGATCAATTAACAAAAAATATATGAGCTTGGAATTAAATTAGAGACTCGTCTGCTGGACACTTAAAAACAATCAATGAAAGCTAAATAAAATTCAGTGCCAAAATTGGCTTGGGAGCTAAAATAATTGCATTGGGACTTCATCTGACAAGGTGCTATAATTTCATTATTTCCAAGATTATTCTGGAGGAATGATGTCTGTTTTATGATATGTATTCGAATTCCGATCCATTCTTTCGACATGACAAAAGAAATTTAATGAGATTTGAATTAAAATTTGGATAGAAAGGCAGTGTGCATTTTGTGAATTTCGTGATTACGTCGGAAATTATGCATGGGACTCAAGAAATGGAACGGACATATAATGCCTGCATTTCGTTTTCGTTTTAAATTAGTTTGGAGAATTCTTTCTCAGGAGTTATTAAGATATTATATTTAATCCACAAACCAAATTACTTTGCAAGTTTTATTCACCTACATCTGTGAATTGTATTCTTACGAACCCATAATTAGGTTTATGAATAATACTTTAGAACGAATTCAGAATTAACTTAATCCAGCTTACGGTAATTTAAGGCTAACAAATCGTTAGAAACAAAATTAATTGTGACTTGTACTTCAATGAAAATATATTTCATAATTTAAGATTGTTTTATTTTATCCTATTATTTAATGCCAGATAGTTGTCATGTAAGTTTGCCTAAATACAGAAGTGACAAGGATAACTTAGGATGATATAGCCGTATTGTTGCCAGTATTTTATTTAATTTTTGAAAAACAAAATTGTTATTTATTTTTTATTACCAACTTTGTTTACAGTCATTTGTTAAACCAATAAAAAAACATCCTAGTTATCTGGGCATGTCTGTCCGACATCTAGGAGTTGAATTTCATCTTAAAATATTAAATTCATTTTTATGAAGGAAATATATAAATCATATTGTTACGAGAATTCATCCGACCGCTGGTGCAATCGGCCATCAACCAGTTCATGGAAGGGACATTATTCCGATAAATTCTGGGAACCCGAAATGTTGGTTCGTGGACGTACCAGACAATTCCAAGATAAATGTATAAATAAGAAGAGCTAGCGATAGGAGGATTCAGTTTTCGTCGGTCGTTTGTACAGTTAAGATAAAATGTAAATAGTAGTTTCTGTGAATATAAATTTGTGTAAAAGTAGTGGAAATAAATTAGAGTGAGTTAGACTGTGTTTTTAAATAAATCCAAGAACTGAACTGAATCCGAGTGAGAAAATAAAAAACAGTACAATATCAATCATTGCAAGGAAACGCAACTGATGATTGTTCTTAATTGTTAACAATATATTGTTTTGCTTATAATTTTTTTCTCTTTCCTACATTTTTCTAGTCTCTACATCTTTCCGTCTTCACTTTTCCACAAGAGTCACAAATACCTTTCATTAATTTATTTTACATTCCATGTCTGAATCTATTTTGGACAGAAAATGCATTACATTAAGTTTCATTGTGATATTGCCATTGAGACCGAGATCTAATTTTGACTCTGAAACGTTTGAGACAGCTGAAATATACAGAGTTATCCGTAACTGTGGAAATTAAACAATACAAATTACAGATCAGTAATATAATTAAGAACAAATATCAAAACTCATATTTGTACAATTTACAACTGTTTTGGTACTACTTACTTGCCTGAGAAAAGTGAAGACTGTTTACAGATCTGAAAAATCACAATTAAATAAAATCATTGTTATAATATTAGTGGGATTCATTTCAATTATTCGTTAGTTTTTATACATAGTTAAATTTTCTGTGCTTCTGTATCCAACTGATTACAAAAGCAACAATATCAGCAATACGTTTGGAGATCACCTGGTTTATACGAAAGTAACTGGAGATTTTCTGTTTCATGGTCCTCTGTTGAATATTTTCTTAAGTCATCAGTGCTGCTAGTTGTTTTGCGCATTTTCTTGTATAGTGGAGGAATTGAAAGGAAGTGTCATCTGCCTCAAAAAGGTGAACTGAACTGTTGTATTTGTGAAATTGTAGATGAATCCCTGCAATATTCTTACAGAAAATGGCTATATTCTTTTTTTTTAATTTTGCCGGTAAGTAGTTTTGAACTCGTCTTTTGTTTTGGATATAAAGCTCTTTGAAGTGTATTTAGGTACCCCATAGGTACGCGGTATAGCAAGAAAGTGGCTTACGGCTATTTTTTTGAAACATTGACATTTGATAGTCTCGTAACTGTGAATGCCTTTTGTTTTCGATTTATAGCCCCTCAAAATTGATGTTTCCCTTATCAAACATAGTAGCGAAATGTCTATGGGTTATTTTTTTTTGCTTTAAGTGTCTCCTCTAAAAGTCTTTTGTTTTTGAAATACAGCCCTCCAAAATATTTTTTTATCACTTTATGGTGTTTCGGTGACTCTCCATTGTCCTTGAAATTTCTCTTGAAGATTGCCTGAAATTCCTTCATTGGAGTTTTTGAATTAGAGAACATCGATAGAAATCATTCGTGGGTCACCTAGTGGTTATTTGAAGCTCATTTTCAATAGATGCTAGGAACTCGTAAGTGGAATCTAGACTCAGTTTGAATGTTAAGGTCGAGTTACTATTGCTAATAGTCATTTTCAGGTGACTGAAGAGAATCAGTACCAAATTATATTTGCGAAAAGTATAATTTATAAAAATTGAAATTTAAAATGTGTCCGATTCATAAAAAATATTTCGTGTCTTTAACTAGACCTTCGAAGTTAGAGTTTTTTGTAAAAATGGATATTCTGGTATTCTTACTCGTCTTTTTGTATATTAATTTTGTGTAAAAGTTCTGCCGTTGTAGTTTTCAAGATAGGAAACTCCATTGCATAATCACATTTTCAAGAGAAAGACAGCGAAGTCGATATTTCACCTAATCTAGCCGGGGGGTTCTTAGGTCAAGTTATAATATAAAGGGTTAATAGTGGAAGCCACTCTTAGGTCATTCAGAGTTTATGCCAAGTAATTTTCACGTGTGGATTCCTTAAGTTCTATTATAACTAAAGTCTCATGATAAAAGGATTTTATTACATCCCAGATATTGTTATAAGATTTTATTTTAGCTTTCAATATATTGTTATAAAAATTTATACAGTCCGGTCCTGGCTTCATTCCGATGAGACATCAATCGCTGGCTTAATAAAAAGTTAGAACTGGAATTTTGGAAATGGCACCACACAGTATTTTAGACGCTGAGCAGAAAAATGTAGGACCATCGAGAACGACAATCTACGCTATATAAAGAGACATTAATTTCAGGAGTTAGTTAGTTTTGGTGCGTTCAGCTTATTTTGTTGTTATGATTTCGATGTAAATAATTTAAGAATCAGCTTTTGGAAATGTTTGATGTTTACGTGTAAATAAAAGTTACTAGTTCAGTGTGCTATTTTGTCTAAGGCTTTTTATTGTGGTGTTTTAAAATTTGTAAAAATTTTAACCAATATACACAGGCTGGGCCAATAGTGCGTGAGCGGAAGATTGTATCGTATGAAGCGACGCAATTGGGGGAAATTACTGACCTTCTCCATACTCACAAGTGCCAGAATATCAATGAAGTACTCATTTTTATGCCAGATACCGTCACTTCATTTTTGAGAAGTTTACCCATGGATTTAATTTGTTTAAACTGGACCCCACTTTATCTGATAACTCATTTGATTTGTTTCCCTCATATGTAACGTTATTGGTATCTGTTTGTCCAGAAACCAAGGAATCATAATGATTCATGCTCTTTCTGTGATTTCTTATTATCACAAAAAATTGTTGATCTTGGAAGGCGTGGATTTAATTTCCTTGCCATCTAATGAGAAATTTCATTTCCAACGTTAAATCGATTTAATATATCTATTTCTAGTACTTTCTTTTTAATCCTCAATTCCATATTACTATGGAGATTTTTCCAACAGTCAGAACAAATGTGTCAATGGCCAACTTTAGGTTGGAA
Organism: Octodonta nipae; assembly: GCA_034190945.1. Taxonomy (NCBI): domain Eukaryota; kingdom Metazoa; phylum Arthropoda; class Insecta; order Coleoptera; family Chrysomelidae; genus Octodonta; species Octodonta nipae. Next base: position 39,648,180 of record CM067221.1, on the reverse strand, counting down.
TTATCAATAACCTTGCTAGTAACAAAATTGTTAAGCAAATAAATAATACATAACATAATAACTTTAAAGTTAATGTTCAAAATGTTCAATGTTCCTTGTTGAATGTAAGTATGAATTCGTCGGTGAAACGAATTCTGAACCCTTATTAAGATTTATTGGGGGATAGTTGCGAAAACATTCCTTATTCCCATTTGCGTATCTTCAGCTGCGGTTGGTCGTTGACTATATACTTTTTGTTTAACGTATTCCCACCGAAAAAATCAAGGGGGGTTGTGCCGACGATCTTACTGGCCAACGTATGGCCCATCCCTTTCCATCCAGTCCAGTTCCCAAGAGCACGATGAGGAGGTGCTCCATCTATCTGAAGCAGAACATCTTCCAGGAGTTCAGATAAATGGTTATCTAAGAAATTAAGGTACATGTTGGAATTCAAAATACTGTCAAAAAAATGGACTAACACGGTTGCAGAATATTTCTGCCCAACCATTTAACATATCTCCTGAAAATTGTATTTATTCTTCAATCCTTCGCGATGAAAAGTGCACTCGTCGGGAAATAGGATATCATTCAAAAAATTAAAATTCCCATTATTGAACATGATAAGGAAGGAATTCATACGTTGATAATATTCTCCTAATGGAGGTTTCACTTATATCAAAATACTTCTCAAGTTTCCGAGAACTCACATGGGGATTTTCTATTAAAGCAGTGAGAATACTGAATTCGTTATTTTCCGTTAACACTGATTTTGTCCTTTCTTGTTTTTGAGAGTAGAAAACACTTGCTGTACCACTGAATATTTCCAAAGGATTTTTAAAAGCCTCTTTCCCTGGATGACGCTCTCGATCAAGATACCTATCTTGCTTTGTATGTTTGACTTGGTAATAATGGATTTTTAAAGCATTTTCCAAGAATGAAAACCATATTGATCATTTCATTTTGAGTAAAATTCCCCATTTTTGTAGAGAACAATTATAATTGTCAAAGTGACAGAACTTTACTGTTTGTTCTCCATGGTCAACTTTACTTCTTAGTATTGGCAAAAACTCCATAATATGGAATTGAGAATTGAGGATTAAAAGGAAAGCATAACAAATATATAAATATATATATGTATATATATATATATATATATATATATATATATATATAGAAAATCTATTATAACGTTGGAATGGTAATGAAATTTCATATTGGGAGGCATAGAAATTAAACTCCACGGCCCTCTAAGATCAAAAATAATTTATGAATAATAAGAAATCACACAAAAAGTATGAACCATTTTGATTTCTTGGTTTCTGAAAACAGTGTTAGGAACAGATACACATAACCTGATATCGGAGGAGAGGAAATTAAATGAGTTATGAGGTAATGTGAAAAAATGGCGCTTCCATTAAAAAAACAAGTGAAAGTTTTCAGAATTGGCACAATAAATAGGTGTTGGTCATTGTCATTCTGGCACTTGCGGGTATTGAGATTTCCCCAATTAAGGCCTCCTAGGATACCAGACAGCTCTAATATTCACCTGTTTTTAGAAGTCAACATTTTGACAAAATATCGAATAGCCATGTGCATTTTAGGTAACATGTATGGCTAATAAAGTAACTTCAATATGAATCACCCTGTATATACCTGAAAATTTCGGTGAAAGCATTTTTAGTTTCTATCTCTCACTACCCGTCACTGGCGGCAGATTTTTAGAATATATATCCGTATAGCCACAATCTTCCGCCCTCAAACTATTGGCCCACCCTGTATATATTGGTTAAAATTGTTGGGCAAAATAGCACACTGGACAATTATAAAAGGCAAAATACACCAAATATTCTCCAATAATGCTTCAATACAGAACCGATCTGTCACGAGGAAAGGTACGAGAACAATCGAGAGCTATAAAAGAAGCAATGCATGGCTTCGAAATATCAAAAACTGGTGTTAAGTGAGAATTACAGCTGACATTTTCACATTATCAACTAAACGGGCAGGACAAATCTTGTTCAAGCTATAAGCGTATGGTACTTGAAGCAGAATGTTAATGTTAACGGTTGAAGAATATCAATAATATGAAGGGTGATTTTAAAAACTGTTACTTACTAGAACCCAGGTTAGGGTTAGTAACAAACAGTCTAAGGAGTGAGATCAAATTAGTTATATGGTGAATACTACTTCCGAAAAGTAAGTATGGATATAACAATACAAGAACTGGTAAACTCGATGAATTATTGAGAGTTATTCCAGAAAAACGTAAACAGAAAGTAAAGAATGATGACAGGAAATTCGAGAATAAATTCTTACCTCATTTTTCAGAACGTTTGTTCGCTACAAATTTGGGTTTGCACATTATTTGCCGATTGCAAGGCATTTCTACCATTCCAGATCCACGTTTTGCAGAAAGCCTCAAGTTCATTCTCTTATCTGTTCATTGTTGATGCCAATTACATAAGTGTTGTAATTCAATATTTCAAGGGTTGAAGGCAAGCTTGTGTACGTCGAAATAATTCACAAACTAGAAAATATTTCATTTTAAAACGGAATGAACTTAGGCTTCTATCAGATGTTCCGCTAGGTCGCTGTCTACTCAACATTTCTCTTGCTATACGTCAACCTTTTTATACTTTTGCCAGCCTCTCGAACCTTTCAATCACGATCCTGGCCGACTTCTCTTTATATAGTGTTCAAGGTTAGTTTTTTAAAGATATTATTTCTTGTATGCATAATTGCGGGTATTTGAGTATTTGGGATTTCTCATAGAGAGGCAAGCTTCAGAGATCACCTTTTTTTATCCTTTCTATCACTAGGATTACTTTTATTTGGTTGATTAAAGTTTCTTGATAAGTTTCTGTATCCTAAATATCTTATCTTTTCCATTCCATCGAAGATATTCTATGCCTTTCTTCTCAGAGTTGAGCAGTTTCTACTACAATGTAGTAATATAAACACAATGTATGTTGAAGTACTCACTCAAAATGCAACTGAGGAGATAAAAATTATCGCATTATGCCAATAAATGAACCCCATTCATCCAACCTAATTTTATATGGCATTATGTTCAACCTAATAAAATTGTGTCGACAAACATTTCATCCTAAAAGCCTAAATAACATGGATAATAATAATGGAAAATAGCTTCAGTATGCGAAATGTAACAAATATTGATACTTTCAACGTGCCCTTTCCCAAACCTATCAGATATATATTACTATTACTTCCCTCTTTATAGTTGCCAATCAATCCAATTCGTGCCATTGGTATACGATAGCAGTATTAGGTGAATATCGCAAAGTAGTCCTTATCAGCCCTCGACTGGAATTTGAAAAGTCATAAATTTAAAAGGTTTTCCGAATATACACAACGAACAAATATAATTGAGCTTATTTTATAGAGTAGAAAATATTGTTCCCTAATTGTTTGCTTTTGAGTATGTTTGCTCATAGTATTTCCAATCGAAGAGACTTAAAATCTTACTGGACTTGAGAACAATAAAAATTTTGTTTTATTCCTCCTCAGTTTGTAAGTAATAGCTATATAATACATATTCAGTTGGTATTCAGGATATGGGAATAACAGCATTTATTAATTTATAAATTGGAAAATTGTGAAGTGTGCTTTTACTTCTAAATTATTTATATATGTGACAAGTAAATTTTGGTACCATGTTTTCCAAATTTTACAATCTATTGGAAGAAAGACAACATATTGTTTTTTATGGAGAACCTTCATCAGTTGTCATTCCCGCAACTCATTGAAATCTCGAATAATTATCAATGAATTTGATATTTTAGCATAAAATGAATATCGACATATAGATGCTTCAGGCAAAAATATAATAATTAAATTCAGTTCTATAAAAAAATAAATTCAGTTATATGTACTAAACACATTAATAATTATCATAATTGCTTTAGTTGCCAACCTTTCTTTCTTCTGATTTCTATCCTAGGAATTAACAGGAAATTTTTTCTTCTAAACAAAATTGATTTACCAATGTTGTCTACCAGTGAACCGACTACTCCAGGCCTGCCAAGGACTGAATAGTAGGTTAAATATGGGGAGTAAATAAGGGGTTAATTAAGGGCCAGGATGTGGATGTTTATTATTTATGACTCTAAGTTATTAACTGTCAGATATAAATAAAAAATATGAAATAGTAAATACAATACAAAAAATTATAATAATACAAAATACGGTTGATTTTTATAAAATTCAGGACAATGCACTAGTTTAACCAAAAGGTTAATTTGTTGATTAATTTAATAATAGTCAGATTTTAGTTCTAAATTCCTACTACAAAAATGTGATTTACAAAACCAAACGTTAAATGTGAAATATATACAACAAGGAAAACTAACATATACATATATACTCAGTCTTCAACACCACCCCTCTAACCCCTATAAGATGCCACTTACCCATTCTTAAAAAACACGTATCCATAGATAAAAGCGGTAAGCTCTATCGATTGGACGTGTAATAAACGTCCAGTTTAAATCAGAAGTGTCTTAAACAGACCGGAATTATAATTTTCAAATGGGGATGAATATTTTTATGCGCATTCGGATTCTAGGTTGAAAAATGGACCTCTTTAGATAGAAAACTTTTTTTTTGAAAAAAATGCAAACTTAATCCTTTGAAGTATTCTTAGAGAAGAAAATCCGAGACAGATAATACTTCTTCCGGAGGTGTGAATTTCTAACCGAAAGTACGTTTTCCTTGAGCGAGATATGTACATTCTAAAGTTGAATTTGAACGCTATGTAGAAATAGGCGTAGCAGTATAGAAAAACTCACTTCCGGAACTTACATCCTGAGACAAAGTGTTGTGCCTTACCACGCTTACTTCTCTATAGAGTCCAATTCCAAGTTTTGGATATACATATTTCGTTTAAGAATAACATACTTTCGGTTAGAATTTCTCACTTTTTGAATAAATGAATCTTCTTTTCTAAGGTACTTCAGAGGACTAAAACTGCATTTTTAAATAATATTCCAACAATTTTTCAAAGTAGAATCGGAGTACACTATATCCAACGGATACGTGGTCAGTTTAAAGAAAAGGTTGGGGGCATCTTATTGTGGGTGTACAGGTGATTTTGAATACCCAATGTTTATTAAACTTAATTGTTAAGTTCAACTATTATTAACACAAACATTAGGTATTTTTAAATTATATTATACCTCTCACAAACTATATATTTATATGATGCTTTTTGTCTCTGACCTTACTTATGCCTTCTTCACAACATAAACCCAATAAATTATGATTACATATTAACGTACTTTGGACCAAAAACACGATCCAATCAAAGTATTAGAAATAAGAAACAAACATAACAAAAAGCATATTGTTACGAAATTTATCTAAGCCGGCCCTGTTTCATTCCAGTACGACGTCTATCGCTTTTAGGGCAAAAAAAATGATCTCGAAATGGCTCGGCAGCTGTAGAATTAATAATGAATTGTACGAGAGTTTTCGATGCTGGTTTTAAAAAAGGCGAACCATAATCGCGGGAGTTGAGTTAGTTAGTACAGCGAAGAGCTTATGTAGAATTGTTATTGTGAATCAGCTGTTGTATATATTTGATGTAAATAAAAGTTCTAGAAAGTGGTAGTGAATATTAGTTTTTAAATTTTAACTGAACCCACGAAATTTATAACAATTTGGTGATCAGAAGTGCAGGATTAAGTGCAGTTAAAATCGTTATTTGATTTATGGAAACCCGTAGCATGGAAAAAATGGACGAAACTACAAAAAAAAATAGTCAAGCAGGTTGCGGAGGGACTAGACGAAAAAATAGCCCAGATTCTGTTAAAACGTGACAAGAAGGAGAAACAACATCAAGAAGAAATTCAACAAAGGTTAGTAAAATCTTTTGATGAAAAACGTAAAATAGAATTAAAAAATCTTGTCACTACGATGAAAAGCGAACAACAAAATCTTGTTTCCACTATGAAAAGTGAATAACAAAATCTTGTTTCCACTATGAAAAGTCAGCAACATAATTTAATTGAAGGATTGTTCTCGAAATTTGTAGAAAAGCAATATCAAACTGAATTGACGAGAAAAAACGAGCCTAAAATATTAGAAGAAAAAAGACAACTGCAATTTGAACAATTAATGCAAATGAAAGAATGCAAATAGTTGAATCTGACGTAAAAGAAATAAACGACGACATAGAGATCCTAAAAAGTAATGTGGAGACTCTTGAAATCAAAGTAGATGACATCAATTCCATTCAGAGCCAGGTGAAAGTTGAAATCCGTTCCATTAAAAACACGGTACAAAGTGAAGTAAGTGAAGTACAAGATAAAATCAGTGCCATCCAAAACAAGGTAGAAACAGAAATACAAAAAAATGCAACAGGACTTACAGCGAGGAAAATACCAGCACACCGTGAGTACCAAATGTTCCTTTAGTAAACCACCCACATTCGACGACAGTTCATCTTGGCCCATGTATAAACGGCAATTTTAAGCAGTGGCTACAGCTAATGGATGGGATAATCAAGAAAAATCTACTTCTCTGGTAATTTCGTTAAGAGGTTCGGCCCTAGAACTCCTCCAAAGCATTCCAGTCGATGAAAAAGGAAATGCGACAAGATCATCGCCATCCTAGACAAACGCTACGACAATCAATCCTTGAGCCAGGTATACCAAATCCAACTGAGTGGAAAAACGCAAAAATCCGGTGAAAGCCTCCAAGAATTTGAAGAAGAGATTAGACGGTTAGTTCACTTGTCCTACCCAGATTGCCAGAGGAAACAAAAGACCAGTTGGCCACACAGAGTTTCATAAACGGCATCAGAGATTTGGAAGTGGAAAGGAATTTAAGACTGAGTGGCGTCAAGAAGAGTAATGAAGCTCTACTTCGGGCTTTGGAAGTAGAGGCCGTCATGAACATGTCCAAGCCGAGGGTACGAGCGGTTTCCTTCAACCAGGAAGAGCCGTAGTCACCATTTCAAGCACTGGTATGAACACACTATTAGCAGAGTCACAGAAAACTGATACCAGAAGAGCATGTTAGCGTTGTGGACGGGCAGGACACTTCCAACGCGACTGCAGAGTACGCTACCTGAACGATCACCAACTAGGGCTAACCAACAGAACAGTCACATGTCTAGGGACCGTCAGCCAGTCAGCATAAGGAGACGAATGCTGACTGACCCTCCACCAGCCCCCAAAACACTATCCATCCGGGGATTTTGCCGAGATAGCAGCAGCCTAGTCATTAGGGGCACTATCAATGGCCGAGCAATTACCATCACCATCAGAACACCACCTAGACGACTACCATTAGGGCAACAACAGGCAGTCGAGAAAAACATTGAGTCCATGTTACAAAATGGTGTTATAGAGCCTTCCATTAGCCCATGGTCTGCTCCCGTCGTGCTAGTTAGAAAGAAGGGTGGTACCACTACCCCGAATCGATGATACTCTGACCACACTAGCATGCTCTCGTTGGTTCTCCACACTAGACCTAAAAAGTGGATATTGGCAGGTCGGTCTACACGCAAACGACAGAGAGAAGACAGCGTTCTCCACCAGTAAAGGGCTGTTTCAGTTCACGGTCATGCCCTTTGGGTCATGTAATGCACCCGCTACATTTGAGAGACTAATGGAGTATGTACAGAGCGGATTAACATGGAGGAGGTGCTTAGTATACCTCGACGACATTCTAGTCATGGATCAGACATTCAACGACCATCTGAAGAACCTGGACGAGGTATTGTCCAGAATTAATAATGCCAATCTGATACTCAACCCGAAGAAGTGTTCCATGTTCCAAACAGAAGTAGAGTTTTGGGCCAAGTCGTTTGCGAGTCAGGAATCCGCACCAACAAGACAAGATAGAAGCCATCCGTGATTGGTCAGTCCCAAGAGACAAGCATGAACTGCGAAGCTTCTTGGGCCTCTGTTCCTACTACAGGCGATTTGTTGAAGGATTTGCCACCATTGTCGCGCCTCTACATCGGCAGACCACTGAGAAAGAGACCTTCCGTTGGAATCAGGATTACGAAACATCATTCAGGCGACTGAAGGCAGCACTATGTTCCAGTCCAATCCTAGCCTTTCCTACACAGTCCGGCAAGTTCATTTTAGAAACCGACGCCAGCACCACAGGTTTGGGGGCCGTCCTATCCCAGGTGCAAGATGGCGAAGAGAGGGTGATCGAGTACTACAGCGGTGGATTCTCGAAAACGGAAAGAAACTGCGTCAGCAGAAAAAAACTTCTGGCAATAATAAGGGCTGTAGACCATTCTTCCAGTTGCGGTGTATCTTTGCTGCCTATTGCTGACTCCTCTGAACTGATGATATCTAGTACTGGCATCTTTTTGGAGCTACAGCGTAGTTTAGTCCCTTAGAAAGCAATGTTTCCTCAACTGCTGTGAGAACTCTGGATTTCAAGTTCAGTACTGTTTTCTGTTGGTCTATCCTTCGGCAACTGCTTACTGGTAGTTTTGTTAAGTTTTTCAATGTGCACCTTTTGGCCGATTCGTCTGATGTTGTCACAGTGTTTTTGAATTGAAGCAAAAATCGGCATGTGGTCCTACTCATGTGTGATTTCTTGAAACCTTTCTTTCGCTTCCTGCAGAAGTTGAGATTTCTTCCAACTATGGTCTCTAGCGTAGGGTGCCTACCAATTCCTGGTGTATGCTGTGTCTAATCAGTTGTCAAAGCGACTAAATGTTTTATCTTGACCCCAAGGAATCCAAACAGCATAGTCTACAGGAGAAAGCTTACGCATGACAGAGATTATACTCTTCAACGGCTACTTCAATTCCATGCAAGAAGATGGATTGCTTATGGGTTCACATCAACATCAGGAATGGTTCAAAAATGCATGGGAGGTACTATGGTTGAGGTTATGTCATCATCTATCCTGGAGCACTGAACCAATCCAGATTCACCATGGAGATGGAAAAGAGTGGGTGCCTACTAAAAGTGTCCTTTAGACAGGAAAGCTACGCATACAGGATTATATCTTCAGGAACCAAAAATCTATTAGAGCTGCAGCACACCAGAAGCCCTCAAAGAAGAACAAGTGAAACTTAGAGAAGACCTTTCGCGAAATGGATATCCGGAAACAATCATTACCAAGGCGTTTGAAGACCTGGACAAACCACCTAAGCAGGAAGAGGGCACCACGGTAGCAACTCTACTATTACCTTTCGGAGAAACTCAGACGAATTGCACACAGCTATGGAATCAGAATGATCTTCAACAGCAACAACACATTGAGAAGTATGATTACAAGAACGAGGCCGGGCGCACCAGCAATACCAAATAACTGTATATATAGCATACCTTGTGAATGTGGCAAACTTTACATTGGAGAGACAAAGCGACCGCTGAACACCAGGGTTAAGGAACACCGCATAGCTACTCAAAGGGCGGAGGGAACGAAATCTGGGCTAGCTAACCACGCATGGACCGAACATAATATCAACTGGGACCACGCCAGGGTAATTCATAAAGAATTCAAAGAGACAGCATATATAATCTCGAACGAAAATATAATTAGCGAGCCCAGCGTCCAAATTAAAAACATTTGGGGAGCTTTTCTTCGGCCTCTGCAGCTTCGCATCACCGACAACCAACCGCCAGGTACGATAACGCTGATTGGACCGGACAAGACCGAATGACCATGACCGGCGAGTCATGACCGATAATCTGAATTTCCTATCATTCACCTGATGACGATAGCAGATACAAAGCTATTGAAACGTTGTGAGATCAACCACTTCAAGGCGATGGAAGTCCAAGGCAACTTCGAGGAACGAGTTACATTGACTACCAGCTTCAGACATACAATATGGATATACGTTTTTTATTTTCATCTATAGATGAAAATAAAGTAATTTATTATACAAGTTATATTGTATAATAAATCGCTTGTTAATTAACTATTGTTGCAGTAACAAAATATATCTACAGACATTTGCTCATTATTTTAAAATAAATAATATGCATTATAGGACTGTATTTTTATGTTGTATGGAACAACAGAACTAGGTAAATACTATTATGATTAAGAAGAGTAAAAATCATTATTTTGCAGGACCTGGTCGTAGTTCTTTATTAAGGTAGTTCTTCTTAGTAAGTACAATTTTATACATACGATAGTAATATTCAATATATGTTTTATTCATGCTATTATATAAATATACATTTTTTGTGTTTTTAAACATAAAATAATGCAGGGCTATTTCTTGTTAAGACGATTTTTAAAATTCTATATACAGATTAAAATTTGGAATATTCTGTTTTTGTTCTGTTACCTTTGGGGTTGATTCCTTACTTGCACCCTGTTGTAATAATTTGCTCAGTGAATACAGTTTTTGATTTTATAATATTAATTCAAACAAGACTTCTACTCTGATGAACACAACTAAACTGAATTTTTGTCAAGTATCTGTGCTGACATTTCCAAAAGCAAAGCTAAAAATTAAAATAAATATACGACATACTAGAAGTAGCGATGAAGTACTAAGTACAAAAGTAAATACTAGTAACGATTATGTAAATGTATCGATAACTTCTACGTCTAAAGTAAAATTTCATCAAAAAGAAGTATTAGAGGTCATCTTTAATTTTCAGACTTAAGCAGTTATTTTTAACAAATCGGTTAAACAATATACGTTTTGACAAAGCTAAGTTCAGGGAAATTAATAAAAAAGAACTATGCATGAAATTCGCCCAATCTGTTTTACTTATCAAGTGATTTCTTCTATAGAAAATACAAAATTATTAAATCGAACTTTTGGAAATACGTCACTGGAAAAATATAGATATGCGAAATTGTTATGGTCAAGGACAATAAAAATGTCGAAATATGTCAAGCTATTAATTTCGTACGCTTGATGATATATGCCAATAAAATAAAAAGGTATAGTTGTCAAAGTGAAAAGGTGAACGAATTTCGTGTCAAATAGTAAGCTATAATACTTATTGCACAATTAGTGTTCATTTTTCAGCTAATGACAATATACTTGAATATTTTTTTATATATGACGAGTGATTATTCAAAAACGGCTTGGGCAATTTTGATGATTTAAACAACAGAACATTACAGGAAGATTCCATATAATTGTCTAAAACATGACCTTTAAGGTTTTCCAGAAAATCAAAAAAATTGTAAATAAGGGAGTAGATTTCAGTGAATTTGATTGAACCTTCACTGTTTTCTTTAAAACCGCTCAAGAAATTTGAACGTTATAAAATGTATTCTACAAAGATATATACCAGCTTGATTCCGTATATCTTTCTATAACGTAAAACTCTCTGAAAATCGGAAAAATATATGCAAAAAACTGTAAACATCATGATAAACGTCAAATGTTCATCATAAATATTTAGTTTAAATGTCAAGATATGCCATGAAAGTATATCGTACAGGGTGTTTGTAATGGTTTTCTTTTTGATTGGTTAGAAGTAAGTTTCTTTTAGAGACGAAGTTCAGTTAGGGGGCTTATAGTCGCGTGAAATGTCAGAAAATATTCTGTTAGTTTATTGAAACTAAAATTTGTTATGTCGGGGAACTCTTCTATATGGTATACGGTTGTAGGTGTGTGTGTGTGAGAGTATGTGACATTAGGTGGTACATAAGCCATTGTATACATAAGAAATCGGTTCTTTTTAAATATAAATTATTATTAATCATTCTCTTGTACTAACATAAAGTAATTTACTACTTCTTGATTAATAAGTGGATAAAAATTAACTTGTGTCTCTTATTTTCGATTAGTAGCTTTCATTTTTAAAACTTTCACGTTAATTCAACACCCTATCTTAATTGGAATTACCTAATATTACCTACACATCAAAACGATTCGGCTCAGGGAAAGAAAGCATAAGTATTTTCATTATGTTGGATTACGAAGATTTCTACGAAGCTATCCGTAATTGGTAGATACCAGGAAATGGGAAGAGTCAAAGATTTACCTGGATGTAGCAGACCTGAAATGACAGTGACACCAAATTGTGGGCATTATTTATATTAGGAGAAATGTAAGCAAAGTTGTTTATTACAGATTAATTAAAGGGCTCACGAACTGACAGACGGTGATCCTTAGAGACGATTACAATTTAGTGAAATTTTTATAAAACTTGTTGTGTTTTACGATGAGGCTAATTTTTCTTGATTTTGATGTTTGTCCCAGAAACATTGATTGCAATTTAACAACTGAGCGATTATTTATATCTTCTGTGGGCATAAATTGTTCCTGATTGAATTCAAATGTTCGCATATCCCAATAGTGTGGACCGTTTATAACCTCAATTAATTGCTATAATAAGATGGATTGGTAGAGATGGACCAATTGAGTGGCCACCAAGGCCTCCAGATTTGACCACAATGGATTTCTTCTTGTGCTGATACTTAAAGAACCGATTTAAGTCGACAAGCCAGAAAATTGCAGGATTTGATGCAACGCATTAGACAAGGTCTCTAGACTCTAGAAATGATTCAAGTACTCTTAATCCAATATATCATTGAGTAGCTCGTTGTCAAATTGGAAACCGTGAACATTTAAACGAATTTTGTAAAATACTAGATTCCTCTAATGTGCAGAAGATGCTACCGGTCTGCTAGCGAACCTGCCCCTCACCGTAACAAAAACGGTTTGAGGGCGCAGGTGTGCACTAAGGTAAGATTTGCCTCGGAGACTAGACAGGTCTTTCCCCCTAGGAACGGGACCCCTAGTCCAACACCTCAAACGACAGTCGTTCGACCAACCAAGTCAAAATGGAGAGCGACCCGCAACCTCACCCAGTAGGGGCTCCTCTCCACCCGCACTACCCATTTTAGAATCTTACGAACACTCCAGTTCGTTTAAGATAGTTCGACTCATTACAAGTCTGCACATCCGCTTTCAAGGTGTAGGTACCTCTACTTGCGGAATGCTTTTTTTAGGAGAAACAGGAAAGAGGTCGGCAAAGGGTTCTCGTGTCGAATACTAGACCCGACATCTCAAGCGACGGTGGCACTGTTACCCATCAGGTCCTTTCATTACCACAATCCCGAAGGAAAGCAGGTCTGACCACTTCTTGTATTAAGGTTAAACAAGTCGACTTCGTTCCCTTTCGCGCAGTCCCGAAGGAAAGTGTGTCCGGCGAATTACTTGTGTAGAGTTTTGACAAGTCACATTCAAGTGCCAACCCTGTCCTTCCCTAGTTACTAACAGGCACCTCCTTGTCGCCAGGAACGAGGTTTGGAATCGACTGACATGACGTCGAAAGTTTTATGGGTAGCCAACGCGAAGTGGATTTGACTACCCTTAGATTATTTGTATTCATCCAAAAGCTTTATTATTAGAATGATGTAAGTTGTTTTTGACTATCAGTTTCTATCAAAAATGATTATGTAACCCCCCGATTCAAGTACATTGTGAAGAATGTTCTCTAATCGAATGATGCAACAAAGTATAGCTTACGATTTGAAAATAAATTCGATCACTTCTTCACTTTAACAAATATACTTTTTCCTTTTTTAACATGTTACCAGAAGCGTGAAAATATTATCGCCTGATATTTTTTAAAAAATAACAAATTGTCCACAATTGTACATAACTTTGTCATCATGTATAGTCAAATATAATAATTAAATATAGGAGTATTAAATTAAGTAAGCACTGCCTCTGGTAGCAATAAAAGAACACTTTCCTTGGTTAGTAGTTTTGGGGTTCGCCAAAGTTTATTTTATCTAGTGGAAGAAAGTAATAAACTGAACCAACGGTGAGATAGACGGTAGGAGGAATTCATAATATAACCTGTGTTTACTTACGATAGAGAGTTTGCACGAAATAACTTCGCGAAAAGCATTTTTCATTTCAAATTGCGAATGCTCCTGCTTTCATTATGAAATATATCGAATAAAAGAATTTTGCGGTATAAGACGAGCATTTTCTGACAAAAATTTTCAACTACATTTGATGAGAGAAGAACAAGTTTTTTGTTTCAACAAGACGATATAAGTCTATACCCAAATAACAAATGATTTTGAAGGGGGCCAAATTTTGACTCAGATATGTTGTAATAAAACTCTACTCAGAGAGTAACTTTTTTCATTTTGCCAGAAAGGTAGCGGGCAAATAAACATTTCGGCAGTGGTTTTCATTACGGCAAACTCACGTAGCGGTGAGCAAAAATACGACGAAAGGTTTTTACTGGAGAAACATGGAAAACCGATTAGCGATATTTCTAACTGTGGGAAATTTGAATGAGAAGTCATTGATATTATACCTTCGTTATTTAGCGGTGGTAATGAACAAAGTATAATTTAAAATAAATTTGCTGTTAATAATTTGCTGTAGGAATTTATTAGAAATTTTCTACATTTATAGCCGTGTTATTTGCTGTCATTGGAGGAACATTTGACTGTTCCTTTCGAGTACCTGGAACTCTTGTACATCTAAATATTGACAGTAAAGTACAGTATTTTATGGGCATATAGATACAGAGAAAGTTTAGGTTGGGTTATAAAAAGAAAAAGAAAAAAGAAAGACAGTCGGTTGCTTAAGATGGGAATTCTTGTGGCAGATACTAAAGAAAATGGGAGTAGCTATTCAGAAAGTCTATTGAACAACCTATACGAGGCAAACGAAGCCATTGTAAGGATATATAATCAAATATCACAGACAGTTAATATACGCAATGGAGTGCGACAGGGATGTACAGTGTCGCCTATTAACGCATAAAATGACGAGCTCTAGTCAATTTTGAGGGAAAACTGTCGATTGCAGGTAAAAAATAAAGAAACTTTCTGAAAATCCCAAACATAGAAAATGTAGATAAATTTGTATATCCGGGATCCCTACTAAGTAACCAAGGCAAATGGCAATGGTCGTATTCCCAATCTTCTTGTATGAAGCGGAATGCTGGCTGATGAAAATATCAAACATTCGAAGGATAGGTGAGTTTGAAATATGGTGCTGGACTTCAAATACAGAGAAACGCACCAATGCATCTATATTAAAGGACTTGAAGGTCAAAGAGCGAGTTTCCACAATATGTCGCCAACGAATCCTAAAATATTTTGGACACACTACAAGACGAGAGTCAGACAACCTAGAAAAATTAATAATACAGGGAAAGGTGGAAGGTAAAAGACCGAAAGGTAGGTCATCTATTGGAGACCAAGTAAAGATACTCCACTGCAAACATTAAAAGTGAAACAATGCACCGACAAGCATGGAAAACTTAATAAATAGACGTACTTGATTTCATGGACCATGATTTCTCAGACATTAGAATACAAGTAGGAAGAAGATACAGTTATGCCATCCTTAAAACTGTTCTGCCTAAACGGTCCAAATGGCTCTGGCGTAATTTGTGGTGTATATTTGTTTGCTGAACTCAATTTGTAAAACATGCCAATATAAACTATTTTGGGTTTCTATTAAACTTACATACCAAGCCTTGGATACACAGTCTAATGTGTCATAACTATGTGTGTTGAGTTTACGTTTATAAGCAAATAAGAAAAACTCTATTTTAAGTTCATATGAGAGTTTGGTATTACAAGCATGTACCCAACGATGTCATTATGAATTCTTAAAGAGTTCACATTTAAGATTTTTAAGTCCAAGTGAGTATCAAAATTAATCCTTTATGAAGTCTTCAACACTCAAATGTGACACGTAAAGAATTCATATTGAATTCATAAAGGCTTTTATACAGAACTAATTTGTCTGAGTTCATAAAGAAGTAACTCTTCTGACTTCCTAAAAAAGAGTATTTAAAGAACTAATTTTGTATGGCATAAAAAAATTCTTGAAGATAACCATTTTTGATGTTGGAAAAACAATATTGCGATGAATTTTTCTTAGTGTTTTTTTGCCTGTACATTAGGGTTTTTTCTTCCCAGTTTTTTCTACAACCGAAAAGTATTTTTTTAAAATGTATTTAAGATTTAAATTTCTATGTTGTTTCTTAGAAATATGTAGTTTTTGTATATATTGCATACACTTACGAGACAATACTAGTGCTACTTTTATAAAATAATTTTTTTAGAAGAAGAGGCTCAATGAAAACACAATGTCAATATGATATGCTTATTTACTGAACCATTTAAGGGAATTCTTTTCAACTTAGCTATGTTTTTTAATATTTTGTTGCCTGAGTAAGCTTTTAGTAATAACAACTTACTTATCTTACATTGAAATACCTAAAACGTATCACAATCGACTTTATCAACAAAGAATTGAGAAATTTTACAAATAACAACAATTTGTAATATCAACTCATCAATATTTCGTTGGTTTTTATTTCATGATTCCCATTTCCACATTTTGCAATATGAAACTTGACATCCACAATAAAATCATTATCGCGGTCTGCGAACAAAAGAAAAATCCGATGTTGCCATGATTTCAATTCTATTAAAAATTTAAATTATTATTTTTTAAATATCCTTCTATTTGATAGGAACGGTAGAGGATTTTTTGTTGTACTGTTCAGTTGACAAGTATTTTGCTGTTTTGCAAATAAATGAGTAAATACACACGTAAGTGCTTACTTGGATTGACAAATTTACACAATTTTATCTAGTAAAACAAACTTCTTGAAATATGTTATTTAAGACTTTTTTATTTATACCGATCAGTTCTATCGTCTACCAAAATATCTGCTATGCATTATGTTACACCCTGTATATGCATTACTCAACAGTAACAGCACTTCCGAAAAAACAATTCTTTCCATATCATCATGAACTCATAATGCTGAATTCTTCAGAAATGTTTTCAGGAGTACTTCAGGAGTTATGATTTCTTGAAAATGGCATCTTTAAGACGTAATTGAGTAAGTCTTTGAAAATTAGTTCGAATATGAACACTTTTTGACTTGCATATTGGCTGGGTAGATCCAACAAACTTCTCGTTCTGGTGACCGGGCAATAGAATACTGACAGAGAGGACACAAATAATGGTAAAGGTGATAATTGTGTATAGATCAAACACATTCTTATATATGTGCTCTTGCAGATCAATAATTAGGTAGAATTATTGCCTGTTACACACTCAAACATAGTCAAAGAACAACAATATTTTCAGTTATGCAGAAACTCGAAAATTAGGAAGACCATAAAATCTTATGTTTAAATCTAAAAATATTTTCTCTTGGTACAATAGCGTGGTATAGTCTCTATTGTATTTTATATTTTACATATTAAAAGGCATAATAGAGCAGTAAGCAAAGACGCTTAACAAAAGCGGATCATGTTTTCAACCCGTTTCCCTAGCTGAGTTCTGAAAAGATAAAACGGGAATTTTAAAGACCTTCAGGTTAAGAAAATATGAACTGCGAACGTCACATCTTCGTAGACTCCTCCATAACTCCAGTTCCATGAAGTGATACCCCCAACCTTTATAGACCACTCAATAGAGCAAAAATAAACTGATAATGTGTAAAAAATACTATCAGGATACCGACTGTGCCAGAAGGAAGAATTCAGTAGACTTATGAATGGAATATGTAGTGTACAATAAATGATCCATAACATTAAATACATCGACAGAGAATAGTAAGTAAATAATTTAATTCTTTTAAATACTTTTAAAGGTATAAATGTAATTTTAAAAATACTTTTTTTTAATATCTTTACAAATGCCTGTTTACAATATATTTAATTAAAAAACGTAAAATAAATGTAATATTTTTAACCTCACTTAACACCTACCTACATTTTTAAGTTTTTTCCAAAAATGCTTAAAAAATCCAACAATCTTAAGAAGTTAGAAATTATTACATCTTCATTCGGACATTTCATTTCCGGTGAGAAACTTTAAAAAATTTGTACTCGAAATATTGTGTGAAGGTACAATATTATTACATTAAAAGTTACAATACATAAGTGCATTAGTCGAAGTTTCCTTGGACTTCCATCGTCTTGAAGTGGTTGATCTCACAACGTTTCAATAGCTGTGTATCTGCTATCGTCATCAGGTGAATGATAGGAAAGTCAGGGTATGGGTCGTATTTATATTATACCCTTAACCGGTCATGCGTCACCGGTCATGGTCATTGGGTATTATCTGGTCCAATCAGCAGAGCAGAGGCCGAAGAAGAGCTCTCCAAATATTTTTAATTTGGACGCTGGCTCGCAAATTATATTTTCATTCGAGATTATATATGCCGTCTCTATGAATTTTCTTTTGTACCAGTGTTCCTCCTTGAGAATTGCTCTAGCCTGGTCCCAGTTGATATTATGGTGTTCGGTCCATGCGTGATTAGCTAGCCCAGACTTCGTTACCTCGGCCCTTTGAGTAGCTGTGCAGTGTTCCTTAATCCTGGTGTCCAGCTGTCGCTTTGTCTCTCCAATGTAAAGATTGCCACATTAACACGGTCTGCTGTAAATACAGTTATTTGGTATTGCTGGTGCATCGGGCCTCGTTCTTGTAATCATGCTCCTCAAGGTGTCGTTGCTTTTGAAGATCATTCTGATTCCATAGCTGTGTGCAATTCTTTTAAGTTTCTCCGACAAGCCTTTAGTATACGGTAATAGTAGAGTTGCTACCGTGGTGTCCTCTTCCTGCCGAGGTGGTTTGTTCAGCTCTTCAAACGCCTTGGTAATAATCATTTCCGGATATTCATTTGCCAAAAGGTCTTCTCTAAGTTTCACATGTTCTTCTTTGAGGACTTCTGGTGTGCTGCAGATATATTTGGCTCTCTGGATTAGTGTTTTGATGATGCCAGTTTTCGTTGCTGATGGGTGGTTGGCATTCTAGTGAAGGTATAATCCTGTATGCTTAGCTTTCCTGTAGACTATTGTTTGGATTCCGGCCCTAGTAATTTGACACTTTACATCAAGGAATGGTAGGCACCCACTCTCTTCCATCTTCATGGTGAATCTAATAGATGGTTGGGATTCGTTCAGGTGATCCAGGAATGCCTGTAGTTCTGTCTCTCCGTGTTGCCAAATAATAATGGTGTCATCGACATACCTCAACCATAGCTTAGGCTGCTTCTCGAAACTCCTCAGTGCATGTTCTTCGAACCATTCCATGTAGATGTTGGTGATAACGGGGAACCCATAGGCCCTCCATCTTCTTGCATGAAGAACCCGTCCTTCTCCTGAAAGTAGCAGTTCTTGAGGCAACATTCAAGCAAGTCCATGATTGATTCTATTGGCAGCTCCGACCTCTCCATCAGAGTTTCGTCTTCAGTAAGTTTCTTTCTTACTATGTTGAGAGATTCGTCAGTGGTACGTTCGTGAAAAGGTTTTCAACGTCGAAACTTACTAAGCGATGTTCTGGCCCAAGTGCCATGGATCCGATGATTTCGACAAAGTGCTTTGAGTCTTTGACGTGCGATGATGTTTTGCCCTCCAAAGGTTGGATGTTGGTGAGTTGCACGAACTTGTAATCGGTCTGAGAGGTACTCCAGCCTTGTGTATCTTGGGTAGTCCATACAAATGTGGTGGTTTACTGTGATGTGGCGTCAATTTTCTCCTTGTCTCGGGTAGAATGTAGTCAGCATGATCTCTGAGAGTGTTGTAAGTTTTCCGTTATATTTTGGATGTTGGATCGATTTTCTTGTTGTATTCCGTTCTGTTCATCAGGTTGGTGGCATTCCCTTTGTCAGCTGGTAGAATGATGATAGATTTGTCGTCCTTAAGTGTTTTTATGAGTCTCCTTTCGGATTCGTTGATTTTTTGTTTGATGTGTTGTGTTATCTCAATTGCGGTTCTGACTTTCCATGGGATTTCCTCCAGTTGCGGTGTCTCTTTGCTGCCTATTGCTGACTCCATGGAACTGATGATATCTAGTACTGGCGTCGTTTTTGGATCTACAGCGTAGTTCAGCCCCTTAGAAAGCAATGTTTCCTCGACTGCTGTGAGAACTCGGGATGACAAGTTCACCACTGTTTTCCTGTTGGTCGTATCCTTCGACAACTGCTTCCTGGTTAAGTGTTGTCTGATGTTGTCACAGTGTTTTTGAATCGAAGCAAAAATCGGCATGTGGTCCTCCTCGTGTGTGCATCTTCTGATTTCTTGAAACCTTTCTTCTGCGTCCTTTTATGTAGTTACTCTGTTACTTATTTATTTCTCATTATCTATTCTGTGGATAAGTAACTCATTCATATCATATCACACACTGATCACTTTTGTTTTCACAAGGTAGTTTTTATAGCATATTTGTGTACAATTACACTTCTAAGTGTGTCACTTCATCCCCTACATATTATAGAATGGAAAGTTTTGTTTTTTGTTTAACATAATTCATTGTAACCAATAAAACTCACCCGTGAAAGGCCGCCAGTATATTCTCAAATCATTTATAAAATATCAATGATAAAACATAAGTTTCAAAGATGTTTGATACTGCAATACCTAATCTTTTATAAAACATTTCTTTATCATATATCTTTTATCACAACTACACGCGTCGTCCTATATTTACTTTTCCGGGCTACAATATAACTTTATTCTAAAATAATCTATAATAATATGTTGGAGAGGCTTCAACTCCAAACACAGGTCTGTATTACACCATATACAATTAACCATTTATGGAATACCGGATGATCTATTGTAAACATCTCTTTCTCCCATAATACACCAGTCAATAGATTTTCAAGTGACATAAAATTCAAAAGCGAAACGCATCCGCCATTACGTAAATAATTGTTTATAAGCCACAACTGATATAATTTTAACACCAAACTTGTAGAAATAAATTATTTGAGCCTTAAGAACCCCAAAAAATAAGCGGTAATTTTTGCTAGTAGTGTGAAAAATAATGATCTGTTTATAATGCCGTGAATATAAAAACTAGAGAATAAGAAAATCTCTAAAATGAGTGTTTATTAATTTTGTTCGCAGCATTTTTCATGAAGAGAAGCTGGATAACCGACATAAAGCCAGTGTTTAAAAAAAAATCACAACTTTGGTATAATATCAGTTCGAACCTTACTCTACCATCCAATCATAGTTTATAACTTTAAGATTAATAAGGCTGAAGATTGATATTGTCCGTTAAATAGTTGTTGCAGAATTCTATATTAAATAATTTCAGAACGTACTATGATATTTCGGTAGAGATATGCAAAATAGATTTTGAAAGTTCATAAAATGCACTTCACTTTAAAAAAGGGGGCAGTCATTTGAGACTGAACGATGGAAGCGAAAGCTTCTTACGAAATATTCTTCCCTTCCCTCGTTATCTCTTGGCCTCTATTTTTAATTCTTTGTGTCATGGTTATAAATATCAGATGAATTAAAACAATTCACTATTTTGTTACGACTCAAGTATTAATCCTAATTTAATTCTTACTTTAAATATATCTGCAAAGAAATATAAGTTTAGACATTGAGTAAGTGTTTGTTACTTAGTTTTGTTCATCTCAATAAGTATTTGAAGACAAGATATCAAAGAAAGGTTCGTTTTATTCTTAGCTAGCAATATTACAAACACACAACATTTATACAAAACAATAAATTATATACATATATATTTAACGGTAGCAACACTTTAAAATTTTTAGGTTCGAATTCGATGTAATATTAATAAGATAATATTGATTAATAATGTAATAATATTTAAAAAAATGTTCTCGGTTTCGAACCCGAGAAATTTGGATTCGCAGCCTTGCGCTTTAGACTCTGGACCACTCTCTTTCAATTAAGTTCTTTACAGGGTATAAAAGTTGCGGATGTATGTAATACATCAGTCCACATATTGAGTGGTAAACTTACTTTGTTTATTAGGATAGGTTAGGTTAGGTTAAGTAAACAAAGAACATGTTGATAATATGAAAATTGAATACCGAGTTGCCTTTTTGTGTGGTATTCTTTTTAATTTGTGCCGTTTGTCATGTGTCCACTTTAATATATTACAAAGAGAGTATTGAAGTGCTTATTAGAACGAAAAGCAAATTTTGTGAGAACAGAGAACTGAATTGGTTGGGTATTTCAAAATGGAGGCAGTGTGTAGTGTCGCTAGTGTCGGTCAGCCGGTCGTGTCAGAACAAACGAAGCTTCAAAATTAGGAATTACATCATCTTGCTCAACTATTTTGATATGTAAACAATATACAGGTAACCATTAACTTAATATACCAATGGAATTTAGAAAATTTTGGGCAGGTAATAGTTATGTAAATAAAAACCTAATAAACTCTTGAGAGAAAACATATAATAATACATTTTACTATAATTTGCATCTCGTGCCCCCACCTCAAGAAAATACTAGATAAGTCCATGTGCCTTGAAAACTATTGTCAGTGCACCGTTGGTAGGCTGTCGCATATTCGTTTTATTCCCATATTTCATATTATTTTAAACAAATTTCTCGGCATTATAGCGAAAATCCAAAATAGAAAAATTGAAGTGGAATTCTTGAACTTTCAAAATATTTTAAGTTTATTCCGATACCACTAGTCACGCTAATATGGTGCGATGTGGAAAATATATCTCAAATTAATTAAATACAAATACTTCAAAAACTACTTATTCTATAGTATCCATCGTGAGTCCATATATACTCAACATTGTAAAATCGTAAACTATCGCTTTAACAATGATCTATATTCCAGTAATAGTTGCCAGAGAGTTATCAATTTGTGAAAAAATCCACTTTTGACCAGTTTTTCTGAGTTTGAAAATAATTCAATGAGGATATATAAATGCTCATTCAGACGGATTTCTGATAATCTACAACTTTTCTGTGGACGGCATTACGATTTCTTTATAGCTTTTCATAATATAAGGAAAAACAAAAAACTTTCGTATTTTTTGTTGTTATTATTTAAATAGTTTACTTCTACGAGTTTGCTGTTAAAATCTTTGTAATTATTCTCTATAAACTATTACTGACGTGATGGTATAAGCGATTTGCTTTTGATTTTATGTCGAAACTGCCCTACTACACTTAGTTTCACGTTTAAATTTCAAATATTTATTTATTCCGAGAGATTCTGAGGAGAAAAATCCCATGAATAGGCAAAATAATAATAACAATGTTATAGAATGTCAAATAGGCTAGGAAAGCATCGAATACATTCGATGTTCACCGAAATATTGTTATCATCTACTCACACGGTGGCTCGTTCTAAAGATTTATAGTGAGCCACACGATTTCTGGACCTGCAAAATTTCCAGATTTTTGTAATCTTACTTAAACGGCATGAAATTTACCTTGTAAAAATACCGCGAATCTAAGTTAAAATTGTGATATTAACAGTCATAAAATATTTTTCTTTTTCTTCGTCCAAGCTTGTCCATCTCGCGACGGGGGTTGATTCGATCTCGTGATCTTATTAGTTACAAGTGATATAACTGTTTAAAAAAATTCAAATTGTAAAAATTCCCGACAACAAAACACAAAAAAATTTCTTGAAATTAAAATAAAGGACTATGATTCAAAATTATATGAAAAAGCTAATGATTAACTTGATATTGAATAAAACTATATTTACAGGGCGAGGCAGCCATGCACCCTCGGCTATATCACTAGCTTTAACCCAAGTAGATCACTTCCTGGGCGTCTTTATCCCTAAAAAGCGTTTATGGAGATTATGGGGTTCTCTCCGATTTTTTAATTTCTAAAAATACCTACCATTAATCACGGTAATATTTGAACATTATACTCTTTCCTAACACTACGACGCATACACACTTACGACCTTACCATCTCTGCCGGAAGTCATCATAAAATATGATTAGTAATAAATAAAAGTATTCTCTTAGCGAAATAATATATAGATTTTGTGTAAAATATCACTGACTGTTGTGCTCAGTTGATTGATCTCAATATATTTTCTTACAATGTATCAATCCGAAATTGCATGGAATTGGAATTCATAAACATGACTTCTGGTGAACAGCTAGAGCAAAAACTTTATTATTGCTTGCACTGTACGAATAGCAATCAAAAAAGTTTAGATTTAAAAAGTGACAATGTCTCACGCGAAGTTAATTCGACATGCAAAATAATATTTCTCCATGTTATTGTAACCGCAGCGACGCATACAATGACAATACCTATTCTAGTTTTTACCATTGCGGCGTAACATTTTTGCAGCAGATTAACAGTTAAAATATTTGATAATAGTGTTTAATACACAAGTGAGTTGCATAAAATTGCACTACCTGCAGTAATAGGCATGCAATAAAGACGGCAAATGAGTGACATTAGCTCACGCAAAGTAGGCGACGCCTTGGCACGGCGCCCTGACGTCGGGCGTCCCAACGGCTCGCTTTTGCCATATTCTCTCAAGCTTTGGCTGTAGTAATGCCGACAGACACTCGCAAATTTAAGTGCGCCATGAAATTAAAGTCATTAGACTGTCGAAATGAGTCATTTTGTATATGGAAACAGATAAAAATTACTCATAAATTTTTGTAACTCACTACATTTTTTTAATATATTCATTACGAAATGTGATAGATTTTACATTTTACTGATCAGACATATTTATTTTTGTATGATTCAAACAAGTGCAGAACTTTGAAACGTGTCAGTTGAAATACATTTAGGGAAGGTTGCTTAAGTCGTACCCCTAAAACAAAATTGACTTTAAATTGGAAATTTTTTAACAAAATTGTCAGTTATGAGACTTATTGGGAACATCAGTAAATACTGGCTTTATTTGTATAAAAATATTGTACAATTTTGATTACATTTCTTTTAAACGTCTAATTTCAAAAATATTGTAATCGGTACGACTTAGGAAACTGGATACCTCCGATACCTTAAGTCGTACTTATGCTAAAATAAAATAAAAATGAGATTATATAGTAGTTAAAAAATAATTGATTTATTTGCAATTAATACAAATGGATTTTTTAATTCGTCTTGACAACCCAGCACATTTGTCATGCATCCAAATTTTGCATTTTAGGCATTGAATCATATCTTCCTTCCTATCCTCCTCGCAAAGGGTACAATACCAGTCCTTATTATCATTATTTTTTCTCTTTTTGAATTCTTCTGCAACTATTTTGCGATTCACAGAAGCCTTTTTCTGTTCTAGACATGTTTGGAGGTAATCTTTATACGGAGAAGCCGTTAATTCTATAGTGAAAACGCGTTTACGCGATGTGTCAGTCAAGGATGGCACTGGAGAAATCACATTTAAGTTTTCTTTTATATTATCAGCAGGGTCAGGCCGCAAGGTAATAATAGAATCATCAGTAGAATTTTCAATTGGAAGAGTTTTAATATCAATTTGTGAGATCACCGGTGGTACGACTTAAGAAGTACATGTGAGTACGACTTAAGAAACATGTGATGCCCACTTCAAATAACCTTAATAAATATATCAGAGTAAAGATTTTACAAAATCCATGTGTGAATCAATAACTGGATAGATGTATAACATATATTTAACATTAAACAAATATTTAGTTGACTTTTACTTACTTTAGTTGCTTCCAAAGTACACAATAAAATTAATGGGAACGAGGGACGAAACGAATTATTTTCATAACCTCTCTAAACATATTCGGCGGGAACGGACTATTGAATGTGCACTAAATATGACGTTCTGCTACGCGAATGCAGTATTTTAAGTTGCCTATAGTGTATTCTAGTTAACGAAACAACTAAGGTACGACTTAGGCTGCAGTACGACTTAAGCAACCTTCCCTAATAATTCATCTAGTAATCTGAAATTCGTTAAAATATTACCTTTTTTATTAGTTGGGGAATTAACCTGAGTGATTGGCATTTAGAAATTAAGATCAATCTATTCAACAAAAGCAAGTTTCACAATCTGCTTGAGTAACAACTAGAAATCTAGAAGTGGAAAAGTATATCAGTGGTTTTCTAAAACTATGATCCGTTGATTACCATAATTTATATTAAAAAAAAAAACGACTTCAGCTAACTTAAAATAAAAACAGTTTAGAAACCGTGTGCAATCATTCACTATTTTCAGACATATCTTTTTTTATCTGATTTAATTAATGTACAATTCAATTGAAAATTTTAGCGTATTTTTATCTCTCTCTTTTTCTCCGCTAATTTTTATTCTTTGTCTATATTTTCCAAATATATTTTAACTTAAATCGTCTGGAAGGGATAGGTCCAAAAACTCACAAATCTTTAAAATTGTGTTTTTTTATTCCCAAAAAATGTTCTTGTTGTTGACAAACCTTACTAGTTTCAGGGTTATACGTATTCCATCTTCAGAGTTAAGCTACAAAATTTCCTACATTGTGCACACTAATATATCAATCACAATTTTCTACTTATACTTACATATATGTACAGAGAAATGTATGACCACAACTCAAATTATCCAAATTATTTATATTATAGCTATTGTTTGGAAAATGTTTCTTATTCAATGAGAAGAAAAAAGTCGGAGAATCGTCCCCCTAGCCTTAAGTATTCTAAGATTATTAAATATTCAAATTTAAAAACGAGGTGTAATAATATGTAAAAAAGTGAAGGTAATGACAAGACAAACTGTCATTGTAGATATGAGACTACGGGACGTATTCAATGACAGTACAATGTCAGTTTGTCTTGTCATTACCTTCACTTTGTTACATATTATTACACCTTGTTTTATAATCTGAATATTTAATAATCTTAGGATACTTAAGGCTAGGGGGATGATCCTCCGACTTTTTTCTTCTTATTGAATAAGATACATTTTCCAAACAATAGCTATAATATAACTAATTTGGATAATTTGACTCTGTACATATATGTAAGTAAAAAATCTTTATTTGATAGATTATTGTGAATAATGTAGGAAATTTCGTAGCTTAACTCTGAAGATGGGGTACATATAACCCTGAAACTAGTAAGTTTTGTCAACAACAAGAACATTTATTGAGAATAAAAAACACAATTTTAAAGATTTGTGAGTTTTAGGACCTATTACTTCCAGACCATCTATAAATGGACTCACACCTACCATTACTTCATAGTTTATTTTAACTTTTTTATTTGTTTTATTATTTGGACAACTATCTATAAATGTAACTAATTCACTCTATATTGTATCCACACTTTATAGGCTTCTGTGTACTGGTCACTCCTATATAACTTATTGGTCTATCATTTTCTGAATCACCCTGTACAACTATAATTCAACTCAACACAATATTACAACGGTCCTGATATATTTAACCACACCCTCCTTACAAATACCCTCCACACTATTGAATATTTCTCTTTTTCTATTGTTTAAATTATTCCTGTATATCAGTGATTTTACTTCGCCCCATATGTCTAGTATTCCATTTATGCAACTGCTCATTGCCTACCCTATATAACAAAATTCCCTTTTTGAACCACATTTTATGACTATAAATTTACTCTACCATTTATTTCAATCACCCGGTATATGCAACTGTTTCTAATTTTTTTAAATCCATATATAATTATACCTAGTCCTACGTCCTATAACTCAAGTACCCTAACTGCTTATGCTTATATAACAAATTTTTGATAAACCCTCAATAACAATAATTTTACCCCACCCTTACTTCAAACACCTTTTCTGAGCAACTACTTATGTTCCAAACATATAACTTTTTTAAACCGCCCTGTATAACTGTACTTATACTCCACCTTATAATTCAACTATCCTGTATACTCAACTGCTTCTGACAATTTTTAAAGCCTTTTGTATAACTGTAATTATTCTCCGTTTTATAACGCAAATATCCATTCTGTATAACTATAGTTTTGCTCCACTCTTATTTCAACCACCTTGTATACGCATCTACATATGTGCTACCCAATACAATATTTTTAGAATCACCCTGTATAACTGATTTAATTCCAACTTATATTTCAACCATCCTATGTACACAACTGCTTATGTACCACCTAATATTACATGCACGCACGCACACACCTTCAACCTTATTCCACAAGAGATCGCCGGAATAATAAATTTTCGTTTTAATAACCTAATAGACTATTTTCTGCAATTTTACGAGACTGTAACTTAACTTCGTTTCTAAAATAAACTGACTTCAAAAGCATCAAAACGAAAATCATTACAAACACCCTGGCATATCTTGACATTTAAACTAGATATTTCTTATGAAAATGTGACATATACCATTATGTTTACAGTTTTTGTACATATATTTTTCAGATTTTCAGAAAAATGGTATGTTCTGCGTTATAGAAAAATATACGGAACCAAGCTGGAACATATGTTTGTATAATACAATTTATAATATTCAAATTGCGTGAGTAGTTTTAGGAGAAAACAGTGAAGATTCATTGAAAATCGCTGAAATCTAGCCCCTTATTTAATTTTTTTCTGATTTTCTAGAAAACCGTAAATCTCATGTTATAGACAATTATATGGGACCTTTCTGTAATGTTCCTTAATATAATGCAGTTTAAATCATCAAAATTGCCCAAGCCGTTTCAATAATCGCTCTAATACATAAAAAAAGTTGTAGCCGAATTGATAAACTCCTCATTCATGGATGTCAGTTAAAAAGGCGGCAGTCATTGGACTGAACGTTGGAAGCGAAGGCTTCTTTCTTAGGAATTATACCCGTCTCTCGTTATTCCTTGTCTGCTTCTCTTTTGTGTGTCATTTAGAATTGGATT
The DNA here is from genome assembly GCA_034190945.1 of Octodonta nipae. NCBI lineage: Eukaryota > Metazoa > Arthropoda > Insecta > Coleoptera > Chrysomelidae > Octodonta > Octodonta nipae. The sequence continues at coordinate 39,619,653 of CM067221.1, read as the reverse complement.
TAAATTTCAGAAAAGTTAAAATAACTGTTACCATTTCAAGTATTAATACTAATGTGTATTTAGATCTTAATTTTAATACAACTGCAAAGGAACGTATGAGTGTAAGTTAATTTTTTATTAAAATATAAAATTTGTAAGATTATATCTAATAATTCAAACCTACTTTACCTATTTAATATTCTGGCAATATATAACGAGGCAAATATAACAGATTATATTATAGGAACACGATTTAAGTTGATATTTTTTAAATATCAAAGCATCCACATACTTATTTTCAAAACAGCTGCTGTAATATAGTTGAATCTAATACATATTAAGACACGTATCTGTTTTAGAACAAACTTGAATAATGAAAAGTACCTAGGCTACCAGGCGTCGCTTTGGAATTCTAAATTTCACCAAGTTACTGTTGAAAATCCCCTCTCACCTACCTAACAGGAAATAAGTTTATTTCTATGAAATATTTATTATAATTTTGTTAATAATGTCATATATAATAAATTTGTCACAAAAACACAGACAAACCTGAAAAGAAACTAACTTTTCCTTTGGTTTCCATTGCACCGTATTTTTTGGCAATACTTAATATTACCAAACGATAATTTTTAGTTAATGCTCTTAAAGTCATATGAAGTAAGATCCGTTATCAATGTGCATTGCATGCTACTGCCATAAGTATATGCTCTAAAGTCCGAAGTTAAAAATCCTTTAAACTCAAATATTATTCAGAAGTGTTAATATAAGGCCTGTTCCAATACGACGTAAAACCGATAAACAACCGGTAATCTCATAGCGCGTAACATCATTGTAAATGGTAACTCGTCACCGCGCACGAAGATTATCGGTTGTGTATCAGCATACAAGTGTAATGGTAAATTAATAACGTATCAGCTGGCAACGTTGCCAGTTTTGTGGTGTCCTGACTTCTCACGTTCGTCAAGTCTCTCATTTAAAATATCACAAGTAAAGAAATGGAATACTTATTAGAACTAATAGCAAATTCTGTGCTGCTAGATATTGTGTATTAATGTAATAATTTATTTACTTTAATGGATTGATTTTCTATAAATGAAGAGATTCTTATTATAGAAACTCGTGTCTGTATCTTACACAGGACAGTAAGTTGTATGGGCATTTTAGAACCGTCTGAACGAAGTCTCGGACAAACTATCTTTTGTATTTTTTCCGTAAAAAAATAAGCTCTTGTGAAAAGGTTTTTATTATATGTAATATATTAAAATGTCATGTCTATACTCTTGCTGTAATGTTGCAACGTCAGTCCATGGAACTCTGTCGCCTGAGAATTAAAACAGCTGATAACGCCAGACTTATGTTAATCTTTGTTTCGAAATCGTTGCCAGGCCGATCACTTTTTCAAATGCAAGAAGATGAAATAGTCACTTGTGACTGCGTGGAGGCTGATCAGAAATGAAATTCCTGAAATTTCTGTGTTGCTTGGACACCGGTGTGAGGGTGTAGGCTCTCGTGAAAGAGGTTATGTCAGAAGATTTTGTCTCGCGGCGTCGATTTGGGTCACACGTCTTGGTATGGTTAGTGTTTCACAATATATGTCAGCTGTAATTCTTGACGCACGGTTCTTGAAATCGAATCGCATCACAGCATTTACTGTTACTTCAAATAGGCATTGATATTCCATATACGCTTCTAGTCGCCCTTAGCAGTATGAGAAAACGTATCCATCCAGTCCATAACCTTCATAAAATTGTCGTGCAAAAATCTTTGTGCTGATTAGTAACCTTTTTGGAACCTACCACCCAAACAGTTTCTGATATTTAAGTTGTTCAGTGACAATCTTGAAAACTAAGGTTTGAGAAATATTTAGAATATCATAGGCCATTCCACTAATGAAATCAATCGCCGACCATTTCGAAGTTTTCGCTTCACTTCAGCAACGATCCCGTCGGTCCAGATACTGGGGTTGTCACTCCTCTGTTGTGCGGTCATTTTGAAATTCTTGACACCAAAATTCACGTAGGACCCCCGCAGCTAAATATTTTTTTACCAGCCAAAATTTTATCACATCGCGCACTGAACAACTGGTTGGATCTACGATTATGTAGACTACCGCGATGTGCTCTCACCAACTGACAACCGACTATTGAAAACAATAACTGCATAAGTTGCCTCAGCAGTTGACTGATAGCACTGCAGGCGTGAAATTTTATTCAGACTGAATCAATTATCAAGCAATTTTGATGTCTTTTGTAGGCAGTGCCATCTGTCTATCAGTTTCGTAATGACCGATGCAATAAAAACTTCTGCATACATGTGTATTATATCATAAAAACCCGCCTCAAATCGTTGTGTGATAGTAAATTTTGCGACCTTCTACCTATAGTATCATATACATATTCAAAGGGTGACAGATCGGGATCGATTGGTGACCGAGACAACAAATCAATTTGATAATGCTCCAAGTAGTAAACGTAACTATGGGTATATGCGATCGTGCAGTGTCTCGTTGAATCAGTTTTTTAATTTACTAATATGAGGTACAAAATATATTTTAACCAATTTATTTATTTAGCGTATGGCACACAAATAGGTTATTACAGAATTTATAAGTTATCGATAAAATATAACACCAAAAAGTATTTAGCTAAAATAAATTATATATGGGAGTTAAAAGGTCGACAATGTAGCAACAATACAATGTAAGTCTAAAAATCCTAAAATAAAATATATAAATAATGGAGCACTACATATCACAAGTCTAAGTCTAGGTGTCTTATATATTCAATTGACTGTGGTGTGGGGACAAGTGGCGACTGGTGGGTTATGAAACTGGTGGTGCACTTTACTGGTCAAATATTAGGACTCAAAAATGCAATAAAACAAACCATAGCTTTGCTAATACTGCATTTATTTTTTATTAATTAAAATATTTCTGTACTTTTTTTTTTGGAAGCGAATTGTCCAATGACCTTTTTATTAAAGTCTGGCATTGATTGAATATATTTTTTTTAATACAAAGTACAGAAAGATCATTTAGCCAATCCTGAGACATCGTATTGCTAAGAAACGTTTTAATCCTTCACTCCTGTTTCCGTCCAAATTGAATCCCCGTCATAAATAATGCAAGGAAAACAAAATAATGTATTGATGCAATCACATGCAAACAACCTTTTTGTTATAAATTTCACTTTTAAAACTTCGTGTTAATACTTTATTTTTCATTTTGCAGTCTTGTTTTCATTTAATATATGGCCTAGGTGGACCAGCCAATTTTATTTCTAATTTGTTTTGAAACGTTTTATTATTGTTTTTAATATAGTCAATGTTAAAGTTAATACTCATTTTCACAGTTATGTAAACACACACACCCACACATTCTGTATATTAAATATTCTTTCATTGACTACGAGGACAAAAACAAAGCAACCACTAATTAAATCATGTAAACAAAAATTTGAATTATTGAAACGTTCGGATACTCCCGGTCAATTTCAGCAGAGCTGGGTTTCTCCGTGCGGTGTACGAGAATCACCCCATTACACCATATAGTTTGCATTAACTATCTTCTATCTCACGAGCGAAACGTATTATATCGTATCTCATAGAAGCTATGTAAGTTTCACCGTGCGCTAGCCGAAGTGCACTGTGAAATATTCTTTCCAGCGAATATAAGTCTTAAGACCTGTTTGGATTAGAGCTTAAATTGGTTTTTGATAAATTTGTTGGTATTGAAATGATATTTATTAAACATTTTGTGTTGATTTTTAAACTTATTAAAAGCTTAGTAAATTTGGTGGTTCAGCGCACGAGTGCACTTAAGGGACAGCCGCCCATGGTGGGGACCAGGAAAGTCTTCAGGAGGGCCACTGTACGCTCTCAAAGGGCAGTCCTGAATAATGTGGCGAACAATTTGGCGTTCTGCCACGCAGTCGCAGCGTGGGGACGTGGCCTTATTCCACTTGTAGAGGAAATCCGCATATCTGCCATGATTGGTTCTAATTCGGTTAAGCGTAGCCCATGTCTTGCGTTCTAACTGGAAGTCAGGAGTCGTCACTGTGGAACATATGAATTCCATTCCTGCTTCCATTGGTACATGGAGTTGTAATTGTTCGCTAGGAGGATGTCAGCTGTTTTAAGGGGTGGATGTCTTGACCGAAGTCTGTTGGTCTAAGGTTCATTACAGCCCGCATGGGTTCTTAGATGCGGGTGTGTAATTATTTTTCCTTGTTCCCTTAGGAAATTGACTTCTAGCTGCTAGTGCCTAATCGTCGGCGACTCCAAATTTCTTAGAATGTGTTTCAGGTATAACACCGATATACAGGCTGAAGTTGAGTGGCGCCAGCACTGAACCCCGAGGCAGCCCGCTATTTAATTTCCTCTTTTTACTTTTTTTTGTTCCTATATCAACCTGGAATGTTCTATCAGTCAGCATGTTGCCCACAAGTCGTGAGATATACTTGCAGAGGATAATACGTAAGAGCTGTAGTGAGTACGTGAGAGAGTTTCTTCTCGAAGCCTATTTCTATATAATTTGTTAGTGATAGCACTTGCTCGAAAGAGCTTCTTTAAGGTTTAGAACCAACCAGCAGTTAAACCAATTCGTAGATATATCGCTAGGCAGTCATTTTGCAAAGACCAATGGTGATCTACTGCCGTTATGTACTTGAACACGCCTCCTTTTCACCCGCGACCATCATTCATATTCAAGCAGAATCTAGATTCTCTATTCCCCTACATTCATTGCCTAGAGATGACTATTAAAATAGAGTAAGGACGAAAAGAAAACTATTCAAAATTTCTTATGCGATAAGCGGCATTTTAATAAGTCTGTGAATCACTGATCTGTTGTCACCCTTGTGGGTGAGAAACGGTCATGTAAACCAGGGGCAGGTCCACAGTTACGTCAGAACGGGGAGGGTATCTTGTACGAAAATTTACTTAACTAGGGACAGGCATCTGTAGGGTTTCGAAAACATTGTATTTCCAGGGTTGTTTTGTTAAAAAGAGTGGATATTCGCACTCACAAAAATAGTTTTGTTTCAACCTTGTAGATGGAAGATTTCCTCTTTCTAGTGTGTTAAACTCAATCATCTTGAAGCTCTCGCAGTGGGCGATCGCCTCCATTGCCCCGTCCTGGGTCCTCCCCTGGTGTAAACCCTAAATTCCAAACATTGGCCCTGATTTTCTGTTGTTCTCGGATGACTACACCTCTTGCACTTAGTGCGTACCTTCCTAAAAACATCAATAAAATGCTTAATAAAGCAAAAAATGTGTTGTTTTCTTTTTCATCAAAAGGTTATAACATATACTTGTTTAAACCAAAATAAACATTAATATGACAATATTTTGATATCATTGAGTTTACTGTTCCGATATCTATGTTACTTTGTATATTTGGTGCTTTATATCATTTTCTAAGTATGAGTATATTATGTTAAATGTTACTTTTATTAATATATGGACATTAAGAAGTCATAATAAAAATAATCTATGGAATAATTTGAATCATTCCTTGTCCGATTGAGGAAAAATAAAATACTTTTTTTTAAAGAAGGAAGTAAGTGTCGAAAGTTTACCCGTTAATTCGCTCCCATTACTTCCACTATTATAATCCATTTGAGTCACCGATTTAAAATGGGCCCCATTAAGTTGCTTCTCTCTTAAGAGGAGTTTGCTGAAATTATTGATATTCATTAAAATTTCGGAGCACAGTTTAAATCCATCCGATAGGGAATTATCAGTAATTCCATTAACAAGCTTGCTTCTAAAAACAAATACAAACTCTCTTGATAAATGAAATGGGCTATCAAATTTCTTTAATCTGTTCGGAAAAACGCAAAAAGTTTTGTAATTCTTTGACAGTAGATATTCCTAATTATGATTGATAATATTACTGACAAGCCGTTCAAATATAACGAGTTTATTTATATTGTCAATTCAATAATAATTTATGATGTTTTGCAATGACATTTAAACGAACAAAAGTTATGAGCCTTGAGGGATTTACAAAATTAAAATCATTTCTGTGAAATAAATAAATATAAATTCAATAAATATGATGCGAATTATATGAAACGCTTTCTTCATATCAGAAGTCGGTAAATTTTGAGGGATTCCTGAAAAATTATACTTTTAAAGGGATGCCTCTTTTTTAACTCAATATGACTATGACCGATGGTGGATGTGGAATGACCGATATTAAACAATGACAATGATTTGCGTGAATACTAGGTTCTCTAAATCCCATAGATGATGAGAACTAATATATCGAAAATCGGTATTATTGTATTTTTTCTTGTTGTATTTTACAACAAACTGAACTTGTGCAAGATATAAAATATATTAAATCAAAATTTGAAAGTTCCAAATCTGATATATCAGACTAATTAAGCTAAAGCCATCGTATTCATTTAGATATATCTCAAGTCTTGTAAATTTTACGGTTTTTTGATTCTGTTTGTTAATGAGTTTTTTTTGGTAGTTCCAGATAGATCTTATGCGAGCTCGGAGCTTTTTCATTTTAATGAAGGCTAACACTTTTATAGAAGTTTATTCTCTTCGTTGTCAGCTTGCTTTCCTCGTCTTTGATTTTCACTAATTTTTTTTGTGAATTAAATTATATTTTGTGATGCTTCAGTGGTACAAAATGATAATGCATATTTTCTGCCTCTGTTTACAAAAAGAGCCTCATGAAAAAAAATCGTAAAAGCAATGGATTCAAATGGTGCTGCTGGATTTTTAAAAAATACATTGATGCCAAGTTACAGGCTCCCCATGCAGGATTGAAAATAAAAAACTTAAGGAATTAGAAAAGTCATCTTCCATGAGAGCTAGCTGACATTTTTGGTATACTCGGAAATTATAGACCAAATAAAAATCGGGTAACATTTAAGTACTTATAATTCCAAAGTCTTCGCGTTTATCAATAACACTTAAAGTATTACGCTACAGATATTGATCAACATTAGCTACATTTATAGACAGATTTCATATTCTTGTAATTCGGGTCAAAAACGTTTACATTTTTCATTAAACTGAACAATTTTTTTTGGGAAAAATTATAACTTTTAAACTAGACGTCTATAAAAATACCAATATTCTATTTAGTATCGCTGCGATAATATTTGTGGTCTTGGTCTTGGTGATTATTCGCAATATTTTCAAATGATTGCTTTTAAGTTCAATGTCAGTCATTGCCATCGCTATAAACATTTGACATACATAATAGGAACAAAATGTAGTCTTTCGATTCATATCTTCCAAATTATGTTTTCATTAAACTGAGTTTTTAATAAAGAGGAATTAACTAAATGTTTTGAAAATCCTACTAGTTGCCTCGAATGTCTTCAACACTCTATTAATAGTTTTAAGTATATACATATAAATGAAAAAATAAATTGTGTATGGAATAAATATAGGACGGTGCTTTTAACATACTTCTAATAGTAGTATCGGATTAAACGTTTACAAGTGTAGGAAGTTCTGACATCGATATCGAACCGAGCTTATAATGGGGTATTTAGGTGGACTTTCAATAAGTTCTAGTAGTTACTTAGAATTTGGACTAATTTGGATTGTTTTGAAGTGACAAATAATAACAACTCTCAAGGTACATTTTACTCAGTACGGACACTATTTACCGAAAATACGAGCGTGCCTCTCTATCAATCATTGCAGAAGCTTGCCTGCGTAACTGGAAACCCGTGACCAATAAAAATATGTTATTATCTTTTTCTTTTATTAGCATTAACATGCAGACGCGAGATGTAAAGACCGACATCTAGGATTTTCGGGGAAACTAGCACATAGATGTTCCGTATGGGGAGCCGTTCCATGTAATTGCTGTCTACCGCGTAGCCTTCTGCTTTCATTCCTAGGTTATAATGTCAACGCCTCCCGCTTGTGATTGAAATTTTCAGTTGTCATAGGTTAAATTTCACCTGTCAGAGACTGTGAGGTCTCTTCGCTTTTTCAATTTCCTCTATTACGAATATTCTCTTCGGTGTTCTCAAAATCTATTCGGTGTGACGAGGTGGCGTGTTCCGCACTGCTTTCTTATTTTTGGTCAACATGCCTTCTGTTAGTTTGCCCCATTACATATTTTATCAAAGGGATTCTCGGAAATTTATTTTTCTGTCTATATTAAAACCAACAATACAAACAAGTGGGCTCATCTCACTCTCACCAGTGGAACCTTTTTATGCATAAAAATATATGGTTGTGATATGTGGATGATACGATTTGGCCTCATTTGACATTAGAATCACAAAATTCAACAATCAACTGCCATTCCTTGATGTTCTGATAATTAGGAAAGAAGATGGACCACAATAAAAACATTTGTAATGTACAAGCCGTCAAGACTAAACCAGATGCTGCTGACCAGGAAAACATCATTTTAAAAACTCTGAGACATTCAGACCGAAATTTGTCAAAAACGAGACAAAAAGACGAGGAGCATTGAGACACCAATAACCAAGGCTTATTTACCGTATACCACGGACAGTACAAGACTGCTTCCCTCATAAACACGGTGTTGACTCCGAAGACAAGGATCCCTTTAGAACAACAGGGAGTGTACGAGATTCCATGTGCAGAGTGTCGAACTTATTGAATTGATGGAAAATTCTATTATACACCGTACCGGCTCAGACCCGCCCTATTACAACTCAACCGGAAATAAGCAATCAGCAAGCGGAAGGTGTGGCCACTGAGCGCCAAGGGCCAATCACAGCAGCCGTTCAGGTCCAACCGATCGAGCCTAGCCGCGACCATTTAACACAGCGCGCGCGCTCCTGAAAATCTTGGGGAAGCGAAAGCAGAAGGCTACGAGAATTATGGCTTGAAGAGGGCAGATGTGACTCTGCCGAAAATTTTACCATCGATCCCGGCAGGTATCAGTTTTCAACAGCGCGGATGATTTGCAGGAAACCACCATAAACGCTCCATATAATGTATTAAATGAGGGGGCTCATTGTGAGGAATACAAATATATTTTGATCATTTTTTCAAATTAATTTGTTTGAAAGTTCTTAAGAAAAATATACAAAAAGCGACCCAGTCCTCACTTCACCTCCAAAACTACTAAGCCTAAAAATAGAAAAAAAACATGTAATAGATCAATCGTTATGAGAAATAAATAAAAATATCCACTTATTCTCCACTAATTCTAAACTAGAAAACTCGAAATGTATGGTGGTACGGAATCACATTATATATTCCCATCTCTTTTTACATGACCAGTGTAAAGTTGCATCGAAACTAGTGTTATATCTATACTAGTGTTTGTTTGTTTGTTTGTTCGGGCATCACGTAAGAACTACATTCAATCTGTTTTTGTTGCGAAGCCTATAGTTTGACAAAATCTGGTAGACATTTTATCTCTCTAAATTGTAGAAACGGAAGATAGAAAAAACTTCTACCATGTTGGGTAATTCAATTACTCAATTGTAAACGCACAAAATATTAGAAGGCATCAGTGCTTTTATTCAAAATTCGTTTAAATCTTTCGGACAAAAATTACCATATATCAAGCGTAGTGTGGAGAGAAATTATAGTTATACTTTAATTATATCTTGGGCTGAAAAATATAAAAAACTTAAAAAAATGTCTTAGGTAAGCAGTTAGAAAATAACAAAATGGGTTAAAGAAATGTTAGAAAGTAGGGTGTTTGAAATATATGGTGGAGTGGAATTATAGTTTGTTGTGTTTAAAAACGTATATCCACAAGTAGTCATATATAAGTTGCACAAAAAATATTTTAAAGTATAGTATGATCTACAAGCTGTTCCATTTACCGGATGGTTGAAACGGGTGGGGTAAAGAATAAAGTGAAAAAATGAATTGTTATGAGGTTGTTGAATTATTTAAAAAAGGGTGTTGTTATATTGCTATATAGTTGATATATAGAGTACCAAGTATGGTGTGCAGTAAAGTTATAGTTATACAGTATTCAAACAAGGTTAGAAAAAGTTGTAAATGAAGAGTGGTTTACGTAACAGAAATATATTTTAATATATCAAAAAATATAGGTTCATAATAAGTTGCAAAGATTAGTTGAAACATAAGGTGAAGAAGTGTTATGATAATTATTTAAAAAATATTGTATTGATTGATCAATAAGCAGTATCGTATACAGGGTGTTGTAATGCATATAAGGTGATTCAAAAACGTGTTGAACAAAATTGTTATTTTCGGTGCCCCATATAAGCAGTTGCGGTTTTGGTGAAATATATTTGGCATTGATGGATTTATAGTTATACAGGCTGGTAGAAAAAATGTTATACTGGGTGGCCGATAAGTAGTTGCAAATACAAGGTGATTAAAATAGCGGGTAGGAGTAGATTTATAGTCAAACAGGTTGGATATATTTTTTTGTAGGATAGAACATGAGCTGTTGGCATATCTTGCAATATCATGAAACATTGATCGAAGTAAAATTATAGTTCATACAGTGTGATTAGAAGTATTTAAAAAAATTTTAATATTTGGTTGCCCCTAAGCAGATGCACATACATGGATGGTTGAAATATTTTATAGAGTAAAATTACGGTTATACAGGGTGGTTCAAAAATAAGTTGTAATGTTTGACAAATTGGCAGCGGTTGTATACAGGATAGGTTTTAATGTAGATGAAAGTAGAGTTAGTTATATACAAAGCTTAAAAAGGTTAAGAAAAATTGAATAGAATTGTTATATAGGGCTTGCCAATAAGCAGTTGCAGTTTGGGTCAGGGTTTAAATAAAAGTTTGGTGTTAGAGCTGCAAATCTGTGTTTTTATATTTGTGACTCACGAAGGGTTCCACATCATTTCCATTAGGATAGATCAACAAAGTTAAAATAAATTGTTATAGGGTAGACCATAAATAGTTGCATTCTACTATATGGAATATCTGAAATATGGGGCGAAGCAATATTATAGTTTTAGAGTGTGTAACACAATGTCAGAAAAAGCTTATATAAAGGTTGATTAATAAATAGAGTAAAGAGAAATTTTACTTTAAAAGGTGGTTAAAACATATCAGAAATAATGGTTATGCACGGTACACCATAAGCTGTTGCATATGTCAGATTTGTATAGGGTAGAGAAAAATTATAGCCAGGTGTTCAAAAAATTATATTGGGTGACAAATAAACAGCAGCATATACAGGATGGTTGCAATATAGGGTGAAGTAGAGTTACAGTTATACAAGGTGATTAAAAAAAATGTCGAATAAAATAGTTATATAGGGTGGAACATAAGTACTTGCAGCTTAGAAGCACTTGTTTATACAGGGTGTTTGAAATATATGATGGAGTGGAATTATAGTTTATGTTGTAGTTAAAAGTTTGTTTTATATCCACAAGTAGTCACATACCTATATAGGAAGGTTGAAATATGTAGCGGAATATATTTACAGCTATACAGGTGGGTTTGAAAATATATTAAAGTAATGGTAAGATTTACAAGCTGTTCCATTTACCGGATAGTTGAAATATAGGTTGGGGTAGGATTCTAAGGATACGGGGTCGTACAAAAATGTTATATTTGATGGCAAATACGTAGTTGCATATAAAAGGTTGTTGACATATAGGGTGGCTTACAGTTAGATTTATGTAGGGTGGGTGAAAAATGGTTGAAAAATTTTGCTATATAGCACTTGCATATATAGAGTACCTGAAGTATGGTTCGCAGTGAAGTTATAGTGATACAGTGTCATTCAAAGAAGGTTATAAATAGTTGTGAAGTGTGGAGAGAAATTATAATTTAATATATCTTGAAAAAATATAAGGTTAAAATGTGAAAAGCGTAGTTCCTAATAAGTTGCAAAGATAGGATTGTTGAAACGTGAAGAAGTGTTATGATAATTTAAAATATGTTATATTGGTTGACCAATAAGCAGAAGCGTATACAGGGTAGACGTAATACATACAAGATGATTCAAAAACTGTTTAACGAAATTGTTATTTTCGGTACCCCATAAACATTTGCGGTTTTGGAGAAATATATTTGGCATTGATGGATTATACAAGGTGGTAGAAAAAATGTTATACTGGGTGGCCGATAAGTAGTTGCAAATACAAGGTGGTTGAAATAGCGGGTGAAGTAGATTTATAGTCAAACAGGTTGGATAAATTTTTTTGTAGGATAGAACATGAGCTGTTGCATATATGCAATATCTGAAATATGGATAGAAGTAAAATTATAGTTCATACAGTGTGATTAGAAGTATTTAAAATTTTTATATTTGGTTGCTTCTAAGCAGATGCAAATACAGGGTGGTTGAAATATTTTGTAGAGTAAAATTATGGTTATACAGGGTGGTTCAAAAATAAGTTATAATGATTGACAAATTGGTAGCGGTGTATACAGATTGGTTTTAATGGAGATGGAAATAGAGTTAGTTATACAAAGCGGTTAATTTTTTTTTTATAAAATTGTTATATAGGGTGGCCAATAAGTAGTTGCAGTTTGGGTGAGGGTTTTAATAAAAGTTTGGTATTAGGATGCCAAACTGTGTTTTTATATTTGTGACTCACGAAGGATTGCACATCATTTCTGTTAGGATGGATCAAAAAAGTTTAAAAAAAATGTTATATCGGGTAGACCATAAACAGTTGCATTCTACTGTATAGAATATCTGAAATATGGGCAGAAGCAAGATTATAGTTTTAGAGTGTGTTTAACACAATGTGAGAAAAAGCTGCATATAAAGGTTGATTAAATTATAGAGTGAAGAGAAATTTTACTTCAAAAGGTCATTCAAAAAATATCAGGAATAATTGTATACAGCGTAGACCATTAGCAGTTGCATAGTTGAAATATAGGCTAGAGAAGAGTTATAGTCAGGTGTTCAAAAAGTTATATTGGGTGACAAATAAACAGCAGCATACAGTATGGTTGCAATATAGGGTGAAGTAGAGTTACAGTTATTCAAGGTGATTCAAAAAAATTTCGAAAAATTGTTATATTGGGTGGCCCATAAGTACTTGCAGTTTGGGTGAAATATATTCGGGATTGGTGGATTTATGGTTAAGTAGGTTGGTTCAAACAAGTTAAAAAATTTTGATATAGGATACCCATATGTTTCATAGTTATTTTTTTTGCGAAGGCGAAGAACATTCCGTAGGCGGGTGAAACCGCGGGTAACGGCTAGTTTATAATATATTTCTTATTAAGAAGTTTCAGTGATCTCTAAGTTTTTTGTATTACATTTGGTGCTCCATTGTCCTTTTGTGTCACTCAATATTAATAAACATCCCGCAGTTAGATTCTTTGAGTTTTTTCCTTTTTAAGGCAATTAGCATTTCTCTTATAATTTCATCCCTTCTCATATGTTTTTGACTGTCAATATAGTAAAGTATCGCGTTTCATTCCGACTTAAGACATTTTATTTTCTCAATTGCTTTTTAACCGAGTTCCAAAAAGGAGGAGGTGATTAATTTTGCGTGTATGTTTTTGTATGCACGTTACATGATTTCTTCTCCAGTTGTGAACTGAATTGAATAACTATTCTTTTGTTTAATAGACTGTACATCGGGATTGGTGACATTTCCAATTTGAGAAAAGAATAATATTCGTAAAAGGAATGATATTCGTAAAAGAAATTTCGGATAGAACACATGCATGGAATTCAACCAATATGCCTAATATATTGGTGGATTTCTCCAAAAGCCCTTACCGATTATTATTGTTTTTTAAATTGCATTGCATTAAAGATCCAAAAGTGGTCTTGTATACTTTTCTATGATTTGTGACATTTTTTTCAGAAAATCGTCGAAAACTCCAATATTATTATAAAAAATTCCATCGAAGAACTAACATTTTCTCATAAATATTTTAATTTCAACGTAATGGTGTGGGAACTGTAGGACACTGAAAGTTTCAATCGCGAATTTAAAAATTTTATAGGTAGATCGCTAAATCTAGGTAGTATAGTATAGTATAATTAATTACATTATACATATTTTAGGCTTCTTAAATCAACGAGTACTATTTTGTTTGTATACCTATTAAATATCGAAAATTTTTCCACTTTGTGAAGACAGTGCTTTTGCTGTCACCAACTTCCGGGCTAATAGAAAATCCAAGACACACAAGTCGAACTCTAAACTACTATTCGATGCGATTATAGAAAGAGTGTTTAGTATAGCAAACAAAACCATAAAGTAAAGTGATAAAATTAATAGCAATAAAAATTCATTTAATTAAACATATTTTTGAATTATTAAGTCAACTCGTACCAAGTTCATTTTATTCGTATACTGTTACACCTGTAAATTTAAACGAACATATAAGACAAAAAATAAACAACAAAAACTGTGCCTGAGGGTAAAATATAACTAAAAATTGATGATTGTTTCAGTCTTTATTTAATGAAAATATATCTTTAAGACTACTTAAAAATAACACTTGGTTAAGTTTTCACTTTTTATTTATTTTTAATTTGACATATGTTTCGCCGTTATCAGGAATTGGAAATTCAATAACTAAAAAACCGAATAGAAAATATATAATAAAAAACTAGAAAATTGAAGTTAAAACTTTCTCTTAAATATAATAACTGACTTCTAATTAGAACTAAATAGTTGAAAATAATTAATAAAATATTACACTAGGAAATAAAAAGCACATTCACTGCTGTTAGGTATCTACACACAAACTAAAAAAAATAAACAATAAAATATGCTCATTCTGTACAAATTAATTACCTTCGTATCTAGTAGATTTTTGAGGTAGGTCAAGTAGTAGATGAGTAAGTAATGTAGGACTTTAAATGTTTGGCACCGACACCAAAATTATACTAGATAAGAAAATAATTAATTTGTACAGAATGAACACCTCTTTCATTTTTTAAGTCTATGTTTAGAAACCTCACCACAGTAAATGTGTTATGTATTGCCTAGTATTTTGTTATTTATTTCCAACTTTTAGTTATACTTGGAAGTCCTTTAATATAGGTTTTAAAATTGTTTTATTACCTCTCAATTTTGTTGATATTTCTTATCATGTGACTAGTTACCTTTGTCGGTTTCATAAATTCCACATATTTACATTTATTAAATAGTTGTCCTTTTAGCTTTTTGGGGGCAGATTTTTAGTCTTAGTTTTTAGATAAGCAACTCCATCCCGCTTCATTACTGATGACAATTCAACAATTGTAGGCGCTGCTGCTTGTTATTCATTGCCAAATTTTCTGATATTGGTGTTTTGTTTTTTTAGTGGCTTGCTCTAAATCTGTGATTCTTAGCTCTCAATATTTGCTTACTCTTCTGCCATCTTTGTTGGTGAGGGTGTCGCAAACCGCCTGGGACTTGACCTCTCTATGACACTCATTTTCATAGTGGGTACTAAGGTATTAAAACACCACGCTTGCCAGGTTGGGTGCAGACATTTCTCAATCTAGGTTAGAGCCTATTCTCAATAATAAAAATTTAGGGAAAATGTAAAATTGAAAATTAAAATGAACTGATGTAACTAAGAGAAATTATTGTTATTTAAATTGGACAGTTGGATCTTTGTTACTGATGTCGTTTAATAATTCGGGTATGTATTCAAAAGTCTGTTTCTCAATAGTGAAGATTTTGACCAAAAAATTACAGGTCGATTCCCTTTAAAACAATTCTTTCGTTTTTTCCATAAAAATGTTGTTCGTTGATTTAGTAAAGAATCAGGTTCTCAAAGTGCTTTAGCGAAAGGAACATTATTGTATTGGTCACTATGTAAAGTAAACCTATACAACAATGACTGTTATGACAGTTCAAACCTCCACTTAAATTCACTTTGTGGCCCAAGAAATGCTCATTAACCATCTCTCATTTGAAATTTGCATATAAACAGAATTCTGTTTATATAGGGTGTAGCAGTAACCTTTATTTCTCAAAATATTTATGTCGACGACAAACTTAGTAAATCATGAATTTATGAAAATGGGGTGCTCACCATATTTATAAGATATTGTTAACAAATAGCATGTTTGGCCACAACTTTCTAGATAATTAAGCGAACTCCTTTGGCGGTAACAAAATTTCAACAAATATGAAAGGAACACAACTTATTTACTGCGGTATTTCAAAATTTAGTACAGGCTCTTCCGAACAGCGTAAAAGTGTTAAGAAAAAGTCGAACTAAACCCACTAGGTAATAATCTTATATTGATGTTGTACTTATTTTTTTAATGACCTTTGTATCACACTGTTTTTTAAAATAATAACCGATACCTTTGATATATTTCAGTTCAAAAACTGGCGAAAAACTTAAGAAAAAAATCTATAGCAAAATCACATCAGTTAAATAATAAATACGGAAGCAATTCAGTTGTGTTGATTACCACAGTCATTATTATGGTAATAAGTTCCTATGTAAGCAACATACCATGTTAGCAAACTTTTAACAATAATATCAACATTGTAAAAACCGCTTGTCTGGAATTTTAATTTTACTATCACGTTTATAAGATATCTCACGTAAGTCATTTCCTCAATGAAATATGACTTATAAAAGGAATTTAACTTGCATCCGAGGACTAGTTCACTGTTTAGTTCATAATTAACCAAAATGAATTCAAATATGTACTATATCTTTGCAGCTTTATTACTTATTACTCCATTTGCTGTAAGTATAAGTTGTTTTTTATTGAGTTATTTTTTGTTTATTATTTAATTAAAATATTTATCTCGTACAGATTCACACTCTAGTGTTTACGGAACTATAATTAATAGTCATTGGATTTGGCAATGAACGAAAATTAGTGTATGTTACTATTTCGTAATTTTCTAAAATAGTAATTCCTAATGTTAACTTCTTTGAAATATTTGATATGCACCAGCCACCAGCTGACTATGCAACTATGTGGTGTTTGACTTCTGTTTTGGAATGCAGTAATGGTAAACAAAAAAAGTAACCTTTTAATTCAGATATTTTTAAACAAATATGTATCTTTTAAACAAATATGTATATATAATGTATAACTATACATACAGACAGTTCTTAGTTTTCAATCCAATTTTAAAAAATGCTAATATCAAATGAGCACAAGCTATTAATTACAAAATAAATTAATGAACAAATCAAACCATCTTCTAATAGAATTCTTATTTTTTAGTAATTTTACATATATTCGTTATATTTATAATTTACTTTTAAACAATTTTAATAAGTATGAAAAGTTATTTTTATATTTTATTATTGTGAATTACTTAAACATATAACCAAATATATACATTTTATTAACGTACTATAATGAATTAAATACCAAAAGTTACAAAATAGGTTTATGAATTTCATTAAAAATCCCAATAAATATCTAATAACTTAATTTAAGAAAAATGATTTTCTTCTAAATATCAAATTCATTAAGACTTCCAAATTTACATAATATCTTAATCACTTTTTATTTAGTAAATTTGTTTGATGCTGAAATTACTTATGCCTTTCTGAAACATTTAGGTAATTCTAATTGAAACAGAACAATACAAGATTACAAATAATAGGAAATGTTATTGTTTGTAGCAAAATTTGTTAGCCGCAAATATAATTTTACATTATAATGGGACATTAATCTATTATATTTCATTTCAGCAATGCTGTGTTTTGACTCCATTATCTTCTACGATGTTCGCCCCACCATGCGGCAAATCATTAGCTGATTCTCTGGGATCGTCTCCAACCATAGTTATTACTCCTTGTATGGATCTCTTAACTAAACTAAAGGCAAAATTGTGTTCCAAGTGGTGTGGAAAGTTAGCGTTAGCACAAAATCCTCTTTTACTGAAACAATTACAGTCGCCTTATAGCTGTCCTCAACCATGTTTATATCACTAACAAAGTAAATCTGATAAAATGAATGGAAACAGAAAATAAAGGAAAGCTTTACACACATGTTATTTATTCCTATTACAACAGCAATTGGTGTCGAATCCTACAGTGAAAACTCTACTCAAGATCTACATTAGATTAATTGTCAATTGAATTACAACATTATAATTATATCCTCAAGGTTATATCGTCCACTTTTGGACATAAGCCTCATTTATACGCCTACAACTACTTCTGTATTGCGCATCCTGCATCCAGTTGTATTGTGTTCACCCTACATCCTCCACTCCTCGCGTCAGTGGCTTCAGTTTTCTTCACGAGGTTTTAGCTCCAATAAATTTTGTTTTCCTGCTATCGTTGAGTCGTGCCACAAGGCTTGCAAGTCTCCATTCAGCTTTGTATTTTATCTATGACGTCTTCTACCTCCGTTCTTCTTCGAATTTCCAGGTTCTCTACAAGGTCCACACCTTTAATTCCTAACATTGAGCTCTTTTTATTTTCCTTTGTGATACTCTTAGCTTATTTATGCTCTGTTTAATAACCATTCGTGTTTCAGACCCATAGATTACACCGGGACTACACATTGTATGTACACTTTCATAGTAAGGCTTATATAGATTTCGCTACTAAATACAACCTTCAGTTTGCCATACGCTGCCCAACCTTAACTAATTATTATTTATGTGTCTTGGTAGTTTATGGTGATTATTTGGTCTTGTTTCACAGTTTCAATGTTCCATCTGTGATTAGGTTTGTCATAAATTTTGTTCCGGTTTTGATTTGTCTAACTCCTTTGATTTCTTGTGCAAGGCTTTCTGTAGATCATAAGCAATTAGGACAATATCGTCAGCTAATCTCAGGTAGCTAAGCATTTTTCAGTTGATGTTTACCTCTGTCTTATCCCAGTTGAGTTTTTTTAAGTATTCAAGAACTGCTTGAACAGTTGAGCGACACTGATACCTTTTGGCTCCAGTTTTGACATATTAGTTTTTTCATGTTGAGGTACATTTTCCGTTGATTTTTTAATAGATATTATAAATTAAATGGTTGTATTGTAGTCCAAACAACATTGGGTGGGTGCCTTGATTTTTCTGAGGAATTTTATTGGTTTGAAATCGACAAAAACAAGAACTAATGGTTATATTCTATGCTTTTCTCTATTAGGGACCGAAACCTAAACGAAATCCCAGTTTATTTATTGATCGGTATAGGTTCAAATTATTCCCCAATCTATAGGTGATTATTATGGTAAAGAGTTTTAACCGGCTGGAAGATAAGGTATATTGGTGAATAATTTGGATTTCCATAGAGTCTCCATTTTTATATATTTTGCCACTATAATCGAAAGGCATATGTTAAGTACGTTTTCCATCTTTTCAAAAAGGACTTGGTCTCTTATCTCGACAGCCCCTAGGCTAACCTTTCGGGGTGCTATTCCGTTCTTCATACATTTAAGAGCATTTTGATTTCATCCTTACTAATACCTGGTAAGTCTTTTGAGGCCTGTTTGACCACTCCCTTTTGTCACTGTCTCTTCTGCTATATTGTGACTCTTCTTTCTCTTTTGGCTTTTGTAAGGTTTTTGCGTTAATACCATAACAGAACCTCAGTATCTTTTGAATGAAAACCCAGATAAACAACCTAATTTATTTGACAAACTAGACAAATTGTATATTTGAGTCAAGAAATAAAAGAAATTACGAATAGATAACACATATAGTAGTTGACAATGACTTGTGAAGGTTAATCATATTGTATTTCTGTAAAAGGCAACTAGTAACAAGTGCAATTTTTCCAAAAACTTATAAAAGGAAACCATAATAAGAATACAGGCACTTATAAATTACTTGTTATATGAATCATACCTACTAATACAATATGAGCTTTTAGTTTTAGAAATTGAACGATATGCTAATATCTACGGGGAAACCTCAAAGAACTATAGAAAGGCTTTTCGTTTGTATCAACAAAAATGTCGGAAACATCTTTCAATCAAAGATTGTATATCTGGAAGTGGAGTTATTGTGTAATATTTTTCCATCTTTATGTGGTCGAATCTCTAGTGAACAATTCTATTGTAGGTAAAAGGCCAGTGTTCAAGCGTTGGAATCTTGAGTGTGTTCGGTACATAATTTTCAATCTTCTATCTGCTAAGTGTGTCGTGAAAATCAAACTTGTAAACCAATAAAGCCCAATTTTATAAGTGACATTTTTCGTTTTGGAAACCTTACTTCATTTATGAACGGGGTTTTCAGCGTACTTATTTGCGTGCATACGGTTGGAGAATTTTAATTGGACGTTACCAATAAATGAAAAGTTTTTATGACATTTCTGGAAAAAGTGTTTGATAGCACACTAGAGAATCTGTTCAGTTTTTTAAACAAACATTTTAGACAAAAATGGATATTCCGAGGTGGCCTCCAAGATGGCCAGATATAAATTCCAACGAATTTTTATCTGGGGACATATGAAGTCTTTAAGGCACGAAACCAGCGCTGCAAGTGAAGAGGATCTAATAGCAGGAATGCAAGCTGTATCAATCCGGAGTTTTCACAGACAGGTTTTCCAATGAGTGAATGGTGTAGGTTGTTTGAACTAAATATTGATTTTTTTATTGTTGCCTGAATCTGAATTTAATTTTGCCCCAGCAGACTTTTTTTAACTGCATAAACTAGTCTCAGAAAATAAATTTATGCAAAATGTTTGTTTATGTGAAAATATGCCTGTTTCAAAAGTTTCTCACGAGCATTTTCAGCATTTTGATTGGGGACAAGAAATATTAAATAGCATGGTCATTGGGTTGCAAGAAAAAATAATACTGGATTGGAGTTCAAATGTAATGTATAGTTAAAATTTTGGGTCGGGATGACTGCGTCACCTGACCCCTTCACCCATTAATATGTGTGTCACTAAATTTTAAAACAGAGATTGAGTAAAAAGTGCAAACAAAAAAATTGTTATATTTTGATCCAATTTTCAACCAATACCGATTTTAAATGCGTATTTGAGAGAACTCATAACTCAGTTGACATTTAACAATCATGCAGAATATTTATGTAGGAACTGAGGAAAAAAAATAGCGTATTTTAGGAGAATAATTGTTAGTTCTTTTCACTGGTGTAGAATTCTCATTTACAGTACTATAATAAAACCTCATTTTAGTTATTGTGCAACATTATTACTATCTTGCAGTCAAGAACAAATCAAACAACTTCAAATTTTATCAAATAAATCTATGTAAATAGTGTTAAAATGTAGCATCTATACATCTATATATAGTATGTTGGAGTATCTCCATTGGCTTTCATTGGCTTTTAGTATATGATGCATTCTCAAACTCCAAAATGTCTCAGCAGTTTATTAGTTAAAATGCATGAACTACATACGCGAACATTAAGATCAAATAAAAATTTAATACAAATTTCAAGGATAAAACATTTTTAACTGAATTTCGTTTAATTAATGGTGTCAATATTTTTAATGATTAATGTTTGTTTATAATTACTAATTAACGTATGCATACCATTTTTCAAACTATTTTTAGAAGGAGAAATTGTCTTCATCAACTTCAATTTTGGCAGGTAGGCACGCAGTTGATATATAGTATACATCAGCTAAGAAAAGATATTTGATAAGTTATGGTTTAAGGAGGAAAATGGCGAGGGCGGTTACGGTTTGCAGAAATGATCTTGATAACACGTGATTAAAATGTACATATTTCTTGTATTTAAATTACTTCTTGAAATGGGGGTAACAAAGTTTAAACGTCGTAACAAGTTTGGAATTATAAAATGAAATCACATAAAAACCTCTACCTCCAGTGACCAACAACTAGAATTGGTTGAAAAATCACCATTAACTCGAACGGGAAAAAGCTAGTAATATATAAAGTTTATCAATTCAACTATATTACGGAAGAAGAAGGCAATACAAAATGACAGCAGAAACAGCCTGCTTTAATGTTTTGAAATGTAAGCGATTGTATCCCTAGTACTTCTGTAAATCTCAGCTGTTCCTGGTTATAGATTATTAAGGATTAAGTAATTCAGATAGTCTATCCTAGGTTTTCCCTTATGACTTTAATTGGATCTTTGAAACATCAGAATTCTTTGATATCAGCTTTTTTGTTTTATTATCATCTTTTCAGCCTTCTATATATCAAATTACCAGTAAATTTTCTTAGTTCCGTCAGTTAATATTGTGTCAACCACTTTAATGTCAAATTATGTATTCTATAATTGACATTGTGAACTTGTATATTATTCAATTTCTTTAATACTAATAAAATAATAATGGGGTCTGATTTAGTCCTAGGAATATTTGAAATATACAGACGTCTGTTTAGAAGTACTTGGATATGACCACTTAGCATAAACTGTAAATGCAATGTAGTGCATGAATTTGATTAAAGCATTGGAACTAACGATTTCCTATCGAAAATTAGCCGACTTAAAGCAGGCAAACAAAATTCATAATGCATTTTAAAGTCATTATAAATCAATTATCATACTAGTAATCTTATTACCCTTATATTTTTATCTGCCTCTGGTATTCGATTTTGTTTCTCTAGTATAAAAATATTTTATCGGTCCAGATGCATTCCATCTCTATTTTGCTTAGTGTAAAATATCAATGAAATATTTTTACGGTTTAACTGTTCCTCCGCTCTGGTCTGAACAAATTTTGCTCTTCGATTATTAACCGACTTCCAAAAAGGAGGAGGTTATCAATTCGTCGCGTATTTTTTTTTTCGCTTTTTATATGTATGTTACCTGATTTCTTATCCTGTGGTGCACCGTTTTGAATGAATATGGTCTTATTTAATAGAGTATATATCCGGATTGGTGAAACTTCAAATTTTGGAAAAGAATTCTATTGGTAAAGTGATAAAATTTGTGAATGAACACATGCGTGCATGGAAATCGACCAATATCCCTAATATTTTAGTCGATTTTACGATAACTCCTTATGGATGTGTATAGTTTTTGAACGAAGATCCTTAGGTGATCTGATATACTTTTCTGCGACGTGCAACTTGCAGTTTTGCAGAAAATCGCCGAAAATTCCAAAATTCTTATCAAATATTTTATCGAAATGACATAACGGACATTTCCTCATAAATATTTTAATTCCAACGTAATAGTGGGATAATTTTAGGCACTGGAAGTTTTAATTGCGAATTTGAAAATTTTCTATGTACATCTCAAGCATATAGGTAGTAAAGCATAGTATTTTCGGCTCCTTAAATCAATGAGTACTAAGCTCGTTTTGTTTGTATACCAGGCAAATACCTATTTAAATGCAAAGTTTTCCATTTTGCGAAGAAGGTGCTTTTGGTTTACACATTCTCCCGGCCTAAACTTTAAACTGCTATTTGGTACGTTTATAGACAGGGTGTTTAGTTATAGCAAACAAAATCACAGAGGAATTCTACTCCGTCCTATAGTACAGATGGTTGGCAGCTGGAACTGTTATATGATGTGGACATAAGCAAATCATATATAGGATGGTTGAAATAGATGCTGCAGTGTTATATTTATACCGTAAGGGCATAAAGTCACAGTAATGTACTAATTTATGGATGGTTGGGACGGATGACGATGGATTCTACTCCGGTTGAAGGCAGCTGCTTGAATGTATGGTTGGTACATAGGTTGGAGTGGAATTATCTATAGTTATACAGGGTTGTCAAAAAAAGTTGAAAAAATGTTACATGGCGTAGTCCATAAGGCATAAATATATTTTGGGGTTATTAAGTCAACGGGTATTAGTACATTTTGTTCATAAAGATTTACCTGTCAATTTAAATGAGAAAGTATCATTGTGTAATGTTGAGGCTTTCGATGTTACCTGGTTCTGTCTATTAAGGTTATACATACAAAATAAAAAATAAAGAATGAAAACTACCTGAGTTCAAAAATACTAAAAAGTTGAAAATAAAACATTTAAATATATATATATATATATATATATATATATATATATATATATATATACTGTCTTCTACCTATAACTAAAAAGCTAAAAATAATTATAACAAAATACAACTCTAGCAAATAAATAACAAATTCAATGTTGTTAGGTACCTACCCAGGAAGTAAAAAATGTGAACATTAAAAGGTGATCATTCTGTACAAATTTATTACCTACCAATCTAGTATATTTTTGAAGTCGGTGCCAAGCAACAATCAAGTTTGATGAATTAGTAGATAAGTACGCAATGAAGGATTTTAGATTTGCTTGGTACCGGCTTCAAAATATACTAAATTGGTAGGTAATTAATTTGTACATGAATGAGCACCTTTTAATGTTTACATTTTTTACTTCCTGGGTAGGTACCTAACAACATTGAATGTGTTATTTATTTGCTAGAGTTGTATTTGGTTATAATTATTTTTACCTTTTTAGTTATAGGTAGAAGTCGGTTATATATATTTTTAATGTTTTATAGTAGTTTAAATTTTGAATGTATAATGCGTTATGTCAACTACAATAAGTGTGGCGTCACTAGCTTTTGGAGCTGATTTATGGAATTTATTTTATGCCTGTAGAATGTAGTACAGGTTTAAGATCAATATAATTTTTCAATTTTCTTATGATATATGTATTCCTCGTAGTGTTCATTTAAAAGTTGCAACACGTTCTCTAGCAAAAACACAACAACACAACGACGTCAATTTCGCTCTATATATTTTGTGTTGAATATGTAATATTTTCGTTCGGTGTGACGAAAATGTGAAAAATGTTTAAACGGGAAAAAGTTCTCAATAAAGTTGCTTGCCGTAGCTGCCAGTAGTGCCACCCTGCCAGCGTGGTAACAGACGGAGGTGGCGACGCGACACACTACGTGGATAAACTACTAATCAATTCATATATACATATATACATACAACTAACATTCATTTTCTGCACAGGGGCACCGACGCTATTTCGTGTTGCTTTTCAATTTAAATTTCCTTTTTCGTTGTAGGCTTTCAGAAGTTCTCAAATACCTAAGTAGACTCTGTATACGTTTGCTTCTTGAGTACAAACTCCAATAAATAGTAAGTGACAGTCAAACAGGAATAATCTTATGGTGAAGGCTCAAAAGATTTTCGTGAATATCACAAATTTCTCGAATCATTAGTATTTAAATCTTTTTTTGATAATAATATCCCAACAAACAATTTAATTTAAGTTCTTATTGAGCCATAAAGTTTAATCTAAAAATTTTCAGTAGTCAACCTTTATTAAATAAATAAATAGAATTTTTTTATTAAAAAATTATCGTTTTGGTTGAGAAGTTGTTTTGTTTGACGCGAGATGTAAAGACCGACATGTACGATTTTCGGGGAAACTAGCACACAGATGTTTCGCTTTGGCCTTGTTCCGTGTAATTGCTTTTCTCCCGAACTCCTAGGTTAATAATTTGTGATTTCTGAATGAAAGAGCTTTCAATACTTGCACTGTTAGCATAGTTTATTGTGTGGCATACAAGTGTAAAAGTAGCAACTATAAATTACGTTTTACGTAAAAGTATAGAATTTAGTTTATAAGAAATTGGTGCCCAAACGGCCCACATTTGCTGGCAGCATTACGCGTCCCCTATCTTCCCTTGTCACAGGTCACGATAACATTTTCTGGTAACTTCACCTGTCAGAGTTATTGAATACTCTCTTCGAGATGTCATTCTTTTGAACGCAAGATAATATATATAATATATAGCGTTTCTGTTCCGGAACCTTCATCAGTTGGGCTTCCCACAATAGGTGTTCGAGAGGACATTCTATTAAAATAAATGGCATAGTGGTTTAGAAAATGATGGAAAAATAAATTATATTGGGTGAATAATACACAGTAGCAGGGTGGTTGCAACACAGGATGGATTAGAGTTATAGTTTTACGTGCTCCATACAATAATCAAAAAAGGAGTGACAGAGAGAGCGACGGAGAGAGAGAGAGAGAAATTACAATCCTTACAACAAATTAACGACAAGGAATGTTTTAACATGTCATACCGGCCACCAAACAAGCAAAAATTAGAATTGAGGTTAGGAAAATTTTCTTGTGAAGATGCAACTCGTTCATGATTTTCTTCATTCGATTCAGATGTTTTTGATGCCCAAGTATATTCGCATGACAAGGCAACCCGTTGATGTCATAAAAATTTACCATAAAGCATCCCCTAGAAATCAAATATTTCATCCTAAACTAAACGGCCAAAAGGCTGAACTCGCTATATTTTAAATAAGAGTTTCTGGGTAATTTGTTTCTATTTTGTTGCTAGTTATGAACTTAATTTTTTCTAAAAGCAGTACGGGATATTTTGTTTCTAATTTGTCAACAATTTGTGATGCCTCAAATTACAATTTCCATATGCATATTCTGTTGCCAATTTTTTTCTTAAAGGCGTCGTAGAATCTTATATCTGTAAAACAAAGTTACGTTAGTTATTGTCTCATCAAACAAAATGAGATCACACCACCAATTTTTGTTTTAAAGTGGGATACGTGGAGATTTTTTTCGAAACACCCATTTGTTGTGAGCACTTCTCTTAAGATGTGCGAGTTGTTGGGCAAGAAAACAAGAACTATACCGTTGTAACCACTTTCAGAAGATGTGGTCGAGAGTTTCATGCATACTCTAAAAAATTATAATTCCACTCCTTAACGGCACTGGAATGTGTACATACATCTGCTCGAATATGTATCGGTTATAGGTGATAGCACTGGGTTAACATCAAACCATATTTTGTTCTTAAAATAACTAAAATTGTAGACTTTCCTCTGACCTGGTTTTGGGACACTAAAAGCACCTTATAAGGAAATTGATAATTAAGCACCTGCTAGCTACAGGTGCTTAATTAACTTAAAAGCAAATTTGACTGGATTCCAGCAAAGGGATAAAGTCTGGTTGTAAAATCCACACACGAGATGGAGAAAAAATCACCGAAGTTATCTTCCTTATGGGTTGTGACAAAGATGAAAGTGGTGTATGTGGATTGTCTGACACCCTTTCGAGGTAAAGTTATATCTAATTGAAACGATCAGATTAAAGTGGGGGCGGTGTCAGGGAAGGTTATGATTGCTCCTATTAAAAGACAACAACTCTATACTTCAACCTATCTGCAGTAAAGAAATTGTAACTGCCTTTGATTATACCAGTGTTTTTATTATACTTATTACAATATAAAAAAAACATCGTGTGTACAAAAGAAAACTAGTTTCTATTAAAAGATTTTTTTAAAAAAAATTTGAAAATAATTATAACAAAATACAACTCTAGACAATAAATAACACATTTAGTGTTGTTAGGTACCTACACACAAAGTAAAAAATGTAAACATTAAAAGGTCATTCTGTAACAAATTAATTACATACCTATCTAGTATATTTTTGAAGTGGTTGCAAGCAAATCTAAAATCCTGCATTGCGTACTTAGCTACAACTGCATCACACTTGATTATTGCTTGACACCGACTTCAAAAATATACTAGATAGGTAGATAATTAATTTGTACAGAATGACCACCTTTTAATGTTTACATTATTTACTTTGTGGTACGTACCTAACAACATTGAATGTGTTATTTATTGTCTACAGTTGTATTTTGTTATTTGATTATTTTCAACTTTTTAATGATATTTGGAACTCGGTTATATTTTAAAAAAAAACTTTTATTTTCAACTTTTTCGTTTTTTTGAAACTCCCATAGTTTTTATTCTTTATTCTTTATTTTTTATTTTGTATGTATAACCTTAATAGACAGGGAGCAGGTAATATGGAAAGGCCCAACATTACAGAAGGATAAATTTTCATTTAAATTGAAAGGTAAAAGTTTACGAACAAAATGAACTGGTAGGCGTTGACATAATAAGTCAAAAATTTGTTCAACTAACTGACCCGACAAACGTTGCATTGTCTAAACGTTTCAGAAAGATTGTAATTATTTGAACCGTTTTTAATGACATTATATGAAAGAAATCATTAAAGTACCTGACGCCATCACGTGTACACTTAACACAATTTAACCTCTGACTAACATCTGAGTATATCTCTATACTTTATGCTTTACTGTGATAAAAATACATTTAAAACTGTGTTAATTAATAGTAAGAAGGACAATTTTAGTAGCAGACATTTGCTCTATAAACGAATTGTTTCAAAGACAAAATGAATCAGTTTAATTTCAATTCTCTTTTATTAATAAACAGTTTGTAATAATTCCACTTCACAATATATTTCAACTACTCTGTTTACTACCTTATAGATATCACATAATTGTAAAATTATTAACCAACTTATATAACAATTATTCTTCGTCGCCCTATATTCATGGACCACATTTTATAACATTTTTTCTAATATTTTTCAAGCACCAAACATTCACTCTACCCTATCTCCCAACCATCCTGCACATACGGCTGACTATGGGTCAACCTAATTTTTTGAAATGCCTTCTGTACCAATCATCCTACTCCGTAGCATATGATATTTTGAAATATATTCATATTCCTGCAAATCCTGCTGGGCCGCCCTATAAATCATTTCTCTCACATTTTTATTATCACCATGTAAAACAATATCTCCTCTCCACCCTATATTGCAAGTTCAGCTACGCAATAATGAATTTTTACATTACTTTGTATAACAATATTTCTACTTAGCATATATATCAACCACCCAGAATATAAACCTACTTATTGCCATCCAATATAACTGTAACATCACTCCAACCTATATTCTAGGCACCTTGTAAATTCAACTGAAATTTTTTATAGGTGTAGCTCTCTTTATTATTTTTCAACCACCTTATTTAAGAACTATCATATATATTCAACTACTGATAGCTACTTTATATAATTATTTTTTTCTGTATGTATGTGTCGTAACAGTCTATCAAAACTTCCCCAAATTCCATATTAAATTGAACTTTTAATATTAGTGATTGCTCTTAACTTACCGTGATGAACAAACACTTCTGAAGAAGTGTCCTATATAATTGAATCGGCTGTGAAATTTGCGCTAAGAAATGATAAATTAAATATTTTATATATCGATATAATTACCGACCGATGCATCTGTGTTATTGTGATTGCTCTTTTATCACTTTACCTTGTGGGTTGGTATGCTATAACTCAACACCTTGTGTACAATATCACCAAATAGCAGTTTAGGACTTGACATGTGTTGTGACTGGAATTTTCTATTAGGCCGGGAGTAGGTGACACGAAAAGCACCGTCATCGTAAAAGTGAAAAAATTTCATTTAAATCGGTATATACCGGGTATACTAAACAAAATGAGCTTGGTACTCATTGATTTCAGGAGCCGAAAATTCTATAATATACTACCTATATGCTTGGGACTTACATAGAAAATTTTCAAATTTCAAGTTAAAACTTCTAGTGCGTGCAATTCCCGCACTGTTACGTTGGAATTAAAATATTTATGAGGAAATGTCAGTTAAGTCACTTCGAAGAAATTTTTGATAAGAATATTGAATTATTCCGCGATTTTCTGCAAAACTGCATGTTGCAAATCGAAGAGAAATATATGAGACCACCTAGGGATCTTCTTCCTTAATAGATTAAACTTTAAAAAACTAATCACATCGTTAAAGGGTTTTGGAAAAATCGACCAATATGTTAGCTATATTGGTCGATTTCCATGCAGGCATGTGTTCATTGGCAAATTAAATCACTTTATCAAAAGAATTCTTCTCCAAATTTCACCAATCCGGATAATATATATACTCTATTCAACAAGACAAGAATCATTCGTGCACAACAGGAGAAGAAATTAGGTAACATACATACAAAAAAAAAAAAATTATAATACGGGCCGAATTGATAACCTCCTCCGTTTTGGAAGTCGGTTAAAGACAATTCAATTGGAATCTGAAAAAACCTAATATTCCGTTAGTTGTGACAGTAAATATTGAACTATTTTTAATCAGATAGTGAAAGCAGTGAATCATCCTATGATTAAAATTATTACCAGGATATGTTGCTGTACTGTATGACAATTTGGTTCTGTTTATAAGTTCTGTTTCAGCTGAAGGTACTCAGACCTTTGAGACATATGATATATTGCAGAGTAAAATACAATTTGTCAAAAATTAATTTCTTAAAATACAAGACAAAGTCAGACATCTGCATATTTTCTTCCAGCAAATGCTTTTGCAAAAACCCATAAAAACACTCCCAAAATTACCATTATTCCAAATAGCATAAAGTGTTGGATAAAATTTAATTCAAACCTTTTCTCAACAATTACACGGACAGTACCTGCTAATTCATCCTGCTGCCAACAACTGTAAATATTCGAATCGCTAATTCTTGCATTTTTTATGTGAATTTTGTCTGTAATGCTGATAAATATTCGTCCATTGGATTCTTTTGAAATAAGCTCCGGAACCAGATTTTTATCACCTATTTGCCAATGCACCGGAATATCAGAATTTAAATTTCCGGGACACTGTATTATAATTAATTTTCCTTTAGCGCCATATTGTAATCTTCTTTCAACTGGGGGCTCCATTGGAGGCAAGGGTTGTAACATAGAATATATTCCTGCGGAATTATTTGCTTGTTCAATAACTTTTCCACTTTTATCTTTTACCTCAAAAAGTACATCATGTGGACATTTTTGTTTACAGTAGCCAACCATTACTTCATTCTTTCTTTGTTTCACTTCGGGCAGTTCTTTGAAAAAAATTGGTAAGATATGCGAACGACACGGTATACCGAATTTAAATATGAAGAAAAGTTCCAAATCTAACATCAAAACATTTTTTTCTTCTACATTATTTTTTTCTACGGTACTACTATTAATGTCAGTAAGTTCTGGTTCTTCAATTTTCTTTGGGTATATAGAACAATAACCTAATTTGTGTCTTTTACCAACTTGGTTACATTTACTGCAAGTAGACCATTGACTCCATTCCGTGTCCATAACCAACTTTTGATTGTGTAAAAGTTCAGGGCTTTTAGGATATGGTCCGACTGTACCTTCAGGGGGATGAACCTCTATCACCTCATTATCTAAGGCTCTAATAACAGTAAGAAAATATGGAGCAGTTATTGTGTCTCCCAATGTACACATGTATTGTCCACTATTTTCAAACTGTAGATTGTATAAGTGCAAAGCTTTATCACTAGGTGATACTACAGTGTTTTCCGTGAAGTAAATAGGTTCAGAATATTGTTTGTCTTCAGATGCCCATTCCCATGTTATTGAATCCACCGACTTCTCTTTAATGGGACTAATACATATTTTACAATCAAGCTTTACATAATTTCCTTCAAACCCCACAACAGCTTGTGGTGTAATAGTCATATACTTGCCCAACTTGTCATTTTGATCTTTCAAACAATTATAATAATCAATCCATTTTTCTTCGTTAATTTTTATATATTCTTCATTGACACCTGGGTATTCACTTTTGTCGTATCCCAAAAAATTGAAATTCTGATTTTTAGACTTGTGTGCCTTAGAAGCTAGGTTTTTCAGCTTCTTCCAACTATCTAGAAATCCTTCAAAACTTATTGGTACAACAAATATTAGTAAATATGCCAACAGTAATTTCATATTGACAGTATAGATAATCATTTATTTTTATACAGATCGTTATTGAATATAAACTAACCCCTGTACATATTGTAAATGATCAATTTTATATTAAGGGTGACAATTTTTGTTGAAAGTAGTTCACAAAAATTTGGTAAATGAGATGTGTTCTTTCTGGTCAGCAGTTTTGGAGAGAATGGTACGTTGGTTAAAGATTTTAAGTCATTTTGACTTCTTCGTTAGGTTTGAATGATACTATTATTTAGATCTTTATATGGAAGCTGAGAGAAAATTGTCTTTGAATTAAGTTTTAATGCGTCCAGCTGTTTCTAATTTGGTGGACTAGGAAACTAGCTTAAATATGTGTGTTTGAAAAAGTTGTTCATTATGTATATTCAAAATGTATTTATGACTTATTACGAGTAATTGTAAGATCCTAAAATGAAGTTTTAACTTTTAATCTTGCTTTGGATCTAATGTAAACGAAAAGTTTAGCTTGTTAACAAAACGAAAAAACGGTCAGAGTGCTTTGACTATCCTATAAAAAATAAGTCAATATCAGGAACATATTGCTTTCAATGTAAGATTTATTAAGCTGACAGTTATGTTGTTTGACGAGATTACTTTTATTGCCGTTTGCATGTAATCATTGGAAGCATATAAATTGTTTAGAATTAGTGGCAACCATTAGTTTGTTGGAATATTAGCAAACATGTTACTATCATCAAAAAATTCTAAAAATATTTTTTAAATAAATTAGTTCAAAAGTTTTTTTGCCATATTATAGTGAAGATTTTTTTATATTTCTAAATTATTTATTAAGTTTAGGCACTGAACCATTTACCGGGCTATTTATGTATGAAAGTAATTTACATTTAATTATTCAGAACAATTGGTCTGATATTCTTGTCTAGAAATTATTACTAACTAGGAGTCGCCCAGTGGTCGAAATTCGACCCTATTTCAAATCAAATTGTAAACATTATCAGGTTCTTTTGACCAAACTATATTTTTACGAGGGATACAAATCGAAGGAGTCGGTGTAACGACCAAAATTGTCCACGTCATATTGACAATCTATTGAAATAAAAAAAAAATAAAAATCTAATCTCATGTAGATATTCTCAATAATTTTGACAAATGTGTGCCCCCCATTTTTGGATAGAACCGCTCCTGGTAAAATGTTTGACATAATAATTGGAAGATAATTCTTTGCAATCTAAAAATTTCCGTCATTTCAATCAAGTTTATGAATATTAAAAAAAACAACAATCCTTTGAGAATTTCAATCCTTAATATATTTCTATTGTCCGTTGACTGATAATTTTTGTGAAAAGTTAGGTATTGGTATTACAAAATAACTACAAAACATAAGAACATACTTAATAAACTACATATCGTATGATTTCAATATAATTTTCATTAATTTTAATGAAACACACATAGTAAGCAATGACTATTTCTGTTTTGCATGGAAAATATAAAGAAATACAATGTACCTGCTGTTAGTTAATGTTAAATAATACCTACTCTTGTTGAAAACTTTTGCCAGTGAATGAAACTCACATCTTGAACTGGTCTGAATAAAAAACTTATCTTTACCACCGTATTACAATATTCAAACGGTTAACAATATTATAAAATGTCAAACTTTAAATAAAAGTTAAAACAAAGATGGCCTTGACTATCAGTGCTTCCAGATGTAACTCACCATGTTTTCTTACACCTTGGATGTAACTTGAATCTTACGGTCCGAGTATAAATTAATGATTTTTGTAATCTTAGAAAGAATCTAACTTAAAAGTATTTTATTAACGTTAATAAATTATTATCAACAAGAAATTGATCAAATAATTTTAGTTGACTAATCATACTTACAAAGCATGACGATCATTATTAAGGAAAATAATTTTTCTTGGGTTCTATAAGCATGTCGATGAGGAATAACTTTTAGGGACGGTTCAATATTTGCTAGTTTTTCGATTAATCTAGTCTTTCACATTCGAGTCAAGTCATCTTATGATTTTCTCCCCAAGCAATCTGTCAGCACTGTCACTGTTGTTTGTTTGGCATTGACAGTATGAAAGTAAATAATGATTTTTTATTATATTTTATTTAAAGAATGAACGAATAGTCGAAATTAATTTTAGCATTCTTCACTGAAGGTCGTCAGTAGCTACTAAACAAAACAAAAATAAAGAAAATTGGTTGAGGGACAGAGGAGAAAATGGTACCTAACCGTTTTGTCGTTGCCTATTTGTCTATAGATGCTTTGATTCATCTGTTTGGTATGTATTGCGAAATTAGTTTTATTTTGTTTTTAAGTGCTTTCAAAGTAATCAGAAAGTATAGTATAACAGTGATAAAATTTTGTTGTTTATAGCTACGTCATTCCATAGACGACGACTATTTTGAAGTAGGATTTCTCTTTAGGTACGTTCCCCTGAATGTTGTAGCTATGAACTTGAACCTAAATATTTCTATGCTAGTAAGTACCTTGTACGAGTAATGTCAGTGAAATGAATTATTAGATATTAACGAAAACTAACGACATTTTAAGTATATATACCATCAATCTAACAGGGCGTTTCCCGAATTCAGCAAAACTTTGAAAGCAAATATGAAGTTTACCTTTTCATAGTTACATCATTCAACATCGAATATATTTTACTTGTATTTTTAAAATAATTTGTTTAAAATATTTAATATTTTGTTATTTACCTATTCTAACGTTTAAAAATAAAGCGCATTATGTAGTAGATCAAATGAAAAGGCTCGGTATCAGTAGAGAAATTGTACATTTTTATAAAGTTAATAACGAATTGTTATAAAAGATATTATGTAAAATATAAAAAATCTACTCAGGCAGCATGGAAACAGTATGCGAGTTCTACTAGCTCTTGAGCAAATTATTTGTAATTTTCGTCAGTTTCATATGATATTTTTGATAAAAAAATTAACGAGAAAAACCATATATTTTTTAAACGGCAGTGTAAAAGACACAGCATTAAAAGAACTAAAAGAAATTAGTTAACTCGAAAATTATATGCTCTATAAATATGTACTTAAGTGAAAATATTCGATAGGGATCAGTCATTAATTATGTAAGGGTAGGGGGGGTAAGAAAATATCTACGTGCCTTACAAAATCGAAATTTTTGAATGTCGAATGGCTCTTCAGTTTATAATATACAATTTGATTTACATCTTATCTTATAATTTTTATTATACTTATTAATATTTCAAAGTCATATTTATTAAGTTTAAATGTTTATATATAATAATTCTATTGCATTCTTGGGGCGTATTAATTTTATTTAATTTCAAAAAAGAAAGATAGAGTCCCTTTCTACCAACGAGATCTTTCGTAAGAAGGGCCCCCCTTTCCCTTCTTAGCAGATGTAATGAATGTTTTACCTAATAGCGGGGAGTTGATCTCCCCGAACTCCCCGGATCCCCCTGGGTAAGTCTACCAAAAGTTAAATACTGAAACTTAATAACAAATATTAATTGCAAAAATGGAAGTAAATGCAAATTTGCATAATAACCTTCATTTCAAAATCGCCCTGTGAATTTAATCAAAATATTATTTTTTAGAAGAAATATCGATTTTAGCAAAAATAAGTAAGAAAGGTGTTCATTAAGCTAAAATGCTTAATACTTAATGGCAATATTAACAAAATGCTGAAAAAAAGGGAACTGATGGCAACTCGATCTACTCGGCATTGTTTATTATTTCTGAAAACTTAGTTACTTACAATAAAGGTTAATTGCAATTGCAAGATATTCTGAACAGATATTTGCAGGTAACCTGAAGTTTCTAATAAACTGCTTATATAATAAAACAAACTGATAAATTTTTTAAGCACGTTGCAAATTAGTCGTCATAAATCCAAATTTATTTATTTATAAGTTATTATAATGTACTGGCACTCTCATTTTATGTCTATTGAAATCGCTTAACTTCAGTAAATTTGAATTATTTCTTTTAAATTCAATTGGTATAATATAAAAAATTGAGACAACAAGAATCCTTTTCTAGATGAAATTGTTAGAAATCCCATACTTAATAACGATAAATTAAACTATGAAGCTGAAACCAAGTATATAGACCATAATTTGAGTTGAGAATTATTGGCAGAGAATTTTATTGTTCTGTCTTAACAATGCAGACCTTCTTGAATATTTTTAATGCTGTACACTTACTTTTAAGAGACTTCTGGAAAGGTGGTGCAGGTTATCAATCCGTCGATCTCTTTTTTTTATGTATGCTCATCGATAATTAGAAAAACGGATTAATCAATTTTGAAGATATAAACTGCATTGTGTTAAAGAATATCTCTCTATAATTTTCTATTAACTGATAAATTTATTTCTTTTTCCAGTTATATTAAGAGACTGCAATTAAATATATCTCTACTGATTTCTCTGGAAGGTCCAAATCAATTTGAATATCTAAAACTATATTTATTAAGGTACATAAAGGGGTAGTTTTTCTATAATGTAAAACATCGCCATTTTTAGGAAATACGAAAAAATTTCTTTAAAAAAATCACCAAAAATTAGCAATTAATTTTGGTTTTCACAAATGTTTAAATTTAAACGTTAAGATATGTTACAAGATAATATTGATAGCACACGGTGTTTGTAACTGTTTTTATTTTGATTCATTTAAACAGTTTTTTGTAAATAGATTACGTAAAATTACTTTTCAAGGTAATAAACGGTCGCAGATATTTCAAATTAAACCAAATATTTAGCTCTCTACGCTCTACCATTCAAGCTGTTACTCATAAACCGTAAACTCGATATATCGAGTTATGAACCTCAAACTGTTGACCGTCAGATAGCGAAATTAATTAGTCTATCAACTACCTTCCTTAGACAATCAGCACTTAATTCACATTTTCACTAACTGCTGTAGAGCGGTATATAAATCCATCACAGTCACTCTCGATTGTTCCCGATCTCTCTAGTAAAGGATTGGAAATTTCAGTACTTTTTTATACAACTTTTTTGTCAGTATAGTTATTAGGAGACGTTGCTGCGATGATTAATTTCATGTAGGAGTCCTCATTTCAGCAGTGAATAAATAAAAGTTTTTGCAATATTATTATAACGAAATCTTGAAACGTATAATTAAATCTTAACACTTCAACCTATAATCAACAAATTTTAGAACATTAAAACATTCAAAGATAAACTTAGATTTAAACAGGTCAAATTTGAATAATTTCATACTGCACTTCCCACTATCTACCATACGCCGGTCTTAGTAGTGTGAAGTATGTCAAGTTTTGATTATGTTGAAAGATAACTTACCCTCCCACAATAACTAAAAAAGTTGCCAAATTAATTCAATAAAAATAAACAACACATTGTTAATAATCAGTACAGATTTATATCCCTCTTCTACCAAATAAACTAATGCTTAATCAAAAATATAGAACATTCAATTTTTAAACATTGGCAACAAAATTATAATAGTTTATTATGCTAACAACTTCTGACATGTATTTTTTATGCCTTGACAGAACACAACATACACACATACGATGTTTATGAATACTGATTATTTGTCTTTTCGTAATATCGATTTCATCCTATTAATGTTTTAAGATTATTTTATAACATTAATTAGTTAATCATTTCTGTATCAGATTTTGTTTAGTTTTCCGAGAAGCAATTTTTCGCCATACATCAACGCAACTCTACAAAATGCAGGATAAAAACCTATCTGGAACTATCAAGACTAAAGAACGTCACACAAAGCGTCACTGGCAGTTCAAAGAATTATGTTTCTTTGAAGTCGTTTCCTTGTACCACTTTCACTACTTTCTTTTGGATAAAACTGAAAACTCTTTGTGACATTCGACGTGATCAAAATGTAACCATGAAAGGAGGCTCACAAATTGGTATTATTCAGACATTCACAAAGTCTGCGTATACCAAAACTAAGACAGCCTATTTGCATTTCATGGAATATTAATACTTTTATGAGGTTGCAAGTTGTTACTTAATCTACGCAAAATATTCCAAGTTTCCGAAAACAGATTTACGGAATTAATTACTGGATTGGGAGTGTTATTGTAATGAATATTTGCAGAAAGCAAACTTTTTGCATGATAAAAAATTTATGTTAAAAAAATTTGCCCTACTAACTTGTTTTTTCAAATTAAAATGGTGGTCAACGCTCTTTTGTTTGCTAAAATATTGTGACGGGAATTCATCCGATAAATCGTGGAATCGGCATCCATTTAATATTTCGAGGAATCTGAAACGTTGGTCTGTCGACCATGGCAGTATTGTAAACACTGGTGTTCAAGATAAATTGTAAATAGTTGTGTGTACTTAAAATTGGTGAAAATAAATTAGAGTGAGGTCGACTGTGTTTTTAAATCCAAGAACCCGATAGTGAAAATAAAAACATTATAGTGGTGTCAGGTGTGAACTGTAGAACTTTGGAAGTGGAAAATAAATAGACTAACAATGTTTAAAACAGTGAGTTTGTACCAACTGAAAGTGACCAATATTAAAAAAGAACTGGAGGAGAGGGATTTAGAAAAGTGAATTAATACAACGGCGACGAGATGCCCTAATAAATGAAGATAATAATGCCGATACTTATTTGTTAGAAGTTTCTAGTAATGGAGACATGAATATGCTATTAGAAAAAATCGAAGAAAATTCGAAGGCTTTACAAGATAAATTAACAAAAAAT
Organism: Octodonta nipae; assembly: GCA_034190945.1. NCBI lineage: Eukaryota > Metazoa > Arthropoda > Insecta > Coleoptera > Chrysomelidae > Octodonta > Octodonta nipae. The sequence goes on along the minus strand of CM067221.1, from coordinate 39,581,607 downwards.
TCTACAACCCTGGAAGATAAAATACTAGAAAATTTTAAAACCTTGAAAGAATCCTTAGAAGCCCAATTACTGAAAAATTGCAAATCCTTAAAGGAAAAGTTGAAAAGCATGGTACAGGAGAATTCTGAAATGTTTGAAGAGATAATAGTGGAAAATGAAGCTCGGATGGAAGAGAAAAAGCAGACAATGGTCGAAGAGCTTAAAGCAGACGAAAGTCAAAAACGAAACAGGGATAGAAGAGCTAAAGCAGACAATGATCGAAAATGAAACGCGGATAGAAAAGCTAAAACAGATAATAGCGAGAGAGATTAGCAAGATAAAAGAACAGGTAGTAACAATGCAATGGGAAGAAACTCACCAAGGACTGAAAGCAGCAACAGTCCGGAAGTAGTCGATTCGAAAATTGGCCTCAACGGACAAGACCCAAAATAAAACCTCCACAATTTGATAGAAAATCTTCAGGACTAATTATCGTCGCAAATTCGAGGCTGCAGCAAAGCTTAATGGATGGTCGGCAGAAGAAAAGGCAATAGCATTAACCCTTGCCATAAGGGGGGTGCTACAGATATTTTGCAAACGTTGAATACCTCGGAACAAGAAGACTATGAACAACTGGTCGAACATTTAGAACTGAGGTGTGGCCAGATACATTTGGAGCACGTCTACCCCTCCCAATGGAAAAATCGCCACCAGAAATCAAATGAATCCCTACAGTGTATCAAGCTGATATTGCCTATATGTTTCGCCTTGTCTATGCAGCCACACTGGACAATGTTATAGAAAGGTTAAGAGTCAAAGCATCCAAACATGCCAGATAAGCATTGACATTAGCTCGACCCACTCAATTAGTGGATGCTTTGGCTCGAGCTCTGGAATTTGAGGCTGCCATAAATACCTGCAGAGGTCAAGCCAGAGTCCGAATCTTTGACGGAGAATCATAAAATGGCGGAAATGATGAAGCCTCTGTAAGAAACATAGTAGAGAATGTTCTTACCGAAAAAAGACAACTGAGATGTTGGAGTGTGGTAAAGTGGGACACATACGGAGTCGTTGCAAGGAGAGCAACTGAGGCCCGACTTCCTCGTCGAAAAACTAAAGAGGGTCGATGTGAAGGGTCCATCGTCGACATGTAGACAACAAGCACAACTATCAACGCATATGTCGCTTCGTTACGCAACCACGTTAACAGGGTCTTTGTAGACGGCCTTATTAATAAGAAGCAAAGTGCAATGCTGCTGGATACAGGTGCGACAAAAACAGTTATAAGGTCCATCGGTTTAGAATAACAACAAAATGGCAACTGCGAACAGCGACAGGAGGACCAGTTAAGGTCCATGGTGAAATAAGGGTTGAAATGACGTTGGGAAATACATCATTTCCTACATCAGGCAATAGTGGCAGATATCGAAGACGAAAGTCATCATTGGAATGGAGGACATGAACTCCAAGGGATACCAGTTAAACTTAAAAGATGGTATTCTGCGAGTGAATGACGAAGAAGTGGTGCTTCATGGGAAAGACGACATAATACTTCGAGCAATCTTAGCAGAAGATGTAAATGTTCTGGAAAGAACTGAAATTAATGTAGATGCTTGCCTATAGTGCTAAAGCTAGAACAGTAATGATGTTTAATCCCGAACTTAACGACGGAAATGTAGGCAGAGAGTCGCACTGTAGAAGACTCTGTGCCAAGGAGATTTTGTCAGTAAGAGTTATGAACCTGAATCATTACTCGGTTGCGTTTAAGAAGGTAGCAAATTTCGGACACTGTTCAACAGTTTCCTCTGTTGCCACCACCATTACCAGGTGAGCTATCTGAGGAACAGGAGAGACAATTTCGTCCAAGAATTTAAAACCAATCCAGATAGCAAAATTGCGGGTGGTTGTTAAAAACTGTCAGAATATCTTCGCTGTAGGGAAAATAAAAAGAGCACGGACTGACCTGGTAAAATATAAAAGAAACACCGGGGATACTCAGCCATTTCGACAGTCGGTGAGCAGATTACCCCTAGCCAAAAGAGAAGAAGCCGACAGGAGAGTCTACTAAATGGAGGAAGACGGTGTTATTGAACAATCCAATAGCCCTTGGGCTTCTCCGGTTGTCTTGGTTAAAAATCGAGCCGATTTAGCGTGCACTATCGGCAACTAAAACACGCTACAAAAAAAGACAGTTACCCTCTTTCAGGAATAGACGATTCCCTAGATACGTTGACTGGATCGAAGATATTTTCCACCTTGGACGTGAAGAGCATTTATTGGCAGGTGGACTTAGCTAAGGAAGAACGAGAAAAAACTGCTTTTACCATCGGCTTAGGACTTTACAAATTCACGGTGATGCCGTTTGGGCTGTGTAATGCTCCAGTGACATTTGAAAGATTGATGGAAACGGTGTTAAAAGCGCTTTCATGGAAAACATGCCTAGTGTATTTGATGACATTATCGTGGTTGGGGAATCATTTGAGGACTACCTGAAGAACCTGGAGGAGGTATTTCGACGACTGCGAAGTTTCGGACTAAAGTTAAGTTCGCATAAGTTTCAACTTTTCCAAGAAGAGGTGGTGCAGTACTTTGGACATGACTATCCTGGGGCTATGCACGTACTATCGTCGGTATGTAGCAGGGTTTGCCAATATCGCCAAGTCACCGTATTTGAGACGTATATTTAGAAAGCCTTACACAATGGGCTGAGTAAACGTAGAAACATGCGAACTGAAATCGGATGGAAGAACAGCGATGTCCAAAGATATCATTGAATATATACCAAGGAATATAAGGAAAAAAGGAAGAACAAGAACAACATGAAAACAATACATTGAGAAAGCAATGAGTCGCCGGGAATTAGAAGAATACGAATGCTTGGACAGAAATCATGGCATATGAAGTACGGGAGTGGCTAAACTCTATGCAAGAAATCTGCAGGCATGTTGACGGCGCAGTTGAGTTGTTTAGAGGCTCATTTACCATACCACTCTGCCGCTGCTACTCCTACTGCCAGCAGCCTGTATTTGTTGAGCCTACTTTACTCTCGAAAGAGCACATCTGACCACACCAAATCTTATTTGCTAAATATTGTAGACTCAATACGAGCAGTGCACAAATTCGCTCGGAAGTTGCGTTAAAAAAATCCTCTGGACGCGGGCAAAATAGATCAGAAAACTATAGCGAATCCATTGGCATCATTCGTGAAAGCCTACATACTATATACATCAAAGACGTAGTTAATAACGAGTATTATCACATAGAGCTCAAACTGTATTTTTCTCGACATGCTTCTAATTAGAATTTAAATATATTTTTGAATATTGCATCCCATCAATATACTACGGCAAATGGAAGTTATTGTAATGTAGAAAAATAGAATTTCTTTGTCGTACGCCACGTTTTAGTTGATTTTGTTTGTGCTCAAAGTGAGTCAAGTCTGGGTTATAAGATAGCAAATAAAATGTTTGGACTGCATCACTCTGCCTATTGTCTGCTGTTAGCATATATAATTGCTAACCTGAGCGAAGACATAGGGCTAAACAGCATCCTGGAGAATCACGAGCTAGTCGTTAGTATGATGACCCAATGTTCTTAGAGCATTACGCGGTCACCTACAAAACCAACCCTTAACTATTTTATATACTGATTGCATACAAGTGGTCTCATCGAATTCTCTATATTCCCCAAAATATTTGAATTGGTACGTTGCAACCAGCGACTTTTATAATTCTGAAGAAGTTATGGAACTTTATTCTACAACTAACTAAGTCATTTATCTTGGATGCTCTCTGTTGATGAGTTAGAAGATGAATAAGACATGATAGGTTTAGTAGTATTTATTTAGATTGGGATAAAGAGTTTCTTCAAAAAAAGGGAGCCAAGAAGGGATCTTGGCGACTCTGGTAGGTAGAAGCGCATTTCTTAAGTAAATTATCTCTAATATTAATTTCAAGATGGTAGACAATGTAACTCGTTCCTCGAAGTTTCCTTGGACTTGCATCGTCTTGAAATTATTGATCTCAACACGTTTCAATAGCTTTGGGTCTGGTATCGTCAGCAGGTGAATGATATATATATATATATATATATATATATATATATATATATAATATGTTTAAATTACAATTTAGTAAAAATATTTATCTGTGCTCGATTCTCATAATTTTCATGATTTATTTTACTACAATACATAGCTACAAATTTCTGAAAAAACCAATCCATTTCTTACCGTTTTTTTCAGCATTTTTATTATTTCAGTTAACTAATATTACTTTACATGAACTAAATGCATGTGCAAATATTCGGAACATTTTTAATAGTTTAAACAAAAACTTCACATCGTGGAAATTTTTAGCCGAAATTAGTCTCGATTAATTGTCATATTTATTAATATAAGGTAAAAAAAGAATAATTTAAATGTTGTTAATTATTCAAAAACTTTTACTAGCCAAAATTAACTTAATATGAAACTATGTCGTAATTTCATAACATAAGTTACTTTTTCAATTCAGTGTGAATATTTTCAATGAATCACAACTTTACTAAAACTCAACAGGATAAGCCAGAGTCATAACGAAACTTCGCCAATGTTTAGTTTTCAAATTTGTATCTAGATCTCAGCTTGGTTTAGCTCCATTACCAAACTACCTCGACAAATCAAACATCACTTGACGAAAATTCGATCAAGATTGCCAACATTAAATAAAAGTATCAAAAATGGAGTTGAGCGTGGGGGTATCATATCTTAGGAAATATTCTTTAGGAATACGAATAAGTAAAATGGCACACTGTGCACGTCCTCCCGAGATTTACTTTTATAGAACAACTAACAGGCCCAGCTACTAACCCAGCACACTTTTCGAATACTGAACGCTTACTTTAATGGAAATATACATGAAGATATAAAAAGTCGAGTAAAGGTCGCTCCGATTTACAAATCACTTTGGAACAAATTAGATCGTTCTGAAACATTTCCAACATCACAACGTTACGTTCTAATAAAACGCGAACACGCCAGTCGTTGCAGGTTTTATACAAGGTGTAAAACGTTTTATGTCTAATCTATAGTGTAAAAGTGATTTTGTTACGGATAAAGCATGCAATATGTGCAAAACTATAAACAAGGATGTGAGACGGCAACACATTTTATGGGCATTACAGACAGACTAAGAGTTTGTATTCTTATTGAAATCAACACTCATTCGCTTTTATGTAAGCATACACAAAACACTTAGCTCAACTAACATCATACATTAGTCATCAGAGATTCTTTTGGGAACTGAAAAGACAGCCTCCGAAATCAATTAAAAAAAAATTCGCAGTGACTGAAATTTTGCAGAAATGCTGATCAAAAGTTCCAGGGGGCCAAAAATGTCACTATACATAGTTTTTGAGATATAAATCCTCTCCTTTAGAGATCTCAGAGGAGTTACAACTGAATTATTCTCGAAAATCAACATCTTTAACAATATCACGAGGTTAAGTTAAAGGTATTTTTAATTTTAGGGGTTACTGAATTCGATAATTTTAGTTCCTTATTTGCTTGACCAAACACGCCACTTAGAGGTTGTTTTGAGTTTGTTTCAAGGTCATTTGAAGATCAAACCAAGTAAAATGGTTAACAACATGGGAAAAACACAGACAGGTTTTTAGAGTCACTGAATCCGAAACGACCTCTAAGTGACCTTCCTTTGTTAAGCAAATAAGATAATCCAATTCAGCCCCCCGAAAAGCAAAATCCAACTTCACTTAGTCTGATGATATTGTTAAAAGGAATGTTGACTTCCGAGATTTGTTCAGTTGTACATCCTTCTCCTACTTTGACTCAAGCAAATCTGAAATGCTGCATTGCGTACTAATCCACAACTTCATCAAACATGATTGTTGCTTTGCACCGACTTAAAAATATACTACATAGGTAGGTAATAAATTTGTACAGAATCAGCACCTTTACTGTTTACATTTTTTACTTTGTGTGTAGGTACGTAACAATATTGAGTGTGTTATTTATTTTCTAGGTGTGAAATTTGTTAATAATTATGTTCAACTTTTTAGTCATACTTGGAAGTCGGTTTTATTTTCTTAAAAAGTGTTTTATTTGCAACTTTTTAGTTTTTTTCAACTAAGGTAGTTTTTATGCTTTATTCTTTATTTTTTATTTTGAATGTATAACCTTAATAGACCAGGTAATATCAAAAACCCCAAACATTTCAGAATGATACATTTTCATTTAAATTGAAAGGGAAAAGTTAAGTTTACGAACAAAATGAACTTTTAAATTAACTTAACAAGCCTAAAATTTGTTTACCTCAACGACCAGGCAGACATTGCCTTGTCCAAACGTTTTATAAAGATTGTAATTATGTGGACCGTTTGGATGATATTATATGTGTTAAGTAGTAAAAGAATTTCTTAGCAATTGCAAAGCGAACATTCATGGGAAAATATCCCTAATTGTTGTTCCAAAAAATCTACATTTATGATTGCTTTGTATCGTTTGTTCAGCTATTTAATTTTGTTACAATATATAAACCTATTCTTTAAGCATTTCATGTTTATTGTTGTCAACAGTATATTGCCTTTACAGTTGAGCGCGGACGAAAATTTGGTCAAAATAATTCCCTATGTTTCAACTGTCTGGGAGCAAAACACAGGCAGTTAAATTGTAGATCAAAGGTGACATTTCGGGAATGTAACGATCGACATCACACACTGCTACACCGCGATAGTTCTCAGAATAGTCAATCAACTAATGAAAATGCTAACCAAGCACCTTCAAACCAACCATCGACATCAAAAGGAACAATCTCAACAAGAATCACTATGCTACTTCGCTTCTAGTAAATGCAGTCATGGACACGCTAATGGTAACCGCAATTGTAAATGTGCTTGATCGAAACAAAAAATCAATTGAATGCCGAACATTAATTGATACGTGCACAAGCTCCAACTTCATCACAGAAAATATGGCAAATCGACTCGGATTACTGAAGACGGAATGTACCGTTCCAATTGGTGGTTTAGATCGGTTAACCACAACATCCAAAGCTGCAGTAACGGCTACCATAAGGTCTAGCGTTACTGGTTATCAAAGAGATATCACGTTTCTTGTGATACCTACAATTTCAAATTGTGTTCCGCAAGGCTCCATACAAAGAAGCCTTATAAAGATTCCCAAAAATGTAAAATTAGCAGGACCAAGCTTTCATAAATCACGTTCTGTGGATATGCTACTAGGAACTGGGATTGCACTATCCGTATTCTCAGCCGGGCAAATTCATTTACCACCAAAGAGAGGCATAGATTTAGTTTTGCAGAAAACTGTGTTAGGGTGGGTTGTTGCAGGAAGCGTTCCCTCCACTGAACAAGTACGCAGTCAGACGTGTCACTTCACAACCGTAATTCAATCTTCATCAAGTAAATTGTCAGATATAGAAGAATCTCCACAACAACCAGATTTACCTAATGTAAATTCTGCTAATCAAAAACATATCCAAACTCGCCTCAGTCAGGGAAGATAATCCGTATCCATTCCATTTAAAGAAAAGGGATTAGGAATTGAGTACTCATTTACGGCAGCTAGCAAATTGTTGAAGGAACCTCAATACACTGTGTTAGAGAATCCCGTCTCTAACAGAAAACTCACGTATGACTACACTCATGTATGACTACATTTTCCTGAATCAGCATATGTAATTGAACAAAACCCACATGTAGATGATGCTCTCGCAACAGCAGAGGCTCTCAAAGAAATCATACCTAACCGAAATGAGAAATTGTTACAAAATTAACAGTTTCTCACAAAACGTACGATATTCCCAAACATCATTATATTGTTTAATCTTCCCAACCTTCTAACGCTGATCTTAATCTCAACAATTTTCATGCGAAAATTATGGACTCTGTATTTCGATTGGGATAAGTCAATCCTCCTAAGTTTGTACCACAAGTGGGCACAGTATTGCAGACATCTCCATAAATGCAAGATACATTTTTGGACCGAACCCTTTATGTCCGATGTTCTCTAATGATAAATGCCACTGCGATTGAAGCTACTCATTCTACGATGCGAGCATATATGCACACAGAGCGTGTTTATATGTTCGAACAACCACAAAAGAAGAACATCAAAATTAAGGCAATTCAATTCCTTTTCCCTCTGATCGTAATGACAACCCAGTTTTCACCTCCGGACTTTTCCTGCCTAGTGATTCATTAACGAGCACTCCATATTGTATATATTATCTATAGTAAGCAATATTATGTCAACTTGGCGACATATCGAATGTAACCAAGGATTTGGCTCTGCGACATACCCGAGCAGAGTTCCCAACTACCAGTAGGTCACCACATCCATCAGGAAACAAAGTGGAGTGAAAATGGACTTTTAGTGAATATCGACTTTAGTGCACATGGACTTTTTGAAAATAAACTTTTTTACAATGAACTTTATCTATGTTTAAACTTTTTCTTAATCTATAGTTTTATAATCTTCACCTTTGTTTTGTTTAGCATTTTTTGAGTTTATTATTTCTTAAAATAATCAATCGTGTTCTAGCCAACTTTAGGGATAATCAATATCCACGGGTATCATGTATATTTTTAGGGAACATTTCTAGCTATCTATATTTTGCAGTAAGTAGAATTAACATTTTTGACCTGAAGATATCTTAAACTTGAAATGTATCAGGTTTTATTATGCTCTCATCTTGTAATTTGCTATTATTTGTAAACGGTCAATGTTATACCCTCTTCATCTATTGTTGTTTTCTCTTTTTTTTTGAACGAGCTGTTCAAGGCCGGCGGTGTATGTTAAGTTGTTAAGTAAAAAGAATTTCTTAGCAATTGCAATGCGAACATTCATGGGAAAATATCCCATTTTTTTCAAGCACCTAATTGTTGTTCCAAAAAATCTACATTTATGATTGCTTTGTATCGTTTGTTCAGTTATTTAATTTTGTTAAACAAAATATAAACCTAGTCTTTAAGCATTTCATATTTATTAGGACACTTAAAAAAACTATAATTTCAAACCCTTCTTGAAACTGACCTTCAAGCATTTATTACCTTTAATAACCGTTCTTTGAACCAAACGAAGTTTATTAGGATCTCTAAGTACCCAAACGCGGCATGGGCCGGTTCGGGCCAAAAGTAGGACAGGGTAATTATGCTACCCTCGGCAGTTATCCCTTCTTATTAGTATTTCGTAATTTCTTAGTGGATTTCCAACAAGCATAGAAACGCCCATTTTTCTACATTTTGAGAAAAATCTATCTCAATGAATTTGAGATCGAAACCAAGCGTCGGACGAGCAACTACTACCTCTAATTTTACTCCGGCCTTGTGCGACTCCACCAAGTATAACATTGTCGCGTTAATTCACATCTTGCCTTTGTTGTTTTGTATTAATAATCTCTTTTTGTAATTTAACTTAACTCTCAACTTGTCTACAATAGTCTCAATAAACCTATTTAGTGTGTAGACATTTTATCTCTTAATTTGAACTACCTGTAATCCCTTAATTGGCATTATAGGAATGTAGTTCACACACGTACGAGCAATTGCGGACGCAACAATATGAAAGAAAATACCTTACGTGTTCACGCGTACAGTTAACACAACTTCACCTGTGAACAACATGTGTATATATCTGTATACGAACGACAATTTTAGAAGCGGACATTTGCTCTGTAAACTAATTGTTTCGAAGACGAAATGAATCAGTTTAATTTCAATTCTCTTTTATTAAAACTCCACTTCACAATATATCTCAACCACTCTGTTTACTACCTTATCAGTATAACATTATTGTAAAATTTTTAACCACCCTGAATAACAATTATTGTTCACTGCCCTATATTTCACTATCACATATTTATGGACCATACTTTATAACATTTTTCGAACATTTTTTGCCCACTTCACCCTATATTCGAACTATCATCTACATACTGCTGCCTATGGGACACTATAATTTTTTTAACTGCCTTCTGTAGGATATGATGGTTGAAATATATTCACCCTGTAAACATTAGCTCCTCTACACCCTAATGGAAACTTCAGCTACGCACTAAAAGAAAAAAATCTACTTATTGCCACCCAATATAACTTTTTTAATAACCCTGTATACCCGTAATTTCATTCCAATCTATATTCTAAGCAACTTGTAAATTTAACTGCTAATGGTCTACCTTATAACCGTATTTTAACCACCCTATTTAACAACTATTCTACTGCGCTCTACAATTTCAATATATATTCAACTACTGATGGCTATGTTATATAATTATTTGCTCTGTATGTATATGTATTATATACCTCGTATTAGTCAATCATAGCAAAACTACATATTAAATTGAACTTTTAATATTCGGAGTGATTGCTCTTAATTTACTGTGATGAACAAATACTTCTGGAAAAGTTTACTGTATAATTTGCTGTGAAATTAGAACTAACAAACGATAAATTACTTAATTTATATATCGATATGAATTCAACCTATGTATCTGTGCTATGGTTATTGCTCTTACTACTTAACTTTGTGGTTTTGTTTGCTACAACGAAACGCCCTGTGTATAATCGTACCAAATAGCAGTTTAGAGCTTGACATGTGTTGCCACTGAATTTTCTATTAGGCCGGGAGTAGGTGACACCAAAAGCAGCGTCTTCGCAACATTGAAAAATTTTCTTTTAAATTGGTATTGGCCAGGTTTACAACCAGAATGAGCTTGGTGCTCATTGATTTCAGGTGCTGAAAATACTATACTATACTATCTATTTGCTTGGGATGTATATAGAAAATTTTTAAATTCGCAATTAAAATTTCCAGTGCCTGCAATTCCCGCACTATTATGTTGGAATTGAAATATTTATGAGAAAATGTCAGTTACGTCACTTCGATGGAATTATTGATAAGAATATTGGATTTTTGAGTGATTTTCTGCAAAAATGTAAGTTGCAAGTTGCAGGACAGGATATGGGACCACCTAATAGATTATAAAACTATCCACATTGACAAAGTGTTACATAAAAATAGACCAATATGTTAGGTATGTTGGTGGATTTCCATGCACGTATGTGTTCATTCACAAATTTCATCATTTTTCCCAAATTTCAAGTTTAACCAATCCGGATACATACTCTATTAAACAAAACAGAACAGGAGAAGACATCAGGTAATATATATACAAAAAAAATACGCGGCGAATTGATAACTTCCTCCTTTTTGGAAGTCAGTTAAAAATAATGGAAAACCTATTTTACCCTTTAGGTTAAAATGAAAAAATGGTTTGGTGGTCAGAAACTGGCAAAGCGAAATTAATATCATCTAAACATTGCATTGTCATCCAATTCAGAGCTGTATATAAAATTCAAGCCTATACCTCGTCGAGAAGTTACCTTAAAATCAAATTGCAAAATTCTATGCGAACAATCACCTTAGCCAAAAACAGTTAATAGATTGTGTTAAGAATAGGCTCAAAACCGGATATTTTTTAACTATTTGATTTTTTCGGAGTTTATCACAGGTTTTTGAACTGGAAAATATTGAAACTGAAACAATCTCTCATAGACATTTCCATAAAAACAAACAACAAAAAGGAAACCACACATACATCCAGCCTGGATTAATTGACCAATTAAATACAGAACACTTCATATTATTTTATTTATTAACAGTTTATATTAATTAAAAAATATATTTTTATAAATATATAACAAAACATTGTTAAAAATCACTTCTTGCCTTCGGGATTTCCTAACCATGGGTATGCGTCCGGACAAGTGGTACAGCTTCTCATACTTCTGTCAGTATCTCTCCATTGGCACAATTGAGGTTGGCATCTCGCACCAGCGTGAACTGGTGGTGTCTTATATTCCTTCAATTTAAGTGGCTTTTTCATAAAGTCAACAACTTGAGATTGTGACACAAAGAATATGTCAGGGAGTTTGGCCACTTTGTCGAAGAAGAGTTCCAAGGCTTGATAACTGTTTTCTGTGAAACTGAACCAGTACGAGTTTACCAAAAGCGTGATTGGAGCTCTGCTGCTTAAACGAATGTTGTTCACTTCTCCTATTAACCATTCGGAAATGTGTTCTGCTGTGCCACTGTTGAGAAATAGTTAATGTTAAAGAATTTTTAAAATATCCATGATAAGTTTTAAATCTCTTGGCGTATTTTTGTATAAAAGATTTCAGTTTAAAGCTTGCAAGCAATATGTCTATGGGAAGAGCGTGTTAATATTACTTAAATGTGATCTAATCTTTATTAATCCCCAATGATAGTCATTAAATAGCTAAAAGTATTATTAGTATGTTATTACTTCATGCCCATGATTATACTTGGCATACAACAAGACCTCTCAAGAGATGATTTTGATGACTGAAAAAATGTTTTAATACAAACTGGTTTTAAAATTTACAAATGCATAACATGAAACTTTGTTCTTACTACTAACGGTAATGCTTCTTCAGCAACGTTTTTAGTGTTTAAGACTGTCCTATTTCGCCTATTTCACTCCCAAATTAATTATGGTGTGATATTATGGAGTGAATCTGTTAACTCTAAAATAATATTTAAACAGCAGAAGTATTACCAAATATGATGGATATAGAGATAATTGTAGACTATTATTTACAAAAAATATTAATATTTCCCTTATCTCTATATATATATATATATATATATATATATATATATATATATATATATGTATTAACTATTATCTTAAAAATAATCACAATCATACCTACAATACCAGAAATTTGCATTAACTGGAACTGACAAAGTTTGGACTTGCAAATATTGAGAAAAGTTCGAGGAATGTTAAGCTGCATCACAGAGTGCCTAAATATGTTAGAGAAATACGAGTACCTTCGCATCTCTTTAAAAGAGGTCTACCCCTCTTCGTCTACTCGATCATTAAATAACTGATCTCTCTAAACTTACCTATTATTTGTTCAATAATTCATTAAATTGTGACTACTTTATAATGGTTTTAATTTTTTCTTATTTTCTCTATTAACTGGCCAATCTTGTTGTGCTCAAGTCTTTTTTGAGAAAACCGTTTTAATTAATATCATCATTCATGAGCGAAATTTATATGGATTCAACCGCTTCGAAAACTAAATTATTTTAGGATGTTTGGCATTTTTAACATTTTGTTATATTTTTACATTTTAGAGATTGTTTACTTTTTTCACATTTACGGTGAAGTGGAAATTTTTGACATTTTTTTTCATTTTAGGTTTTTGACACAATAATTTTGATGATTTATCATCTTTTGTATTTTTATGATGTTTGATGTAATTAAGATTTTTAACATGTTCGTGGTTTGTATTTTATCATTTCGTTTGGAATTTATTTTCATTTTATTTCATCTTTGTTACTTTCCGACATTTTCTATTTTTTTAGATTCACCAGGGAGTAATCAGATATTCAGCACTTTACAGTCTCTACCACTTCCACAAATTCAATATTAGAAAAATGACGAATAATGTCTATTCATTTCAATAAAAGAGTTAGAATATCAATCCTCATCCAAAGGATAAATACACCTGTTGAATAGTTATCGGGTACGTTATTTACACCAATGATTAAATTCAGTTCTAGTCAGTTCTAGAGAGAAGCATACATACCAACTTTCATACCTGAATCCATTTTTCATAAAAATTGTTATTACCCATCCCCCTATTCAGTAATAGAATTCTCGCAAAATTTCACATTAATTCTCTAAAAATCTAAAAAATTCATTTCATAATTCTCATATCTGTATTATTTTTGGGTACCGAGAGATAATGATTTTTTTCATAAAAAACACCCCACTTACTTACCCCTATAGAAAAACTGTATTTTCCCAACATGCTAAAACCCGATTTATTTATTTTAGAAAACAATATATATCAAGATTTAGACCTTATTATTTAGTGACCCCCCACTATCTCTATTCAATATTTCAATTTTCGAACAATGATAAAACAGATATGATGATAATTATTATAAGCTATTCCTTTTTGAGTAACTACAGTAATGACTACATAAATCATTAGTCGAAAAAAATATAAAATTATTTTTTCAAGACATACCTACTAAGAACAATTGGCTAACGATGACTGTAGGAAGTAAGATATATTTAAGGTACCCTACTACTACCTACCGAAATGCAGTGAAATACTTACATGCAAGTAAACAAATAATGAAGTGTCTGTTGTAAAAACACAGTTGTGCACCCTAACAACAAACCTTTATTTTAAACACTCAACGCCGTTTCAACAACTCTAAATTGTCATCATCAAGGAGTAAACCAAACTGGTTTCTGTTACTTTTTGGAGTAAAAGTTTTTCCGCAGAATTGTACTACATCGCAATGCTTATTGAGATCGTAACCATAGAAAGTCATATTACATAATAATTACTAATTTTCTCAAGTTCTTGTCATTCTCTCAGAGTCGCAAGTTTGCAATTCTGGATTGTAAATATATGGTCTGTCAATTAAAATTAGAATTATCTTGCAATTAGCTAATTTTGTTCTGATTTGTTACTTTTACAGTATGGTTTAAATTTAAGTTCTTTGCGTTTTCTCAACTTCATTTCATGCAATTGAACCTAGGTTACAAAAATCGTGAGATTATTTACAGATATCCTGAGTTCGTAAGATTAACTTTAAAATCATGCAACCATGCATACGATTGTATGTGTGGCGGCTATTGTACCGTTGTATGCCATGGCGCCACCATGCAGCTGAGCTTCCTCATAATAAGTCTCATTCTTTTATTTATGAAATTGACCTCATTAATTATTATTTTTTTAATGCCGTAAATCTCACCTAAAAATGAAACGTAAACTGGTATTTTTCAATTTATTATTAGTGAAAGCAAATTTTTTTATGTAGCGGCATAAAGGTATTATTATTTTATATACTCTAATTAAACCTAAAGTTTCCAAGTCATGTATATTACTGTTATCCAATCCCAATAAAATATCTTTTAACAGTTATCATCATCTTTGAATGTTTTGTAAGTATACCAAATTAGAAACTGAAAGCAGGCCAAGCATATCATGGTAGGTATTAATTGTAACAAAAGAGAAATATAGAGTTACTTTTCTTCTAATTTTAATACAGTATATTAAAAATATACGAAAATCAAGCATCCGTCTGTCTTTGACAAGAACTTGGCCAATTTTTCATTAATTCAGATAATTCCATATTTACGAAATTTGTAAGACTAGAAAGTCGTAAATATATTTGTAATTCTGGAGTTTTCTTTTGTTAATGGTTTAACTTATTTTCCGAAAATACATTTGTAATTCTGGAGTTTTCTTTTGTTAATGGTTTAAGTTATTTTCTGAAAATACATTTTTGTCACATTTTAACTATGTAGTTGAAGATTCAACCAACCTTTTTATGTAACTGTTGATGGATTCCGCAAAAAAAAATCCTTATGTTATTGGTCAATTAGTTACATTTATTGCCCTTTTACATTCCATGGTTAATAAGTAGGCAATTAATTGTATTGCTGTATCTACACCAATTCTTTGCAAGAAATATATATTCAATAGTCATATTTCTTTGGTATTTTCCGCCTGCGTTCTCTTATCTGATTTTGTATTTTCTGTCCATTTATAAACGATGAATACATAACTTTGTTTTCTATTACTGAGAACAGAAATTTTAATTATAATCATCATTATAACAATCGAATTGTTTTTTCTGTTGCTGGACATATTTCAGATTTTAAGTTTTCTATTTCCAATATTGTTGTGTTTGATCAGTATGAATTGGTTAAGTAACAATTCTCTCAATAAATTAAACGTTTTTGCCTTCCTCTTGTTTCATGATATACTCCATCAGCATTGCCTAAGAGGAATATCAGCCAGTATTTGAAGCAGATAACACCTGTTCAGGCTATAGGCCGTTATTGCATTGTAAAAGATTCTCGACAAAGTATTTTCTACAAGATTTTATCGAATATATGATATTAATGTTAAAAAATAAATTTCATAAAATGACTACCTACTTACTACACTACTCCAAATATATTGTTAAACATTTCCTATTTATTTAAAATGGAGGATGTACAATTTTATGCTTGTGCTGCTGTGGTGTTTTTTATTGTTACAGTTAGTGTCATTTTAAAAAAGACACAGTAATGGGGATCCAGAAATGTAGAGTGTACCATTAGCCGGCCTGATAAGTAAAGCTTCTGATTAGCAGTTTAACTAAAAATATAATTCTACCATTTGGTGTTTCGTTTTGGTTTATATTAAGTGTAGTGATTCTTGTTATAAAGTATTATATTGTAAGTAATTTCGAAAAGATTGTTGAGGAGGTCTTGAATTATTTTGTCTATTCATTGGGTTTTCTCTCCTCCAAATTTTTTCCTGTAACAGATAAGTATTTAAAAATTATATATGTAGAACAAAGTGTAGTAAGGCAATTTCGTAAAATTGCCCGGATTACTGGCTGTCTATACAGAGATTCTTCCTCACAGTTTTTCTGAGGGAAAGAGATGTCTATAAAATGATCAACCAGTATTCCTGTATATAAGTAAGGTATTGTATATTGTGTAATACTTATCTGTGTATGGAGACGTTTCAACTCCGAGTCTGGAGTCGTTGTCAATCGTTTAGTGTTGTTTTCGAGGTTTTTTTCTAAAAAAATTTCGCTTTGATTTTGAATTTGTTGTTTGTCAAATAATTTGACACTGACCTGTTTTCGAGATTTTTTTCTAAAAAAATTTCGCTTTGATTTTGAATTTGTTGTTTGTCAAATAATTTGACACTGACAATTTGTCGTTTGGCGATCACTTGACTCTGAGGTTACCGTTTTTTTGTTCTGTTAGAAGTAAATTCTTCCAATCCAAATGAAGGTCGGCTGAAGGTGCTCCGATTTCAGTGTTGTTTATCATCATACAGCTGGCTTCTTTAAGTTTTCTCTTTTTTAAATTTTCTTCTTTCAACAAAATCTTTGTTTTATCTCAGTCTATCCTATGGCTGCCGGTGCTCGTTAATACATGATTGGCCAAATTTGATTTGTCCACATGTCTTCAAATTATTCAATTTTGAAACGTCTCCATACACAGATAAGTATTACACAATATACAATACATTACTTATATACAGGAATACTGGTTGATCATTTTATAGACATCTCTTTCTCTCAGAAAAACTGTGAGGAAGAATCTCTGTACAGACAGCCAGTAATCCGGGCAATTTTACGAAATTGCCTTACTACACTTTGTTCTACATATATAATTTTTAAATACTTATCTGTTACAGGGCAAAAAATTTGGAGGAGAGAAAACCCAATGAATAGACAAAATAAAGTATTATATTAAAATTTTGATGCAAAACTTAAGGTATTACACCATTATATTACTGGATAAAAGACGGTTTTCTGGGCTGTTTCGTCGTGGTCTACAGGATTTGTAACTGCTGCACAAATCTTCAGCGGCGCAGGCGTAGGTGATACCTCGTAGAAGAATGGAAAAGTGGCAGACAGTTAGATGCGGGCAGCAAACCGGAACAAGTAACCTGCATCTGAACCTATTAAAAGAGCTGAGACAGCAGACAACATGGCAAAATAATTATTTTTGGATACCACGTTGCTGATATTGATACCAGAATGTCTTTTTTAATTGCTAAAGGAATACACAAATGACAAAAGAATTATTTTTGAACGGATGAATACTACATTACAGTGTTATCTATTATAATTATCTTTTTGAATTGCTAAAGGAATACACAAATGAATAAATTGTGCTAGTATAGAGAGTGCACATAAATATTTTAGTCTAGTGCTACACTGCTGATATTGAAGGCCTGAAATTATAATATTTGGATGGTAATACTTACTTTATATCGCAGGTAGCGAGCGTGTTACATTCTTTATTATAACCACGAAGGTCGATAATTGGAAGAACCCAGAATCCTTTATATGAAGCTGTGGGACACTTTAGCCCCCAAGTGGCACATTTGGGTTGATTGATAATCCAACGTGTATGGGAACATTGGATATATTGGCAAGGTGGGCCAAGAGCTGTCATAATCCAGACCAGCTTTAACATAAGCCTGAATTGACAGGTCTCCAGCAAGTTGAAGTTGGGGGGTTCTTACACCTCTAATATCTTTAGTTGGAATGTTTCCAAATTTATTTAAGATAGTTTTTTGGCCAGCAAATTCCGCTTCCAAGGTGGATTCATTAGCGTTCCTCCAGTATGATTGCAAGTGGTTTTTGCTGAAATTGTTGAAGTTAGTCAATATCTCTTAGGCAAATTTCAGATTTTACTTACGTAATTGAATGCACACCAATTTCAAATCCACTGTTATAAAGTTCGTTTACTTTTTCGTAGTCCGTAAACTCATGTGGCACAAAGAACGTTCCTCCAATTGGTTCTTTGTCTGGATTTTCGCGGTCAAATAGAAGAGGTTTCCAAAATGTTTCTACAATGTCTTTTGTCACAGCTTCATCGAAGGTTAAACTGATAAGCTTGAAAGTTAAATAAAGAATATTACTTGTGCGTAAAATTCAAGTTTAAACAATAACTGTTTGGTGATTGCTATATTTGTGGTAGGACATTACTACTAAATTTTAGTATTTTTTATTAATACATATAGCTGTTAATTCAAATAGACAAAATCTTATTTGGCTAAACTTCTGATGTGAATTAAACATTGTAATAAAAAATAAGCCGTTGATCGCTAAGTAAATTTTATAATAAAACTATTTATTTAACAGCTCCAATGTAACTCTCAGAATTGTAGCTATGGTCTGGCTGTAGAACGGCTAAAAAGGGTGGTAGACTTTAAGGCTCTGGTAGAAAATGAAAACACTGAATACGAAAAATACCATTGTTTTTGCTAAGGTGTATCCTTGTAGTTTGTGGCCTTTTATTTTGTACAGACAGTCCTATGGTCTCCCAACAAAATATATATTGTGTAAACTATGAGGATGACCCCGTGAAAAGGCAATAACGTGGTGACACCAATGCAAACAAGGTTACAATGGCATCCAACGTTTTAAGATAAATAGTAGTATTTATTTAATATTTTAAAATTTTCTAAATAAATCAAAGAAATTCAAAATTTACCATTAGCAAAAAATTTATATGTTAAAAAAGAGGTAATTTAATTCAGTTATATTGTTATACATACAAAAATATTTTTCTTTAATTCAATAGTATAGATATAATCCTCAGAACAAGGCAGATTAAAATCATCAGATAATGAGGTTTCTAATACTTCTTTGCAGTATAGTTTTTCCGCAAAATTGTTTTAGAGTCACAAATTTGCAGTTTTAGATAGCAAATATATAGTCAGTCAACTAAAATTATGTTGCAATTAGCCAATTTGTTTCTGTGTATTTTAAAAGCAGCATTTCATACAATTGAACTTTTGTTACAGAAATAGTAAAATTATTTACATATATCGTGCCATCGTAAGATTCACTTTAAAAGCATGCAGCCATGCATAAAATTGTACATGTGGAAGCCGTTGTACCCTTTTATGTATTGGCGCCGCCATGAGGTTGAATCATCCTCATTCAACAGAGAGAAATCAAGGGCGTGGAATTTGTGTACTAGTGAAGCTTTCAGAATCAGAAATTTTTAATTATTGTTCATTCAAAATAAAACAAATTGTGGCTTCGGCGTAATTCATTTTGCGGAAATGATGTTTACTTTGATGATTGATAATAATGTTTTCTGTCTGGAAAGAAACTCACAATCGCCACTCAGCTTATTTGTTTCAACAGCCTGTAAACTAATAAGAAAACAGCCAAATATATTTTACTTACAAATCATAAAACCCTGGTCCAGAATTTGTAAAGAGGGCTAGCTTCAGAAAAATAAAAATGGAAATGTTTTATAGCAAAACAACTTGGATTTGGGACAGGGCTTGATAGAAGGTTAGACACTTTCTTAAAGAATGCATTACATGGACACCAATTTATGACTTGAATAGTTTAGAACTGTTAATCAGGTTATGAAGTAAATGCATCTAATCCATGTGATGTTAAAGCAATCTATAATAGCAGACCGACATGACAGAATTAGGGTTTATTCCGGTAAAAATAATAGATAAAATCATCTCAGTACTTGAGATAACTTGCTTAAATTACGTTAGAAAATAGCTACAAGTTCGGTTTAACAATCCATAAATTTTGCATTCATTTAAGGCTCTTCAAAAAATCCTATGTGAGCCTAAAATAAATATTGGGTAATTTCGAATATATTTTAGAACCTGTAGGGGTTATAATTCCCTAACAATCGTAATTATTTTTATGATATTTTACCAAACTGTTCCTTTAACATTTCTTAACAATGGTTTGATAATAAACTTATAGAAACTTTTGCAAGTTATTTTAAAAGGAAATAATTTAATAATTAATGAACTTATTTCACATTCGCTTTTTAGAAATCATTGTGAGAAAAGTAAATAAGTTTACCTGTGGATATTCACTAAAATTGCCAAAAGGAGTTTGTGCATCAGAACATCGGCAATTGCTTGAAATTAGGCAGGCCTTAGGGTCACATTTGCTGCCTTCAGCTGCAGAAACTGCAGCGAGTACAGCTGTGGCACACAGTACAAACACTTTCATACTGATTTGTTCAGAAGATGTAACTACACAAATACTGACACAAAATCCGTTATCGATTAAATATATTTATACTATTTCTTATCGGAACCTGTACTCACCTGAAAACTTTTAGTATCAGATTACATCTATGATTGATTGAAATATTTGACATAATAAGTCCTTAAAATTATGACTTTTAAATCGTTAATACCCGTTCAGAACATTAATTTGTTACAAAAATTATACTGCTGCATTAAGATACAACCAGAGATAAAGATGTCAATAGTTTAGATGATTCAGTTTATTATAATTGTTTGCACCGGATTACCAGTTAAGTGGTCTCTACTTTGTTTCGACACTTGTCGAATTTCCGAAAAAAATATTTTTCCGGAAAAGTAAACTTGCTGGAAAGACAGTATTTTTCCTTAATAAACTTTTGTGATAAACGAACGAATCTACTATCAAATTTCAGAAAATATAATTCTAAGTTTTGGATACTTGGAAAAGGAGGTATAATATTGAACTCTTATGGCTTTTTTAATTTTTTTTGCTTCAAAACGGCTTAACAGATTTTAATAGTTTAAATCATGTTCCCTTAAGGACGATTCTAAGTTGGTAATACTTTATAAATTGCAACATGCATTTTCCAGAAAATCACAGAAAAACAATAAATCAATAAAGTGTCAAATTGACAAATCTTCAGGAATATTGAAATGCCTAAATTTACTAATCCGAATAGGTAATAAATTAAAGTAATTATAATTAATTCAATCACTTCTACATGTTACTAAATAAATAATTTTGTAAACCGTTGCCCTGATTTTATAATAACTATAGTTCAACATATGGTAAAACTCATATCAATTTACATTTGATTTCTAACATTTGCTTAATTTGAAAAATCTTATATATTAATAAGTGAGGACAAAAGAGCACTACCCTTTTTTGTACTTCATGATAAAATGAGGGAACTGAATCGTATATATTTCGATAGGTATGGTGCTGTAGATGTGCAGAATATGCAGAGTCTTTATTTATTGCTTTTAAAATAAGTAAATTAAGATAAATTATCGTAAAAAAACAAGTGCGACAGTGTCCTCTATGAACAAGTAGCTTACGCCTTAATATAATATTAGGGAATTGACAGTTAGGTCTTTGATAGTAAAAATTTAACGAGTAGTTGAATATAAATATTTAAATAATCGGCTTTATTACTCAATAGAACGTATGCTCCAAATCCTTACTGTCTAATAGAAACGATGACAATAACAAATACTGAAGTGGCCAAAATTGAATGTGTTTATAGGGAAGGTTTTCATATTTACAGTTGTACATGTTTTTGATTGGAATAAAGCATTGTTTCATTAGTGTTACGGATGATTGAAAATAATTAAATTTTAAATGTAGCCTTAAATCACAAATCTAATAATTTATTAAAATCCATTATTATTCCATCAAAAAGTAGTAAAACACTCGAGATGTGATATACTGCCATTATTTTTACTTACTTATATTTAAAACAAATTATTTTACAGTTTCAGTTGATATAAGGTAATCCTTTAAATCAATTTTAACATAATGTAAAATATTCGCAAAATTATTCCAAAATTGTTGCATGTCTTTTAATGAGATGTGATAAGTTGCAAATATTATTTTACTTATTTATCTAATAATATAATACACTAGCCGTTACCCCTGTTTCACCTGCCAACGGAATGTACCAACCACCCTTTGCAAAATGAAATTAGTTATGAGACATATACCCATATGTCTCATAAATTATTTCATTCTATATAACAATTTTTCCAAATGTTTTGAAACACCCTACTTAACTATAAATCCACTAAATCTCGAATATATTTCAACCAAACTGCAAGTGCTTATGGGCCACTCTATATAACAATTTTATTCGACATTTTTTTGAATCACTCTGTATAACTGTAACTCTACTTCACACTATAGTGCAACCATCCTCTATATCCAGCTGCTTATTTGTTACCCAATATAACTCTTTTAACACCTGCTTATAAGTCTACTCCACCCTTTATTTCAGCTTTGCAACTGCTTATGGTCTACGCTATATAACAAATATTTCTGATATTTTTTGAGTCACCTTGTAAAGTACAATTAATCACCCTTTACATGCAACTTTTTGTAACATTGTGTTAATCATACTCTAAAAGTATAATCTTGCTTCGCCCCATGTTTCAGGTATTCCATATAGTAGGATATATCTGTTCATGCCCTTTATATATTCGATCCACCCTTATTTAAACACTGACCCAACCTGCAACTGCTTATTGAAATTTTTTGATCCGTTTTGTTTAACTATAACTCTACTTCCATCTACATTAAAACCATCCTGTATATACTGCTGCCAATCAGTCAAACATTATAACTTATTTTTGAACCATACTCTATAAGCATAATTTACATCTACAAAATACTTCAACCTCCCTATATATTCAGCTGCTTAGGGACCAAATACAATATTTTTTAAACACTTAACTATGACTCTACTCCACTCACTATCTTATATACGGAACTGCTTATGGACTACTATATAAACATTTTGAACCACCCTGGAAACTATAATTGGTCTCCACCATATATTTCAACCACCCATATATGCAACTTGTTCTAACATTGTTTTAATCACACTGTATAACTATAATTTTAATTTGATCCACGATATTGCATATATGGAACGTGAGCTGTCCTAAAAAAAATTATCCAACCTGTTTAAGTAGAATTCTACTTCACCCTCTATTTCAACCACCTTGTATATGGAACTTCTTATCGGCCACTCAGTATAACATTTTTTGTACTTCCCTGTATAGCAGTAAATGCATCAATGCCCAATATATTTTACCAAAACAGCAATAACTATATAACAAATTTATTGAACATTTTTTAATCACCTCGTATGTATTACAACTGCCCTGTATACGCTGCTGGTTATTGGTCAACTAATATAACATTTTTTAAATACTTAACTGTAACACTTCTCCGCCCTATATTTCAACTATCCCATAGTGCAACTGATTATGAGCTACACTATTTCAGAAATTTTCCTCATATGTTTTTAACCACATTATAAAGTATAATTTCTCTCCAACTTCATTTAAAGCACCCTGAATATGCAACTGCTATATAACAGAATTTTTCTACCATTTATTACCCATGTTACTGTATAATTATGATTTTCTCCACCCTATATTTCAACAATCTTGTATATGCAACTACTTATTTGCCACCCTATAACATTTTTGTAACACGCTGTATCCTTAAAATTCTACTCCACCCTATATTTCAACCATCCGGTAAATGGAACAACTTGTAAATCATAAAATTTCTTTATAATATTTTTTAAACCCACCTCTTAGCTGTAATTATACTCCGCTACATATTTCACCTATCCTATACATACAACTACTTGTGGATATAAAATATTTTTTAACTACTCTATAAACTATAATTCCACTCTTCTCAACCACCCTGTATAAACAACATTTTTTCAACCCATTTCATAACTATAATAACTCAAGAACCAAATTCAAAGATCCTTACTGCATGCAAAACACCTTTTTGTATAAAAAAATGTATCCACCCTGTATAAATATTCTACCCGGATTTCAACCATATTGCATATGCTACTACTTTTGAGCCAAACAATATATCATTGTGTTATCCACCCTATATAAATATAATTCTACTCCCCCCGTTTATGAACCACCTGGTATATTCAACTATTTATGACCCACACAGTATAACTTATTTGAACCACCCTGTATAACTAAGTCCACTCCCCCTTAATTCAACCACATTGTATATATGCAGCTGCTTATGGTATGTTTATTTGTATAGATGTACATTTATATGTAATTAAGTTCTCGTAAACGGCTCTAACGGTTTTGTCGGAATTTCACAATTTCGAGATTGTGTTGTCTACAAATCGATTGTTAGGGAAAAATCGAATTACTGAGAAATAAAGAGATTGTCAAAACTATGACAGCTAACGACATTTTAATACTATTCTTTAATATTTGGCCAACAGTTTATTAGGACTGCAAGCAATCTTCTTCTTCAGTATTATATGTAACCAGCTGATTGTTCTTCTTTGTCTTTAAGCATGGTTTCAATCTATTCGGAGGTTGTACCTTCATAGCTTACAGGGTCTTCTGGTGTTCCCGCGTCCTATTGGTGATTAATCATTATTAATCAATACTTTTTTGTCATCGATGATGTCGCTGATCTGTTAGTTTCATCTCTATTTTTTGTAATACTTAATCATTGTCGTTATTTTCTTTACACTGTCTTCTGATATCCTAACTCCTGTTGCTTTTATGTGTATTGCTGTGGATTCTGGATTTAACTGCAATGCCTATATACTTTTTGCATTATGTTTCTATGCGATTTATGCTGCTTTCATGACTTGTCTCCTATTCCATCTTCAAACATCCCCATACTCGGATAGTTCTATGCCGAGATACCTTACTTTCTCTTCTGTAGTATAACTTTTGGACTATTGTATTCAATTAACTTTCTAGTTGTTTGTCTTGTAACAAATATTTCATCCCTGCAAGACCTTCTCGACCAGAACTTCTGTTGTTCATCTGTTAAGGAAGTATATTCACAATTATTCAAAAACACATTACTGAATTTCAAATCTTTCGGTTAGACAAATGTAAATATTTACCTAATAAACCCTAAAGGTATTAGTTTCTTCGGGTTTATAGTATATTCTCAGCAAGAATTTTATAATAATAATGTTTCAATAAATGAAATGTTTAGAAAGTTATGATTCAATAATGATGACTAAGATTTTGTCATCATTATTCAATCATAACTTCCTAAACATTTCATTTTTCGAAACATCATTATTATAAAATTTGCTGAGAATATACTATAACCCGAAGAAACTGAGAAAGACAAAATCTTAGTCATCATTATTCAATCATAACTTCCTAATGGTATTCATTTCAACACAAAAACTGCACCATACTACACTATGTAATCCTCTTGTTAAAATGTAGTATTTTTCATGATTACTTTTCATGAAAACTGTACACTTACAAACTTACTTTAGAATATAAACAACACAAACACAATACAGAAAGTACGAACACAGACGTTATATTCTTCGAAAAGGATAATCTGATTTATCACGATGATTTTCTCCTTCTTTTGAGCCAATTTGTGGTGTAGTTTCGATTTATTTTTAATTATCAAATAAGTGGTTTGCGAAGGTAAAAATGATTAATAAAGCCATATGATCTTTTTAGTAGCTGCTTTTGAAGTTTCAGAAACGTTTTCAATACAAAATTGTCTATGACAGTAAAAATGGGCGCAAAGTTCGTAAATATTCTCTTTTTTGATGAAACTATAGTTGTTTATAAGAAATGTTATCAGGGGTTTTGATTTATTTTCACCTGAAGTGTTATTCCTCAAAATATTTACTGTACAGAATTGCGTAAGTGCTGCATCTGTGACTGGGTTATACGGAATATCCTAGAATATTCGAAAATGATATCAAAAATTGCGTTTTGCACTTAATGCAATATAACTTCGCTTTTCAATTCTCTTGAGTTCCAAAATGCCTTTTATTTTACATCGTTATAAATATAGGGTCCCTTTTTATTTCAAGATCTCATGGTATGCGTTTCCAATTATTTCAGTCTCTCGTGTCGCGCTGCTCCCCATATGTAAAGATCGAACTGTCAAAGACAAGGCGCACTA
The DNA here is from genome assembly GCA_034190945.1 of Octodonta nipae. NCBI lineage: Eukaryota > Metazoa > Arthropoda > Insecta > Coleoptera > Chrysomelidae > Octodonta > Octodonta nipae. The sequence continues at coordinate 39,555,314 of CM067221.1, read as the reverse complement.
TAAGAACGCACGAATAAATTTCAATCGCCTTCTATTCATGTGTATATAATTTAAACTACACGCTATTGAATGAGCCCCGTCTAAACTTGAATAGAACATCTAATTGAATGTTGAGGTGAGTTGTCTTATAACAACACACGGGTAACATTGACAAGGATCGTGGTGTTCATTTTACCCTAGCCATCAACGGTAATGAAATCACTAAGTTGGCTGAGCGATTAAATTTAGTGACACAAGTTGTGATTCTCATTATTGTGATATTTTCGTTATTTAATATTAAGAGTTGGTGTGGCAAAAACTGTGTATGTATCAAAATCTGCCCGAAGGTGAAGCTGGCCACGTGCTTCCTCCAGATTTGTACCAGAGATGATACAGAAAGAATAGATTGGAAACACAATTGTGTACAAAAATAACGAATAAGGCCATTTGCGATCGTTATTGAAGCTGATTCTATTGGACAGGAACATGTAATATGATTTTAGCCAAAATAAAAAAGGAATCTACGTTATTTACATCCATTGCTCCAAAAAATGACTGTACTACTGAAATAAAACGTGACCTCCTGTTGTATCTGCATTATATTCAAGCTTTACACTTATTTTTAAAACTAAAAGTGTGACCCAAGAAATTACCAGCATATTTTAAAGTTTGTCAAAGTTGTTTTTAAAACTGATTTGAAAAATGAAGTCAGCACTCTGACACCATCAATTGTGGAGAACCTTTATCAGTTGCGCTCTCCTCACTCACTCTTCAGAAGATTGTATCATCATTTCTTTGACAGGTTTTCGTTAACCTAAGAATTCTTTGTCCTAGAAATCACAAGGAAACGGCGTTATATGCAGTATGACTCCTGATATTGAGTCTCTGTGAGCTAGTTTTCCCTGAAACTTCCAGATCTCGAAATTCATTTTGCCATAAAACCCTATATCATGTTATGAAACTGACATAACTTGCTTAATTTTATTTAGCAATTAAATTGTTGCGTGATTACATATACATGTCAGGATTCCAGAAGAAATGTATATATGTAGTTGACATTTATGTCATCATACAACTGTTATTTCTCATTGCAAGTACAAGTACCTGTACCACTTAAATTTAAAAATCACAAGTAAGTTATACAGTGTGCAATGTTCCTAATGAGTAACATCATACTATTTACGCTTTTCATTGTCAAACATATTCGCAAAAAATTTGCATAAATAACCACGAATGCGAATGCAAATATTAAAAACACCCGAATATTCGCTAATGCGAATGCGACTATTCGTTACATCACTATATATATATATATATATATATATATATATATATATATTATAATTGTTCTTAAATACAACGCAATTGTTTTGAAAAAAGTGCAGGTGACCAAATATTTAAAAACCAATCATAATCATGCAGCTAGGACAATAATAATATAACATACAGCTGATCTATTTCTTTCCTGTGAAGTTTATGCTTGCTGGTAACACTGTAAATTTGTCATCAATGTATATAATATGAAAATAAGTATTTAATAGTCAGGGATTTAGAAAAAACAGCATACTTGATAAATTACATCCGGTTTACTGACAAACGCCAATCGTAATAACGAATTTATGGCCTATTTATCAATAGTAATCTTCAGTAAATAAGACGGGATTATTAATGGTGAAATTTAGTAACCAATTTCAGGATTTAACCAAATGTGAGATTTTGTTACTATATTAAGAACTTGTATGGAAAATATATAATGGTCCACTTTCAAATGAAGCGCTAGAATAATAATGGTAATAAGCCACAATATGTTGAATTATCACTTTTTCATACAAAAAGTTAATTATCAAAATAAATATATTTCAGCTTTCCATTAATAGACGACGGTGTATTTACAATTGCTAAAATTGCTTGAAACTTTCTAGGAAGAATGTACTCGGCTGCAATTATTGAACATGGTAGAGAAGTCCGCAGTTAAGAAAAAATACTGAAGCGATGTAGAAATTGAAGGATTTGAACTAAAAATTAATTAAAAGTTCAGCCACTAAATTTTGTTTGTTTTCTAACAACCAACCAAATATAGCTATGTTCGTTGCAAAACAAGAAGCCATATTTTTTGGATAAATGTAAATTTTGGATTTCGGTACACTCATTTTATGGAAACATTTATACAATCACTCCTACCTCTCTCCGTCTGTTACAGAAAATTTTCTCCAGTGGACGGAAAAGGTTGAAGTTTGGTATCAGTGCAAAGTTTGGTGAAAGCAAGTCTATTTTCAAGAGGAACTTAAATTTTTCAAAATTGACCATTTCCACACTTTAATTTCGAAAGAATATATATTGTGCTTTTCCCAATGTACATGAAAAGTAAAACGAAAATCGTTATATTCACTATATGGCGGAAATTATCGAATTAAATGAAATAAAAAAATCAAAAGCATAATTTAATATGTCAAGTAGTAGTTCTGAAACATATATAGCTTTATATTTTAAAAATAATTTATTTAAAAGATTAACGAACATCTATAAAAATTGACCCATTCTTTCCTTATCACGAAAGTATAATACTTAAAATTTGTAAATAAAAAGTTAGAATTATAGCATCTCACTTGAACTTTATAGGAATGATGATTAAGTGAAAAACCTAATATTAATTTTAGGAAAGAAATTATAAAAGTAAATAAAAGCAAAAAATTAAAATTTTCTCAAATGTCTCATATAATATGTCAAATGAACGAGCCCTTTATGTGGAACGCAAATATAATTTTTTGGATTTTTGAAATGATTTATTTAATAGTTAATAACAAAAATATATAAAAATCAGCCCATTTCATCACCGGAACTAAAATTTAAAAAAAATATATGGTATCTCACTTGAATTTTTCATAAAAATTAAAATAAAAAAATATTTGTTTAGAATAATTTGTTTTTAAAGATATTATTAGCCCAAATATATAGGGTACTTGCACATTGTAGATTTTAGTTGAGTCATACTGGTCTATAATATTTGGTTTATAAAAGCATTCTATTTCTTTTACAGAGCTTGGATGTACCTCTACCTGTAAGGTAACTAAAGATTGTAAAAATCGATTAGAAAGCTTGTTTGCTTTGAGTGCAGTAAAATCGTGTTTCTGGACTAGATATAAAGAAGTAAAAAATAATACTTACTGAACGAAAATAGACAACTGTTATGAATATGATCTCTAAATTTGAAAATAAACTTTAAACTTCATAGAAAATTATTGTGATGTCCATATTAATATCATATTTTAGTTCCATTCTTATATGTAATAAATAACTCATATCACATCCAGATCAATTGAAAACAAAAATTCACAAAAAGCGATAAAAACAAAACTGAAAATTACAGACCAGATTATTGAATTCTTTTACAAAAAGTTTTGAATAAGACATAAATAACTACCTAGGTATCAAAGTTATTCATATATTCTAAGACAATAAATGTAAATCAACATGGCTACGAAGAAGGCAAATTCACACATACAGCAATTTATGAGGTTGCTCAAAATATTCTTAGCTCATTTGAAGTTGACCATTTTTTCTTGGGATGGTTCTTCGATACGTGAATATAGTATCAGAGGCCTTGCCTATAACTGATTTGAATCATACCTGTGTAACAGAAGGCATTAGGTAAGTCACTGAAGAATGTACCAGATATACATGTGTCCCACATGGTAGTATTATTGGCACTCTGCTCTTTGTTATCTATGTAAATACCATTAATGGTGCAATAACATGCAGTAAAGAGCCAGTTTACAATGAATGCAGGGATGGAATTGGTGAAAGATAGAGAATAGTTTAAAGGAATAAGCTACTACTGACTGAAAGCAAAACATAACGTGGTCCTTTTCAAGACTAACTAACTAAGTCCGAAATGCCAAATATGAAATTCTTGGGTGTATATTTGATTGTTTTCTTTGCTGGGACAACCTATGTAAAATATTTAGCCAAACTTGCTATGGCATTAGGTTAATAATACGTAGGTGTAGAGTCATAGGGAGGATCATGTTAATACAAAATAGGAACTTTAAAATTAACTATAACGCTTCCTGACAACCTGACAACACACAGGTAGAGAAAACTTAATATTAATTTTAATTAGAATTAATATACTTACGGGAATGTTAAATGTTTTTCGTCAAGAATAGGAATAAGCTCAAAAAATCTGAACATCTTATTGTATAATATGTTAAATATGTCCAACTAGTACATCCAAAACACAGATTGACGAAACCTGAACATAGTCTTCACTACAATTGTATGAAAATCTACAATAGTTTGTCTGATTACTTCAAAACTTTAAAATCTGAATTACAGTTCAAAGAAATTTATAAAATCCCAGTTAACTTAGAATCATATAGCTTGGCAGAAATTTATAAAAATGTGGTAGGTCGCGGTTTATTTTGATGTAGCAGCTTGACACCATTCTGTATGAAGGTTACTGTATGTTTATTAATTGTTCTGTAATCATTCTTCAAAATAAAAAATATTACTATTATTATCGATTCAAGTTCAAAACAATATTTTCCATTGGATGCCAAGTAGGTATCGACACTTCCTTTCGATATAATTAAATAAAATCTGTACACAAGTCATAATTAAACAGTTACTGTCACTAAAAATTTTAAAATTATACTGTGGGTAAGTAAGTTCATTTCCTATGTAGATAAGTTGTAATTATATGTAATACTAGCCGTTAACCGCGGTTTCACCCGCGTATGGAATGTATAATTCTTTGCAAAAAATAACTTATGAAAAATATGGGCTATCCAATATAACAATTTTTTCTAAACTTTGTTGAACGACCTTACATAACTATATAAATCTTTTGGGCCACCCTATATAACAATTCTATTCAAAATTTTTGGAACCACCTCGTGTAACTATAACTCTGCTTCATCCTATGGTGCAACCATCCTGTATAAGCTGCTGTTTATTTGTGACCCAATATAACATTTTTTAATTACCTAACTATAATTCTGCTCCACCCTATATGCTATATAACAATTATGTCTGATAATTTTTGAGCCACTTCGTAAAGTATAATTTTCTTCTGCCCTATATTTTAATCACACTTTATATGCTCCTTTTTATAATATTGTGTTAAACACAATATCTATATACTAAATACTCTCTTCGAGGTGTCATTCCTATTATAAAATTCTAGTTGTCTGTTTGTTTGTTTGTTACCTCATCACGTAAGAACTACTAAACTGATTTGGCTGAATCTTTTTTTGTTGCAAAGCTTATAGTTTGACTTGAAATATGGTATACATTTTATCTCTCGACTTTGACAGAAACGGTAGATATAAGGAAAAATCTACTACCATGTTCGGTAATACATAGGTACACAATTAGTCAATTGGTTCCACCGCATGCACCAAATTTTAGATACTTGCACCAGCTTAGCTTTTATTCAAAATTCGAAATATGCCAATGTAACATGTTTCGATTTAAAAGAAATTCCAACTGATATATCAAGTGTAATTTTACAGGGTGTTCCATATCTAGGATTTAAAAAATCTTGAAAAAAAGGTATATTATGTGGCCTGTAAGTAGTTGCATATATACAATGTGGTTGAAATAAGGAGGAAGTTATAAGGGGTGGTTCAAAAAAGATATATTGAGTGGACCATAAACAGTTGTATATACCAGGTGGTTGAAAAACGGGTGGAGTTGAGAATTATATTTATAAGGCAGGATAAGAAAATGTTATTTTGTTAGGGTCATAAGTAGTAGCATATACAATGTGTGTGAAATAGTATTAGATTTATACAAGGTGGATAAAAAAATATGTTTTCTTGAGTTATTATTACAGTTATGAAATGGGTTGAAAAGAAATGTTAGAAGCAGAGGTTTATACAGGGTGGTTGAAATATAAGATGTAGTGGAATTATAGTTTATAGGGTAGTTAAAAATTTGTTTTATTACCAAAAGTAGTTCACAAGTAGCATATTATAGGATGGTAGAAAAATGTATAATTACTGCTATATCTACAGGTGGGTTTAAAAAATAATTAAAAATTGTATGATTAACAACCTGTTTCACACACCGTATAGATGAAATATAGGGTAGACTAGAATTCTAAGTATACAGGGTGGTGAAAAAATGTTATATTGGGTGGCCCATTAGTAGTTGCATATACAAGGTTGTTAAAATAAATGCCAATGAAGGATGGTTTAAATGAAGTGTGGAGAGAAATTATATTTTATACTTTGCTTCAAAACTTATGAGGTAATAGCGTAGCTCATAATTAGTTTCAGAGATAGGATATTTGAAAAATTGTTACATAGAGTGCTCCATAAGCAGTTGCAGTTTTGGTGAAATTTATTGAGAACTGATGGATTTATAATTATACAGGGTGCAACATTGACAGGAAAGGTAGATATAGCGAAAAAAACAACTACCATGTTCGATAATACACAATCAGTCAATTGGTTTCACCGCATGCACCAAATATTAGAAACTTGCATCAGCTTAGCTATTATTAGGTGGTCCGTAAGCATCTGCATATATACAATGTGGGTGAAATATGGAGCAAGTTATATGGGGTGGTTCAAAAAAGGTATATTGAGTGGGGATCATTGCACATTGCATATACCAGGTGGACTTAAATTATATTTATACAGTGTGGATAAAAAAATATGTTATGTAAGCAGTTAAGATATTTGAATTTTCTTGAGCTATTATTATAATCATGAAATGGGTTGAAGAAAATATTAAAAGTAGTTGTTTGTACAGGGTGGTTAAAATATAAGATGGAGTGGAATTTTAGTTTCTAGAGTGGTTAAAAAAATGTTTTATATCCACAAGTACTTCACAAGTTCACAAGTAGCACATATAGAATGGTTGCAATATGTAGCCGAGAATAATTACAGCTAAACAGGTGGGTTTAAATATATTATAGTGGAATGTTACGATCTAAAAGCTGTTCCGTATACAAGGTAGTTGAAATAGAGGGTGAAGTAAAAGTATAGTTTAACAGTGTGGATAAAAAATGTTCTCGAATAGAAGATGAGCTGTGTTGCATATATGCAATATCTGAAACATGGGGTGAAGTAAAATTATAGTTATACAGTGTGATTAAAACAATGTTTAAAAAAGTTGCACATAATGGGTGGTTGACATATCACGTGGAGACAAATTATTTTTTCTGGGGTGGTTAAAAAATATCAGAAAAGTGGCTATTTAGTAGTCTATAAGTAGTAGCATAGATAAGATAGTTGAAATATAGAGGGGATCAGAGTTATAGTTAAGTGTTTAAAAAATGTTTTACCTATATGGTGACCCCTAAGCAAGATACATATACAGCTAGGTTGAAATATTTTGTAGAATGAAATTATGGTTATACATGGTGGTTCTAAAAATGATAGACAAATAAGTTGACTAATTGGCAGCAGTATATAGAAGATGATTTAAATAAAGATGGAAGTAGAGTTATAGTTATAAAAGGCAGTTCAAAAAATATTGAATAAAATAGTTACATAGGGTGACCATATAAAGTTGAGGTTTGGGTAAAATATGTTGGGGATTGGTGGATTTATAGTTATACAGAATGGTACAAAAAAAGTAATATTAGGTGGCCTATAAGTATAAGTATAAAGTAGACCATGAGTTGCATCCTGATATTTGGAATACCTGACGTATGGGGTGAAGCAAAACTATAGATATATATTGTGTTTAACACAATGTTAGGAAAAGGAGCATATAAAGGATGGTTAAAATATAAGGCGGAGGGAAATTATATTTTACGAAGTGGCTCAAAAATTATCAGGAATAATTGTTATATAGCGTTTGAGGTGGAGTAGAATTATAGTTAGGTAATTTAAAAATGTTAAATTGGTTGACAAATAAATAGTAGCTTATACAGGATGGTTGCACGATAGGGTGAAGCAGAGTTACAGTTATAACAGGTGCTTCCAAAAAATGTTAAGTAGAATTATTATATCGAGTGGCCCATAAGTGCTTGCAGTTTCGGTGAAATATATTCGGGATTGGTAGATTTATAGTTATGTAAGGTGGTTCAACAAAGTTAGAAGAAAATGTTATATTGGAAAGCCCATGTTTCATAAGTAATTTTTTTGCAAAGAATTCTACATTTCATACGCGGGTGAAACCGTGGGTAACGGCTAGTATAACTATAATTGTGCCTCGCCCCATATGTCAGGTATTCCATATATCAGTGCGCAACTGTTCATGGTCTACTTTATACTTATAGTTATAGGCCACCCAATATTACTTTTTTGTACCACTCTGTATAACTATAAATCCACCAATCCCCAACATATTTTACCCAAACCGCAACTTTATTTGGTGACCCTATGTAATAGTTTTATTCAATATTTTTTTGAATTGCTTTCTATAGCTATAACTCTACTTCCATCTTTATTTAAATCATCTTGTAAATATTGCTGCCAATTAGTCAACCATTATAACTTATTCGTCTATCATGTTTAGAACCATCATGTATAACCATAATTTCATCTCACAAAATATTTCAACCACGCTGTATATGCATCTTGCTTAGGGGTCACCATATAGGTATTTTACTTCACACCATATTTCAGATATTGCATATATGCAACACAGCTCATCGTCTATTCGAGAAAATTTTTGATACAATTTTTTATCCACACTGTTAAACTATACTTTTACTTCACATTCTATTTCAACCACCTTGTACGTACAACTACTTATCGGCCACCCAGTATAACATTTTTGTACCACCCTATATAAATATAAATCCATCACTTTCCAATAAATTTTACCAAAACTGCAAATGCTTATTTGGCACCCTATATTTCAAATTCAAATTTCTGTACTACTGATTATGAACTACCCCATTTCACAATTTTTCCTCCTATTTTTTTAACCACAAAATAAAGTTTAATTTGCATCGTTTTCTAACCTTGTTTGAATCACACTGTATAACTACAATTTGACTTCGCCCCATATTTCAGGTACTCCATTTCTCTAACCTATATAACAACTTTTTTTACCCACACTGTATAATTATTATTCTACTCCGCCCTATACTTCAACAACCTTGTATATGCAAGTATTTATGGGCCATATAACATTTTTGTACCACTGTTTACTTAGAATTCTAGCCCACCCTATATTTCATCTATCTGGTATATGGAACAGCTTTCAGATCGTAACATTCCATTATAATATTTACATATTTCAAGCATTCTATATGTACTACTTGTGAACTTGTGAAGTACTTGTGGATATAAAACATTTTTTAACCATCCTATAAACTAAAATTCCACTTCATCTTATATTTTAACCACCCTGTACAAATATTTTTTTCAACCCATTTCATAATTATAATAATAGCTCAAGAAAATTCAAATATCTTAATTGCTTACATAACACATTTTTTTATCCACACTTTATAAATATAATTCAAGTCCACCTGGTATATGCAATGTGCAATGATCCACTCAATATACCTTTTTTGAACCACCCCATATAACTTGCTCCATAATTCACCCACATTGTATATATGCAGCTGCTTACGGACCACTTAATATACCCTTTTTTCAAGATTTTTTAAATCCATGTAATTCTACTCCGCTCTGAGTTTCACATATCCTATATATGGAATACCCTGTAAAATTACACTTGATGTATCAGTTGATTTTTTTAAATTGAAACATGTTACATTGGCATATCCCAAATTTTGAATAAAAGCTAAGCTGATGCAAGTTCTAATATTTGGTGCACCAATTCACTGATTGTTTATTATCGAACATGGTAGTTGTGTTTTTCGCTATATCTACCTTTCCTGTCAATGTATCACCCTGTATAATTATAAATCCATCAGTTCCCAATAAATTTCACAAAAACTGCAACTGCTTATGCAGCACTCTATGTAACAATTTTTCAAATATTCTATATCTGAAACTAATTATGAGCTACGCTATTACCTCATAAGTTTTGAAGCAAAGTATAAAATATAATTTCTCTCCACACTTCATTTAAACCATCCTTCATTGGCAACTTTATTTTAACAACCTTGTATATGCAACTACTAATGGGCCACCCTATATAACATTTTTTCACCACCCTGTATACTTAGAATTCTAGTCCACCCTATATTTCATCTATACGGTGTGTGAAACCTGTTTCACCTGTGTTAATCATAAAAATTTTAATTATTTTTTAAACCCACATGTAGATAGATGTAGTAATTATACATATTTCTACCATACTATAATATGCTACTTGCAAACTTGTGAACTACTTTTGGTAATAAAACAAATTTTTAACTACCCTATAAACTATAATTCCACTCCTTTTATATTTCAACCACCCTGTATCCTAACTGCTTACATAACATATTTTTTTAACCACCCTGTATAAATTTAATTGTATTTCACACACATTGTATATGCATTGTATACTACTTATGACCCTAACAATATTACATTTTCTTATCCTCCTTTAAAAATATAATTCACAACTCCACCCGTTTTTCAACCACCTGGTATATACAACTGTTTATGGTCCACTCAATATATCTTTTTTGAACCACCCCTTATAACTCCCCCTTATTTCAACCACATTGTATATATGCAAATACTTACAGGCCACATAATATAGCTTTTTTTCAAGTTTTTTTAAATCCATTTTATTCTACTTATCCTATATATGGAACACCCTGTAAAATTACACTTGATATATCAGTTGGAATTTTTTTTAAATCGAAACATGTTACATTGGCATATTTCGAATTTTGAATAAAAGCTAAGCTGGTGCAAGTATCTAAAATTTGGTGCATGCGGTGGAACCAATTGACTAATTGTGTACCTCTGTATTATCGAAAATGGTAGTAGATTTTTCCTTATATCTACCGTTTCTGTCAATGTAGAGAGATAAAATGTATACCAGATTTCAAGTCAAACTATAAGCTTTGCAACAAAAAAAGATTCAATAAAATCAGTTTAGTAGTTCTTACGTGATGAGGTAACAAACAAACAAACAGACAACTACAATTTTATAATAGTATGTAGATGTAATGATTTGTAGTTTGTAATAATTTGTTATTTGTAATTTGTGAATAAATTGAAATATATATTCCTAGGTGAAAAATAAAAAAAAGAATCCACTACGTGATTTCGTTTCATTTCTAGCATTTCCATAACGAAATTCAAAGATATGTTGTAGCTTAAAATTTAACGGCAGGTACATTTATTTAATTATTTGCCTCAATATTCTTATAAACCGAAGAGTTACAAAACCATCAAACAAAATGAAATACATTTATGAAAATTTAACACTGAAGTGTGTTGATGATACTCCACGTGATAAACCTAAATGTGTAAAATCTTATTTTCAGTTTGTTTTTAAGTACGTTGATCCCCTTAACTCATATTTATTCAGTTTAATTACAACAATTTAAAGGTAAGCTGTTTTAAATTATAATCTGCTTTGTAAGTAATTACAACCCTAGTGTTTCGTTCCCTTAATATATCCAAATAATTACAGAAATATTAAAGAGAAAGTAGATGGCAGACAAAGGGATGTAATTGAGCTTACGAAAGCTAACTGAAATTTGAACTTGCCTTTAACCGATCCCTTATAAGTTAGTCAACGTTCTTAATGGAACGCGCAAATTAAATATTGACAACTTGATATTTGGGTAGCTAAGAGCAAATAACTACAGCTTTCTGTATTTCATTCAATTCAAATTGGTTTAATAGATCCCCGTTTAATGTGCTTGATTTTTAAACACTAACAAAAACAAGTTTTGAATTTAAAATTTTTTGCATTATTTTTATTTCTTTTGAGGTAAAAACATCACAATAACTTGAGAACATAAACAAGTTGCATTTACCAAAAATACGATTACATAATTTTGTTTTTACAGGAACCCTATTAAAGTCATACAGTAAAATCGAGGAAAAATCTTATGAACTATTCCAATATAGGATTGGTCAAATACAGTACCAATCCCAACCGTAATTATTATTGAAGAAGACTCTTTTAATGCTGTGTTATTGTTGTGTTTCTTTGTTAGGTAATGTTATTGAAATGTCAAACTGTATTTTAAGACCTGGATCTGATGAATGTACATAAATTTGCTTTTATTGATTTGTCGTTTCTATATGTAACTTTTATGTTGGCTTATTTAAACACCTGGAGACTTGTATGTTTCTCCAATATAAAATTTATTAAATTCGCAACGGATTTTAGTAATACAATTTCTCGAGATTTGAGTTGTGGTTTATTTTCTAAATGATTTATTTTCTAAATGATAGATTTTAGCGTATTTCTGGTTTTTAATGTAGTTTTGAGATTAAATCTGTTTACTTCTTCCTGTATATATTGCAATATAGTCCGTGGGTTCAATTTAAAATTATAAAACTAATATTCACTTTCACTTTTCTAGAAACTTTTATTTACATCGAATATACAACAGCTGATTCAAATATCACAACAATTTTACATGTAAGCTCTTCGCTCCACCAACTGAACTCGCGATCGTGGCCTGCTTCCTTTATAAAACCAGCATAGATAATTCTCGCAAAAACCATCATCACTCCTACAGGTGCCGAGTCTTTTCGAGAACCATTTTTTATCTCAAAGCCATTGTTGTCGTACTGAAATGAAACAGGGTCGGCTTTGGGTAAATTTGGTAACACTGCCCTCCCTTTAATTCTGATCGTCCCGATCAGAAACATCCCCTCCATGGTAGGGAGCGAGTCGATCTAAATGAACCACCTTCAATTTAGCCTTGGGGTTTCGACGGATCCGGTAGACAACGTCATTAAGCCTCTTGACCACCTCGTATGGACCATCCCAGGCGGGTGTAAGCTTTGAGGATTTACCCTTGCTCCGTTGAGGGTTGTACAGCCAGACTTTGTCCCTCTCCTGGAACCCGACTGAATTGGCCTTGAGGTCATATCGCGTCTTCATCCGGTCACTGGTGGCCAACATCTGCGTTCGGGCTAACTCGTGTGTTGCCAGCATGTTATGTCGGAGCTGGTCGGCATAATCGTCGATGTCTTGGGGAGGTTCTTCAGGGGAGCCAAATGACAAATCGCAGGGTAATTGCAGCTCCTTTCCGAATAGGACCCTGGCTGGGGTCAGGCCTGTACTATTATGTACGGCAGAGCGATATGCCAACAGGAATAGGGGAATATGCTCTTCCCAATCACACTGGTTATTGCTAACGACCTTGGATAGGTGTTGTTCCAAGGTCCTGTTGAATATTTCCACCATTCCGTCTGACTGTGGGTGTAATGGTGTTGTTCTCTTTTTCCTGATCCCCAACATCGTGCAGACCTTCTGGAATACATTCGATTCGAAGTTACGCCCCTAGTCTGAATGTAAATCCATCGGGACGCCAAACCTGCTGAATAGTTGTTCTACTAGCACCGTCGCTACCGTGGTTGCCTCTTGGTTGGGTATCGCATATGCCTCAGACCATTTGCTGAAGTAATCCATTGCGACCAGAATGTATTTGTTCCCCCTCTTAGACTCGGGAAACGGACCGGCGACATCGATGGCAATTCTTTCAAATGGGCGCCCACATTGTACTGCTGCATTCTGCCCTTGGTTCGGTTCTTCGGGCCCTTACTGGCTGCACAGATGGCACATTTGCGGCACCAAGCTCTGACGTCTTCGAAGTAATTCACCCAGTAGTACCGCTGGCGAACTTTGTCTAGGGTTTTATTCATGCCCAGGTGGCCTCCGGTAATTCCATCATGTACTTCGGTCAGGATGGCTGGTACATTTTTCTTCGGAACTACCAGTTGGGACTTGGTTTCTCGTCCATCAGCACTTTCCCAAACTCGCTTGAGCATTCAATTGTCTACTCTTAGAGAGTCCCATTGAGTCCATAACGATTTCAGCACGCCGGAGTATCTAGCTACCTCGTCCCATCGCGGCCTGGGTGCTCCTCTCGTTTTGAGTGACACGATTGGTTCAATGTCTGGATCAGCCATTTTGTCCTGGATGCACTGTTCCGTTGTCCAGTCTTCATTGGCCTGCACTCGGATCTGCCTGATGGGGATACCCTCTCGCTGTTCCATCCTCAGACAATGTCCGCATTCCGCTCTACAGGGTCTTCTGGATAGGGCATCGGCATTATTGTGCAAATGGCCGGCACGGTGTTCCACCTTGAAGTGGTATTGCTGTAATTTCTCCATCCATCTGGCCAGTTGTCCTTCCGGTGTCTTCATGTCCAGCAGCCATTTGAGTGCGGCATGATCTGTTCGGATTAAGAAATGACGACCATAAAGGTATTTGTGGAAATGGTCTACAGCCCTTATTATTGCAAGAAGTTCTTTTCTGGTGACGCAATAATTTCTTTCCGGTTTCGAGAATCCACGGCTGTAATACTCGATCACCCTCTCTTCACCACCTTGCACCTGGGATAGGACGGCCCCCAAACCTGTGTTGCTGGCGTCGGTGTCTAAAATGAACTTGCCGGACTGTGTAGGAAAGGCTAGGATTGGGCTGGAACATAGTGCTGCCTTTAATCATCTGAATGATGTTTCGCAATCCTGATTCCAACGGAAGGTCTCCTTCTCAGTGGTCTGCCGATGTAGAGGGGCGGCGATGGTGGCAAATCCCTCAACAAAACGCCGGTAGTATGAACAGAGGCCCAAGAAGCTTCGGAGTTCATGCTTGTCTCTTGGGACTGGCCAATCACGGATGGCTGCTATCTTATCTTCGTTGGCGCGAATTCCTGACTCGGACACGACGTCGCCCAAAAACTCTCTTTTTGGAACAAGGAGCATTTCTTCGGGTTGTGTCTCAGGCATTATTAATTCTGGAGAATACTTCGCCCAGTTTCTTCAGATGGTCGTCGAATGTCTGACCCATGACTAGAATGTCGTCGAGGTATACAAAGCACGTCCTCCATGTTAACCCGCTCAGTACATACTCCATTAGCCTCTCAAATGAAGCGGGTGCATTACATAACCCAAAGGGCATGAACTGAAACAGCCCTTTACTGGTGGAGAACGCTGTCTTCTCTCTGTCGTTTGCGTGTAAACCAACCTGCCAATATCCACTCTTTAGGTCTAGTGTGGAGAACCAACGGGAGCCTGCTAGTGTGGTCAGAGTGTCATCAATTCGGGGTAGTGGATAGCTGTCTTTCTTCGTGACGTCATTCAGCTTTCTGTAATCAACGCAAAATCCATTTTGTAACATGGATTCGATGTTTTCCTCGACTGCTTGTTGTTGCCCCAATGGTAGTCGTCTAGGTGGTATTCTGATGGGTTGTGCCTTTCCGGTATCTATTCGATGCTGGATGATGTTGGTGCGACCGGTGGTTCCATCTTGACTGTTAAAAATTTGCCAGTGCTTTGTGATAAATTGCTTGGCTTTCTCCTGGTTCTCTGGCGTCAGGTGTGTCAAATGTTGTCAAACTGTTGTAGGAACTCTTTACTGGGCCCTGTCTCCTTCACCGACGTCTGGTACTCTTCTTCGCAATTGATGATGGTCTCTACTGGCTCGAAACAAGCTATCTCTTGACCATTGGCAATTCTGATGTCGTTGTTGGACAAATTCAGGACTCTGATTGGTATATCTCGTCCGGTTTTAACTATAGCCCGTCCAACTAAGTAGTCATGAGTTGAGTGTAAGGGCTCCACCATTCCAACGCAGCTCCCAGGATTGCTGTCTAGCCGCCCATGAATGATCTGTTCCGTTCGACCGGGAATTCTAGATGAAGACTTTGCCACAATTTTTATGGAAGTGACTGAACTGTTGACGGGCCGTGTCAATACAAATTCCTCATTTAGGAACCAAAGAACATCATATCTCGGGTCGAACATAAATCCATGATGGCTAATTAGGTCCATTCCCAGTATAAAACCATCCTCAATATTCGCTACCAGGACCCTATGCCGGATCATGTTGTCCCCTATCTGTAGCACGACCTCTGCCTCACCCTGTATTGACATGGACTCGCCGGTAACTGTTCTGAGCTGGATGTTATTGGTAACTGGCCGAATTTCTGATACTCTCAAAACCCTGGACTTGGCAATGGACACAGAGGCGCCGGTGTCGATGGTGATGGTAATTGCTCGGCCATTGATGGTGCCCCTGATGACTAGGCTGCTGCTATCTCGGCAAAATCTCCGGATGGATAGTGTTTTGGGGGCTGGTGGAGGGTCAGTCAGCATTCGCCCACTTATGCTGACTGGCTGACGGTCCCTGGACATGTGGCTGTTCTGTTGGTTACCCCTGGTCGGTGATCGTTCAGGTAGCCTTACTCTGCAGTCGCGTTGGAAGTGCCCTGTCCGTCTACAACGGTAACATGCTCTTCTGGTATCAGTTCTCTGTGACTCTGCTAATAGTTTGTTCTTACCAGCCAACAGTGCTTGAAATGGTGACTCTGACTCTTCCTGGTTGAAAGAAACTGCTTGGCCTCTACTTCCAAAGCCCGAAGTAGAGCTTCATTACTTTTCTTGATGCCACTTAGTCTTAGATTTTGTTGTACTTCCACATCTCTGATGCCGTTTATGAAACTCTTTGTGGCCAACTTGTTTATAGTTTACCTCTGGCAGGTCTGGGTAGGACAAGTGAACTAACCGTCTAACCTCTGCTTCGAGTTCTTGGAGGCTTTCACCGGAATATTGCGTTTTTCCACTCAGTTGGACTTGGTGTACCTAGCTCAAGGATTGATTGTCGTATTGTTTGTCTAGGATGGCGATGATCTTGTCGAAATTGCCTTCTTCATCGACTGGAATGCTTTGGAGGAGTTCTAGGGCCGGACCTCTTAACGAAATTACCAGAGACGTGGATTTTTCTTGGTTATCCCATTCATTAGCTTTAGCCACGGCTTCAAATTGCCGTTTATACATGGGCCAAGATGAGCTGCCATCAAATGTGGGTGGTTTGCTAACGGAACCTTTGGTACTCACGGTGTGCTGGTATTTTCCTCGCTGTAAGTCCTGTTGCATTTGTTTGATTTCTGTTTCTACCTTATTCTGGATGGCACTGATTTTATCTTGAACTGTGTTTTGAATAGAACTGATTTCAAACTTTGCTTGGCTTTGGATGGAATCGAGGTCATCTACTTTGGTTTCAAGAGTGTTCACCGTATTTGTTATGGTCCTAATGTCATCATTTATTTATTTTATGTCTGACTCAACTATTTGCATTCTGTCGTTAACTGTTTCATTAACTTGTGCTACTATTTGCATTAATTGTTCAAATTGCAGTTGTCTTTTCTCTTCAGTTTCGTGTCGTTTTAATTCAATTTAATCTTGTTTTTCTACATATTTCGAGAATAATCCTTCCATTAAATTATGTTGTTTTTCTTCCATGGCAGTGACAAGATTTTGTTGTTCACTTTTCATCGTAGACACTAGATTTTGTTGTTTTTCTTCCATGGCAGTGACAAGATTTTCTAATTCTATTTTACGTTTTTCATCAAAAGATTTTACTAACCTTTGTTAAATTTTTTCTTGATGTTGTTTCTCCTTCTTGTCACGTTTTTTAGGGTTCCGTATATACAATATACGGATATACTTATAATATATATCACTCCGGATGTCTGCCTGTGTCACATCACAGCAATTTTCTCCTAAACTAATGGACGGAAGAGGTTGAAATTTGGTATCAATGTATAGTTTGGTGACCCGATCAGGAGTACATATAGTAATTCTGGGGGGAAAACTAAAGAAATCGACCGTTCCCCTCATGATCTCCGAAACTCCTGATTGTTTCTAACGGTCAAGTAATATATCAAATCACAGGGCTCATTATGACGAATACAAATATATTTTTTTAATTTTTTTAAATTGAATATTTTAAAATATATTTAAAAAATTACCCATTCTCCCCGTTTTTCCCCAAACTCTAAGATCTCAATTTTTTTGTTTATGGGAAAAATATGAAAAAAATCCCTAATTCTATTATTTGGGGGCCAAATAATAGAATTAAACGGAAAATAAATTATTAGAAAACAATGGTAATTTTAGGGACAAATTATACAATTAAATGGAAAATAAAGATTCAATTTTCAAACACATCATGTAATATATCAGATAAAAGGCTCATTATGTGAATTACAAATATATCATATTTTTAAATCATTTCTATAAAATATATTAACAAAAATATTAAACATCGACTTAATTCCCACATTAGAAACTACACTATTTAAATTTTGAAAAATATGTTTTATTTATATTTTTAAATAATTTGAATAACAGATTTAATAATTTATAATTTAAACTTTGACCTATTTTGCCCTTTTTCTTCCAATCTACAGAGCCTCAAAACTCAGACAGTAGATTATAAGACATCTCTGAAAGTTTATTCGTAAAATAAAATTCTAATGTTAATTTTTGGGGCCAAATTAGAAAATTAAATACATATGTATTCTTATGAAAATCAATCCTGAAGCAGATAAAATAAAAAGTCTATTTGTGGAAAATGAAAGTGTATATTTTTTATAAATTCAAAACGCTTCCTTTAAAAGATATAAGGGTAAATATAAGAAAATGCACTCGTTCCCTGCTTGTCTGAAACTGGAATATTCGAATCTTGCAGGTGGTACGGAACCCTAAGTATGCGAGTCCAACTCGCACTTGACCAAATTATTCTAGAATCTGGGCTATTTTTTCGTCTAGTCCCTCCGTAACCTGTTTGACTATTTTTTTGGTTGTTTCGTCCATCTTTTCCATGCTACGAGTTTCCATAAATCAAATTACGATTTTAACTGCACTTAATCCTTTACTTCTGATCACCAAATTGCAATATAGTCCGTGGGTTCAATTTAAAATTATAATATTCACTTTCACTTTTCTAGAAACGTTTATTTACATCGAATATACAACTGATTCAAATATCACAACAATTTTACATATAAGCTCTTCGCTCCACCAACTGAACTCGCGATCGTGGCCTGCTTCCTTTATAAAACCAGCATAGAAAATTCTCGCAAAAATCATCATCACTCCTACAGGTGCCGAGTCTTTTCGAGAACCATTTTTTATCTCAAAGCGATTGTTGTCGTACTGAAATGAAACAGGGTCGGCTTTGGGTAAATTTCGTAACAATATGTTAGTTATTATTTTAATGTAGTCCAAAATGTACGTATTATATACCCATCAGACAATTAAAAAAACGAGAAAAACATTTTATTTAAAAAAATGCAAGCTATAATCGAAGAGTATTTAGGTGAAAGGTAGCGTACCTACCTGTAAAATCGAGAGAAACACCTAAAATTATTTAATTAAATTAACCAAAACAACGCTTGTAGAATTACGCGACCGCGCTTCTGAGCGTGAGCGACACAACATGGTATCTGACCAGCATATTAACAGTTCGGTCCTTCTCGGTATTATTCGAATTTCGCAGTGGGCCTAATCCTTCCCTTGTTCACTGTGCCATCACGTCTATCCCTAACGATATTGTCGCGTGGTGTACTTCTCTAAACTTGGCTATAAATGTTTTTCTTGACTGCTCCCACTCCTACAGATCGTACTCTGATCTTATATAGCCCATTAGTCCTTTACAATTCTTCTTCGTTGCCTTTTCTATACTAATATAGCAATGACAGAAAATATAGATATCTTTACATTATTTGCATATTGTGTAATTTTTTTGAAAATATATTCATTTATAATGTTATGAAATAGTCTAGCTATTGTTATTCGGTCTATATATTTATTAAGTTATTGATAGTGAGTGAAGAAAGTCTTAAAAATGCATATACGATATTGACAAAATAAATTCTAAGTTAAGTATGAAGGAGGTAACCAGTTTCACACCGTTTACTGAAAAAAATATACATATGAAGGTGCTTCATTTACTCTTAAACAACTACCTACTTTAAAGTTCCACGAAGGTTACTCAATACAAAGTTTATATATTTCCAAAAATAGATACATTTCCTTTTCCCAAATTTAATAATTTTCTCTAATTATCATGATCTCTTGCCCCAAACGAACCTTCAGATGATTTACAATAAATTAAGTAGCAACAACCCACGATTTCCGCCCCGGGGAACATTGTTTTTCATAACTAAAATGTTGTCTACATAGTCGTTTTAATTCATCATTAATAGTCTCAGGATACTCTCCCTCCACAATAACTGCAGTACTTTTACTGAACGCCAAATTTCCAGTTATGTTTTAAAAATGTTTAAAAATTATATTAATATTTTTTGTCAAGTCCCATAAGTAACAACCGGTAGAGATCTAAGTCTCCTGAAAATAAAAAGGTGATTCTAAAATTATTATTATTGTAAAACCACCTAAATAGCAATAGTATGCCGGACAAAGGGACGTCTCTTTTCAAACGCTATAAATCCACCAATCCCCGATATATTTAACTCAATCTGCAATTGCTTATGAGCCACCTTATATAACATTTTATTCAATATTTTTCTGAATCACCTTTTATAATTTCAACCAATATAACAAGTATTTACGGCTGCTTATTCGTGAGCCACTATAACTTATTTGTCTTTTTTTGAATTAACCTGTTTATTTATACAGAATATTCCAACCATCCTGTATATGCAACTGCTTATGGGCCACCCACTATAATAATTTTTTAAAACTCCTAACTGTAAGTTTGCCACCCTATATTTCAACTATCCTATCTGTGCAACTCCTTATGGGCTACGCTAATTCATTTTCCTCACCTTTTTTAAACACGGTGTAAAGTATAAATTCTCTACATCTTATATTTAAACCACCCTCCCCTTGTTTCAGGTATTCCATATATACGACTGCTCATGTTCTACCCTATTAAACAACATTTTTCTATAATTTTTTGATCCACCATGTATAACTGTAATTCTACTCCACCAAATATTTCAACCACTTTATTTATGCAACAACTTATTGGCCCCCAATATAACATTTTTGTAACAACCTGTATACTTATAATTCCATTCTACCTTATATTTCAACCATCCCGAATAAATAACTAATTTTTTGTCAACACATTTTGTAACTAATAATTATACTCCGGCTTATAACTGAATTATACTAAGTGCTTATGGGCTACCCTATAAGTATAACAATTTTTTTCCAAGATTTTTTTATCAACTCTGTATACTATAATCAATACATTTCTACTTCAGGCGTTTTTCAACCACGTGATACATGCAACTATACGAATTGAATTTATAGGTCTGTGGGCCACCCAATATAACTTGTTTTCAAGTTTTATTATTCTACCCTGATGTATATTTCAACTATCCTAAATATGCAACACCTTGCAAAATTGATATATTAGTTAATTTTATGAATATAGGAAACAACTCTTACTTCAATAGAACTATAAGTTTTCAAAATTGTCGCTTTATAATAGAATGTTATGATCAATATTCATTTAAGACGAATGTGTGGTGTGGATTGCTTAATAATCAAGTAGTTGGGTAATATGTCTTCAGGGAAAGTTTAAGGCCTGAAATATATCGTAATTTTCTGAATAATGAATTAAAAGAGCTTCTAGATAATCAGCCCTTAAACATTTGACGAAATTTCTTATTGTCATTTTGGTGGCGCGCTATTAAATCAAACGATAAAAATAAAGCAGTGTCTCAACCAACTTTTCAGAAGTAAAAAAACACCATTTGGAAAATTATTGGCCACCCCGAACGCCCGATTTAACGCCTACAGATTTTTCTTTTAAGGCTACATTAATACAACAGTTTATAAGTAGACACTATTTACAACCATTCAATATTTGAAAAACACCATCCAAGTGTATTGTGCTAATCTTAATCTCCAATTTCTGAAAAATTGTATGAAGGATATCGGTAGAAGAACTATTATTCTATTGAAGAAATTGTAGTTTGACGAGTTTTTAAAGTCTTCAAATAACGTTATTTAATAATCTGTTTCTATTATGTAGTCTACTGTCATTTTAAGACTTTATAACCATATTGAGTATTAGTATTGTATTATAAAAAGCAATTTGCTTATACCATCACGTCAGTAACAGTTTATAGCTAATTATTGCTAAGTTTTTAACAGCAAACTCATAGAAATAAACATTTAAAATAATAGACACCATCAAAAATACGAAATTCTCTTGTTTTTTGCTTATACAATGAAAAATAGTGAAGAAATCGTAATGGAGCGTTTATACATCCAGATTGGATCATTTTTTACCCAGTATACTCAGGAAACCTGGTCAAAAAAGGATTTTTTGTTAAAAAAATTATATCTTTCTGGTAACTAATATTGGAATATTAATCATTGTTAAAACAATAGTTTATAATATTATATTTATATGGGCTCACGATGGATACTATTGAATAAGTAGTTTTTGAAGAATAGGAATTTAAAACATTTAGAGAGGTATTTTGCACATCCCACTGTATTAACAAGATTAGTCTCACCTGGATATACAGAAGATATTTTGATTCATAAATTCCATTGCAATTTGTCTGCCTTGTATTTTCGCTAGAATGCCGGGAAATTGGTTTAAAATATTAGTAAATATTGCATTAAATATATGAATATGAGACAGCCAGCCAGCCGTGCACTGACAATAGCTGTCAAGGCATATGGACGGATCTAGAATTTTTTTGAGGTGGGGGCACGAAAATTATGGTAGATTATATTATTATGTTTCTTCTCAGCAAGTTTATTACGTTTTATTTGCATAACTATTAAATCCCATATAGGCCTATTTTTCCAAGGGTTTATTAAGTTGATGATTACCTGTATGTTGTTTGCTGATATTAATTAAATTACTTTTTTCCAGTAACTGGATCCGCCACTGTCAAGACATCGGAGGAGAAGTAAGGGTCCGTCGTTTAAGCCAAATTTCAAAAACAGTGGTGATATATTTTACGACATTATAACAGAAATCCTAGATATTCGAAGTGAATTGCATTTTATGAGCTTTCAAAAGATATTTTGCATATCGTTATCGAACTTTCGTTCTTAATACGATACGTTCTGCAAAATATTTCTACAAATTATTTATATTACAATTCTGCGAGATCTACTTAACATACAATATGGACCTTCAGTCTTATTAATCTCAACGTTATCATTATGAGGAGATTAAGCTGTTATTACAACCAAATTATATTTTTTTAAAATCACTCACTTTA
This sequence comes from Octodonta nipae, assembly GCA_034190945.1. Classification (NCBI taxonomy): domain Eukaryota; kingdom Metazoa; phylum Arthropoda; class Insecta; order Coleoptera; family Chrysomelidae; genus Octodonta; species Octodonta nipae. The sequence goes on along the minus strand of CM067221.1, from coordinate 39,532,258 downwards.
CATCGGTTTCTCCCGCTTTTCTTTATGAAAAATGCTGTGATCAAAATTTATAAACACTCATTTTGGCGATTTTCCGATTCACTACAAGTTTGCTATGGACGGTATTATGAACAGATCATTCCTTTTTGCACTATAAGCAAAAAACGAAAATATTCCATCTTTTTGGGGGTTTTAAGGCTCAAATAATTTAGTTCTACGAATTTGCTGTTAAAATTATGTCAGTTATGTCTTATAAACTATTATTTACATGATGACTTACGCGGTCTTCTGATGAATTGTGTGTCAATTAAAAATCTCTATTGACTGGTATACTTTACAATAATATCGATTATATTGTTGTCAAAGAAGTGTTCCAAAATTTCAAGAAGTTCTTTCTCTGAGTTATAATATTGAATTTTTTAATACGGGTAGATTGAGAATAGGGCTCTTTACTCCATCTCTCTGATTTGTCTTTTCCCAAATAAAATGAAGAGTTTTCACTACCTGAAGATTCTCGGGCACTCAAATCCTCTTCGATCTCCGAATTTTGTATTTGATTTGATTCTAATTTTTCTGGTTCAATGTCACTACGAGATTCACTCTCCGATGACGTTTCGTCAGCAAATGATTCTTGCAGAAGAGCCTGGAGACGTCGCTGTTCCCTTTCGTAAGACATGCTGAAACAAATTTCACAATTTGAATGATAATTTGTTTAAATAATTTGGTCAAGTGCGAGTTGGACTCGCATACTTAGGGTTCCGTACCACCTTCAAGATTCGAATATTCCAGTTTCAGACAAGCAGGGAATGAGTGCATTTTCTTATACTTACCCTTATATATTTTAAAGGAAGCGTTTTAAATTTATAAAAAATATACACTTTGATTTTCCACACATAGACTTTTTATTTTATCTGCTTTAGGATTCGCTTGATTTTTATCACAATACATATGTATTTAATTTTCTAATTTGGCCCCCAAAAAGTAACATTAGAATTTTATTTTACTAATAAACTTTCAGAAATGCCTTTTATAATCTACTGTCTGAGTTTTGAGGCTCTGTAGATAGGAAGAAAAACGGCAAACTAGGTCAAAGTTTAAATTATAAATTATTAAATCGGTTATTCAAATTATTTAAAAATATAAATAAAATATATTTTTCAAATTTTAAATAGTGTAGTTTTTAAAGTGGGAATTGAGTCGATGTTTAATATTTTTAATATCTTTTAAACAAATGATTTAAAAATATGATATATTTGTAATTCACATAATGAGCCTTTTATCTGATATATTACATGATGCGTTTGAAAATTGAATCTTTATTTTCCATTTAATTGTATAATTTGTCCCAAAAATTACTATGGGGATTTTCTAGTAATTTATTTTCCGTTTAATTCTTATCTATTTGGAGGCCAAATAATAGAATTAGGTTTTGTTTCATATTTTTCCTATAAACAAAAAAATGAGGTCTTAGAGTTTGGGAAATAACGGGGAGAATGGGTAATTTTTTTAAAATATTTTTTTAATATATTTTAAAATATTCATTTAAAAAAAAAAAAAAAATATATTTGTACCTATTCGTCATAATGAGCCCTGGGATTTGATATATTATATGACCCGTTAGAAACAATTATAATTTTTTATTTTCCATTTAATTCTATAATTTGCCCCCCAAAATGAATATTAGGGGTTTTTTCTTATTTTTCCAGTGAAGTTCAGGTGAGGGGCTATACTTCCAGTTTGAAATTTTTCAGCTTATGGTTTCGGAGATAAGGGGGGGAATGGATAAAAATTTTTATATTTTTTTAATATCTTTTAATTAATTTATTTTATAAATAGGGAAAAAATATATTTGTTTTCTTCAAAATGAGCCCTTTTATTTGATATATAACATGCTGGGTTAGAAACAATTTTAATTTTATATTTTCCATTTAATTCTATAATTTGCCCCCCAAAAACAAATTAGGGTTTTTTTTTCATATTTTTCCAGTAAAGTTCAGGTAAGGGGCTATACCTCCATAGTTTTTTCAAAATTTTCCAGCTTATGGTTTTGGAGATAGGGGGGGGTAATTTTTTTATATTTTTGTTAATATCTTTTAATTAATTTATTTTAAAAATATGAAAAAAATATATTTGTTTTCGTCATAATGAGCCCTTTCATTTGATATATAACATGATGGATTAGAAACAATTTTAATTTTAATTTTCCATTTAATTCTATAATTCCCCCCCCCCCAATAAATATTAGGGGTTTCTCCTTAATTTTCCAGTAAAGTTCAGGTGAGGGGCTATACATCCATTTTTTTCAAAATTTTCCAGCTTATGGTTTCTGAGATAAGGGGGTGGAATGGGTATTTTTTTAAATATTTTTGTTAATATCTTTTAATTAATTTATTTTAAAAATATGAAAAAAATATATTTGTTTTCGTCGTAATGAGCCCTTTCATTTGATATATAACATGAAGGGTTAGAAACAATTTTAATTTTATATTATCCATTTAATTCTGTAAGTGCCCCCCAAAATTAAAACCAAAATTAAAAGTAGAGGTTTCTCCTTATTTTTCCAGTAAACTTCAGGTCAGTACCTATAAATTTATTTTTTTTCAAAACTTTACGTTTTATAGTTTCGGAGATAAGGGGGGGTGGGTAAATTTTGGTATATTTTCGTTAATATCTTTTTAAATATTTTTTTTAATATGAAAAAAATATATTTGTGTTCCTCAGAATGAGACCTTTCATTTGATATATTACATGATGCGTTTGAATTTTTTTTTATTTTTAAATTTTTATTTAATTCTATGATTTGCCCCCCAAAATTAAAATTAATGGTTTCTCCTTAATTTTCCTGTAAAGTTGGGGCAACGCTCTATATTTCCTATTTTTTTCAAAATTTTAGGCTCAGTAGTTTCGGTGTTCAGGGGGGGGGGAATGGGTAAATTTTGGTATATTTTCGTTAATATCTTTTTAAATATTTTTTTAAATATGAAAAAAATACATTTGTGTTCCTCAGAATGAGACCTTTTATTTGATATATTACATCATGCGTTTGAAAAAAATTTTATTTTTAAATTTTTATTTAATTCTATAATTTGCCCCCCAAAATTAACATTTTTCTCCTTAATTTTTCTGTAAAGTTCGGGCAACGCTCTATATTTCCTATTTTTTTCAAAATTTTAGGCTCAGTAGTTTCGGAGATCAGGGGGGGAACGGTCGATTTTTTTAGATTCCCCCCCCCAGAAGTACCCCTAAAATCAAAATTTTTTTCTTTTACGATATGTACTCCTGATCGGGTCACCAAACTATACATTGATACCAAATTTCAACCTCTTTCGTCCAGTAGTTTAGGAGAAAATGGCTGTGATGTGACAGAGGCAGAAATCCTGAGTGATATTATAAGGGTATCCGTATATTGTATATACGGAACCCTAAAAAGAACCGACTTCAACTGGATTGAAATAAAAACCATTTAGAAACCGTGAGCAATCAATAACTATTTTCTGACATATTTTTTTATCTGATTTAAGGTACAATTCTATTGATTATTTTAGCCTATCTCTCCATCTCTATTTTGTATTTTTTTTTCTATATTATCCACATATTTTTCATTTTTTTTATTTGTTTTATTATCTGGACCACTTTCTATATTTGTTTCTGTGTATTGGTCACCCAATATAAATTATCTGTCTATCATTTTCCGAATCACCCTGTACAACTATAATTCAACTCTACACGATGTTGTAACGGACCTCTATAGGTATTAATCCTCTTCATCCTATTGACGGTTTCTATTGTTCTTTTGTTTAAATCACCCTGTATACGTATAATTTTATTACGTCCAATATGCCAAGTATAAGCAACAACTTATGTTCCACAATATAGAACTTTTTTTAACTACCCTGTATAACTATAATTCCACTTCACCTTATATTTCAACCATCCTGTATATGCAACTGCTTCTAACATTTTTTAAATCGAATATCCTTACTGCATATGCTCATTTAACCATTTTTTAAAGTTTTTTTATCCACTCTGTATAGCTATAGTTTTATTTGACTCTTATTTTAACCACCTTGTCTATGCAACTACTTATGTGTCACCCAGTACAACATTTTTGAACCACCCTGTATAACTTTAATTCTTTTTCAAATTATATTTCATCTATCCTTTATGTGGAACTCCTTATGCACCACCCAATATCACATTTAGTTATAAGATTTTTTGAATCCACCTGTGTAAGTGTAATTTGACTTCGCCCAATATTTTAACTGCGCACATTGCTTGCTGCTTGAATTTCGATGCACGCACACACCTACCACCGTATACCATATAGAATACATCGCTTTCCCAAATTATTTTCTTTTCGATACAGTACTGGAAAAATTGTGCCATCTGACTCGACAGCAATGAAAATCCTTACAATCACCCTGTACTTTCTTGGCATATCTTGACATTTAAGCTAGATATTTATTATGAAAATGTGACATTTACATTGATGTTTACCGTGTTTTTGCAAATATTTTTACGATTTTTGGAAAATAGTATGTTTTACGTTGTAGATAATTATAAGGAATCAAGCTGGAATATCTCTTTGTAGAATACAATTTAAAACATTCAAATTGGTTGAGCCGTTTTAGAGAAAACAGGGTAGCTTTATTGAAATCCATTGAAATATAGTCACTTAATTACTGTTTTTTCTGATTTTCCGGAAAACGGTAAATCTGACGTTATGGGTCCTTTCTGTAATTTTCCTTAATACAATGCCGTTTAAATCATCAAATTTGCCCCAGCCGTTTTTGAATAATCACTGAGAATACATTAAAAAAAAAACGTCACAACGAATCGAAGTCGGTTAAAAAATGCGTAAATATTTCTTGTAAAATATCGATTAAATCGGGCAATGAGCTTTCTAATCATAATATTATATAATTATCCTATACACAGTAACAATAGCCTTTTTAAAATGTGTAAAATTAAAAAATACACAATAACCATTTCACTTACGTAGTTGGTGACGTTGGTCTCAGGCACCGGATTAGCACTAAAACTTTATAACATTTAATATTTTTATATAAAAAATATAAAAGTAATTTATTTGTTAACAGTTAGATCAATTTCTACAACATGCACATGCCTATGACTCTAATTATATACAACAAATTGCTTGTATGATATAAAACTCAGACAAGAAATCCTCTTTATTACTTACTGTAAAGTCTCTTCCTATTTTCAATATTCTCATGTGGCAAACTGAACTTGGGGTTTCTGGAGACTGGTTGATTTGTAATATTCTTAGTTTTTCTGATTCTCGAAAGCTTCTCTAAAATCATAACATGTTAGTTATAAAAGTATAACAATATTCATTATCTTACCTCATATTATTGAATAGGCAACATAATCACTAGCATGTTTTTCTGTAGCTTGGGTATACAAAATTGTCTCCTGTATTTCTTGTGTAACGTAAAATAGGGCAATATATTATGTAAAATAACTGACAGCATAATAGGAAATCATGAACATACCATGTAAATTTGGACAAAATCTTAGTAATTTGCCATTCTTTCCAATCCATTCAATTTCAAAATGCATTTCACAAATCACCTAACTCTTTAGATTTACAGTAAACAGCTCTTCACTAATTATATTTAGATGCCACATTTCCGGTCATTTTGTGGTTTAGGTAGAATAATACCTAAAAAACAATCCTTAAATTAAGCTAAAAATATATCGTGTACATTACCTTCTAGAACTATTAAAACAACTAGGGACTTACTAGATTTTTGAGACTCACTAGATGACTCAAAAATTTAAACAATTTTTCGGTAGGGCCGTGGAATAAGGCAGCTATGCGAAATCCGAATGTGATTCGATGAACGGTGAAAACAATATGAAATTTTTTCAAACTACCCGGTCTCACAGACATATACGTCACCGTTGGCGGGGGTAAAAAATACACACATACTAAGAAATTAGTAAAATAATAGGACTGCGGCATGAATTGTTTGAGTTTAAATACAATAATTCGGATTTCATCAACGTACGTTAAAATAAACTTGTCAAAAATAGGGAAAATTCAGCTTCATTCTAGATGGCTCAAATATGTAAAATGATATTATAAACAAATTGTTCAAGTAAAATTTTTCGACATTCGAACCAAAAATGCCATGCTCTGCAGTTTTGAAGAAAATGGCATTATATATGAAAAGTAGCTTGCTGAGAGTTGTCATATGTGAAGAACTATAAAGGCGCACTGTGTGTATTAACAGTCGGGTGAAACAAATATATTTACTAAACTAAATTCGCAGACATGTGTATTGACCTAAATAGATAATGATGACGTAAGTGCCTTACGCTACAAACTATAAACTAGTTCATGTTTGCGTTACTATTATTTGCAAAATGCCAACGAATCAAAACAAAAGAACATTCATGACAGTGCAAATGCATCGATGACTAATGAGCACATGGTCTTTACGTGAGTTTATGTGTTTTGCGTGGTTATATTGTTGGGGGAAACTATTCCAGACCCACAATTTCGCGAATACTAAACGAGATTTCGGATATGATAATTTACTATGATACTAGGTAAATTAATTATTAACCGCATTGGGGACATGAACCGAAATACACGCTGCAAATTCTTGGGTATCACGAAACTTATTTCCGAAACATTTGAATAATGAATAAGTGAAATAAATTTAAAGCCAAATGTTCACCATAAAATTGCTTTAATTTTACAACGGAGTTGGTGATTTACTAATAAAACCAGGCATTTGGAAGGTGATATTTTGGTATATTCAAAGGTATTTGTAAGCCAGTATTGCAGCATTTCTTTTTGGTCTTAGGTCAAGGTCAGACATTTTTTAATCCTGTCTAATTGACCAGATATATTGTAGATTTGAAATATAATTAGGCCACAATCGTAGTCATATACAATTTATTCAGAAAATTAAAAGGTCATAGGAATTCCTACATGAAAATATCGTTTAGTTACTGAATGAATATTATCAGAATATTGACTGAGAAGTATATGCTGACCGTCACATTTCCCAGACTACGGTGAGTAGATTCGAACAAATATTACGTCAATTGGACACAATCAAAGACCGTCCCAAACTTGGGAGATCTAAACTGAATGACGAAATGAAATTGGATACATTTTTAAATGCTGAGAAAAACCCACAATAGAACTAGCTGGTCATAATGATAATTTTAAAGTAACATCCAAATAAAGTTATACTGGTGCAAACACTAAATGCTGACGATCTTGATCGTATATTCAAATCTTATGAGATAGTTACGATTAAAGATGGAAACGGAATCCGATGTTTCCCAAAAAAATTGTTTTCTCCGTTGAGGCAATGTTAACCCTACTTAGAACGGTCAGAACGCAAAATTATCGGTATTTAATTACGGAAAGTCCTCACTGGATGAGAGAAGGTCACACCCAGTATCCTACTAAAGTGAACATTTTTCCTAGCATAATAAATTTCAGATTATTTGGATCATATTTGTTTGAGGGGGCTTTGACTGGGGCCACTATTTTTACCTGATACTGTTAACTCCGCAGACATGAATAGAATAATATGGTTTCAACAAACTGGAGCTACACTCAATCTTATTTCAATGAAGTTTTTCCCATCCATGGATTGGTAAAGCGTAAATAATGTCGATGGAATTGTATTCTATTTATTTCTTCTTCTTTGGAGAAACTGCTTTCTTTGCCTTCGGGGAAGCCGCGGATTTTGCTGTTTTCGATTTTGGAGTTTTCGGTTTTTTGTAGGGGCACCTTTACTGTATTTTTTGCTTTCGAAGGAGACTTCGCTTTAGACGCAAGCGAAATTGATGATCATGACGATAAAGTTGTTGTCGATGGGGTAGATTTCGGAGTAGTCTTCTTTTCACTTGCGGCAACTTTCTTAGGTTTGGTTTTACAGGGGACTTCTTTGCTTTACCTCCAGCTTTTTTTTGTCGCCGCTGGCCAGGTTTCGATGAGGCCGTAGCTACCTTTTCCTTTAGTTTGAACTAAAACTCCTGAAGCGACGCCTGACTTTAAGTATTTCTTGATGAAAGGTGCTACTTTCTCGGCATCGACCTTGTAGTTGGCAGCAATATATTTCTAGATGGCTTGCAAAGATTATCCACCACGTTCCTTTAAACCTTTGATAGCGTTGTTTACCATCGCAGATGTCGGTGGATGAGAGGGTTTAGCCCTTGGGTTCTTGGCTTTTTTTCCTTCTTCGCCACTGTTTGGGTTTGTAGTGATGAACTCAACACGGATGTCGCAGTCGAACTATGAGTTTCCGTATTATCCATAATGATTTGTATTAACTCTTACGATAGTAAGTAATTTGCTTGTCAATAACGTGGCACGTACATGTACCTCTGTCTAGAGAGAATTGACTGGCCACCCCTTTTTTGCGATCTGACTCCACTAGATTATCTTTTGTGGGGCTATTTAAAATCCAAAATCTACAAGAGTAACCCAACTAATATTGATGATTTAATTATTAATTAATATTTTTGTCAAGACATGAACGGTAGTAATATGGTCAAACTGCCATATTACTATAATTATTGTAAATGTTCTTAATTACTGCACACTTTATTTCTCTCTATGGCACCATTAATGATTTTACAAATTAAACAATTAAAAGTTGATTTTTCTTATTACAAATGTCCAAAAATCAAGCATGGGTTTGAACGGGCAGGTGAATAAATTTACTCAAAAATTGTAGTTTCATATATAAAATTGTATTGTTTTAGAATTTTTCATTTGCATTCATAATTACATAGAAAAGAATTTATCCGTTAATTTAGGACCTCATTGTATAGCCGAGCTTTGCTCATTATAAAATTATGTGTTGGACACCAGCTATCATTATTCTCCTCGAGGTGTTTCTTTTGTACGCAGGACAATAAATATATTGTTTCTGGTCTCCAACACTTATCTATATATTTGGTCAATAACTAAATAAATAAAAAAATAAATTTGTAGATGCGAGATGTAAAGACCGAAATCTAGAATTTTCTTGAAAATTCTAGATATCGGTCTTTACATCTCGCATCTACAAACCAGCTATCATTACTAGACGTTCTCATTAAGCATCCGAATAGTCTGCTCACTTCAATTCGGAGTTCTACCTGTGTCAAAAAGCTCAAATCGATCTGAAATTAGTCGTGTTATGGGGAAAAATTTATACTATTGTACCCACAAATCGTTTTAGCCAATATCTTTCGATATTGATGATGAGCAGGAAGCGCAAATTTCTCATTTTTTAAGATGTTTGTAGGGGGTTACAGTCGTTTTTGTTTTGGTTTACCCTATGTTTTCTATATCTGCCTTCTCTGATAAAAATATCATTTACCACAAAATTGTGATTCTGCAATGCCGAAAGGGCACCCTCAACTTTGAAAAAGGGTGGTTTCGTGAAACCTTAACTGACAGACATTTTTATTCATTTTTTTTACCTTTTTTTTGGTTAAACCGATGAGTATCTATAGATCGCTCATAAAGATTCATTTAACATCTTAATTTTTACTGACGTCATAAGATTAAAACTAACTTGCTCAAAATGTTGTCCCTGCGCCTTCTGATATTAAATTAACCTATCATGAAATTCAACAATCACATCCGTAAATATAGGCTCACAAATGTCTATCATTCTGTCTTTTAAGTCCTCTAATAATTTTTACTTTAAAGTAGTTAAAATACTGTATCATACGGAAGTCCCACTATCCCTGCCTATATATTTCATCTTTAAGGAGTATAAACTCCCGAAAAAAAGTGAGTTTACATTAGACCTGTACTTCGCATTCTGTCAATTTACTGTTCCATTAAAAAACGTACATTCGCGAGTAAAACAAACATACTTTAAGTACACGGGATACGGTACTGTTAGTTAATGCAATATTTTTAGTTTCAAATATTATCTCACCGTGGTTTGTGATAATCCACACAATCCAAGGCAACTGTGGCGGTTGATTGTTTAGGATTATTAACAACAGACGGATAAGGTCCACTTGTTTGTCTTCTGAAATCGATGATCTTGCTACTTTCTTAAACTTGCAGTACAGTTCCAGTTCATTGAAATTTTTCCACTGACGTTTGTATAAATAAAAAAGTTTTTTCTTTAAATTAATTAAGGCTTATTTTGAATTATAAGCACTATCAATAATTTAAAGCTATACGATATACCATTTTTCTCTTTCGTAAAACTGATATCCTCCATTTGCCGTCAGTATACTACATAGTTTTTGCTTCAAAATCCATCTTAATGTGGATGCAGGGTAAAATTTCTTCAATAAAGGTCTGTGTTTAAGAGAGGCGCATCTGGAAGGAATGAGCGTCGATGTTACTAAATTTAATATTAAAACATGACAATCTTAACTACAGGAGCCTAGAAGAAGGTAACTTCTATGGGTTTAAATTTCAGATCGACTATTTGTAATGAAATAGCCCAAGAAACCTGTGTTTAAAATTATATTTTGGTAAATTTAGTAGAGGATTTTTGAAACCCTGCTATGTGACGAAAATGGTCGTATACGGGCCTTGCAGTCGTACACGAAGTTTGTTCTATTCTGGGCCAAATTGGTAATCTCGAATTGGTAGACGAGACAATAGAGTCTTTGGACATATAAAATTAATATGTGGTGAATTGCGAAAACTTCTTCAATATCTTCAATGTTCCGTAGAAATTGAAAAATTTATAGCGCAATTTAAATTAATTTAGTCGGCCCAACATAACAATACAAAACTAAATTTGATTACTATAAATGTCAAAATTTCGTATACGTTTTGAGGATACCAAATAAACGTCACTTATGTCAAAATTCTAATTCGTTTGACGTCATCTTTCGAGTGGTGGAGAGGTGGAATGGCTTCGAAAATCGGGCCCCTGGAAGCACGTGTGGAGCCGCCCCTGGTACTTACACATTGATTGAATCACTCATAATTCTATCTACTCATCGGATGCTAGCAAACACAGCAAGCGTTGACAGTTTGGCACTGGCTGATGTCAATTTTATGTCATAACTTAGTCTGATTAACATTTCATTTAGTTGTTGTTCGAGGCCGAGATCTTGTTACATTGAAAAGGTACTAGGGTGAGGCAATAAATGTCCTTAACAAAAATCGATTGTTTTCCGGTGCTGGTCCTTTAATTTATTGTATATGTTGAGGATACTCCAGATACTGCAAATTTATAGTTTTTTCCATACTAATGTTTTTTGTGTTGGTACCCATATCTTGAGATTCAGCAAACAATGAGAATTTTTAACTAGCTGTTTTTAAGGAGTAATGCTAACACTTCCCTTGTGGAAATTAAACTTTTCACCAATATTTTTTCTTTATAGATAGGTTGACTGAACTATAGTTAATATTATTTCGAATTCTTTAGCACATGTTTTTAAACATATCCAATGGTTTGTGGAATCGGATGTTCGTTGAGGACGTTGGCTTTCATTGATTCTGGAACTTTCTATTGCAATAACCACTACACTACACTGCTTTATTAAAGTCTATGAATGCTATCCATAGTTGTGCCCTATATGATATGCTCTTTTCTATTAGCTGTCCAATAGAATGGTTTCGGTGGTGCCTCATTTTTTCCTGAAACCTGGTTGTTTCATCAAGTGGTACATTTCTAACTTCCCATCCTATAAACACGTGTTCAAAATGTATTTAGTTCTTATTTTGATATTTAACCATTTATTTCAGTATGTTATCTCCAACTTCGGCTCTATCGTTTTTCGTTTTATTTTAAAATTAATTGGAGTTATGAATTTGTGCAAATTGCTGTAGAGGTGTTCTGTTAAGTTCAGTATTTGCTTTCTGACTGTTTTATTTCGTGCTTTATATTTAATTTTGTATATTTCCTTAGTTCTATAGTTGGTAATTATTTAAATTTATTCGAAATATATAAATCTATAATGAAGTACCTTTCAATTTCATAAGTAATTATAAAGTTTACATTAGCACTAACATATATAGTTAAATTCGGTTTGAGGCCATTGCCATGTAAAGCAATTCTTAATTATCCCAATACCTCCCAAGATGCCTTCAGCGTGTTTCGAATAGCCCCATAAAATCTTTCATAACAGTAATGGATATTGACCAACAAATGCACCATATACCGATTTCTCTATCTATCCAACAACGTATATAGATATTTTATTATTTAAGTTCCATAATGTAAGAAAATGGAAAAGCATATAGTAGTAGTAAAACGATCGTAATATACCCAATTCGAAAGGCAACCGCTACCGAAACATCAAAGGGCGAATAAAATATCTTCCCAGAACATAAGGCAAGCTCGTTTGATATCCTGTACTCGGAAAATAAATGAATACGAATGGCATATGTAGCAAAGTTTTTCGATTTTATCTCTAGTAGTAATAATATTTTAGTTCTGACTGTAAAGTTTCAAACTAAATGTTAGTGTGCTAGTAATATTTTGCAGTTTTCGGATTAATTGAAACTTACACATGTGAGATATATTGAATCATAAATTGTTTTCCAGTCTTGTTAAAAAATAGCTACGTATTACTTTGGGTTCGAATTACATTGTCTTCTAATTAATGAAAATTTTATTATGCAACTATAACAACTTCGTAATTTACATTACAACTCAACTTATAAATTCCAGTTATAATCTAATATTTAATGTCTTTCTAGAAGGTTCAAGTAACTTACTGTATGTTCCATGTCAGTAAACTAAGCAGGTTAAGAATTTTCACGAAATATTATATACCACTATCAACCGAGATGACAGCTCCAATTAATTTATTTATACAGACTCTTCGGTTGGGAGCCATCACAACTCCGGATTAGATACAACTTAATTACGATTAGATGCCTGATCCAGGTGGAGAACTTTCTTCTTGGTATTAGGGCTGCGTTGGATGCAGTATACAACATCTTTTGATAATTTCGTAGGTCCATCACAATAAGGTAACAATTTCGACGACTTGCCTTCGTCATTTGTGAATTATACAGCCAGACTTTATGCCCTTGCTCAAATTCGATCGAATTTGCTTTTAAATCATACTCTTCCTTAAAAATGAATGGATAGCCAGTAATAATTCCGGTAATTTATCTACATACAAATAAATTAGGGGTTGATCTGGCGTTCCAAAAACCATGCCACGGAAAAGTTTTGTCTCTTTTCCTAACAAAATATGAGCAACTGTATGCAAGAACTAGCAGAGCACTACTAAGACCGGTCCTACAGTGGTTGCCTGTTGGTTGGCAACAGAACACTTCGGGTCACTTGCTGAACTAATTAACGGTAAATCTTTCTAAAGAGATGCTCACCTTGTAGTGTTTCATTTTACCCAATGATCGATTTTTGGACCCTAAAAATTTACGACACCACTGTCTGGTTTACCATACAAGCGTTCTCTTACTTTGCTGCCTAAGTGATTTTCGTCCTATGGGCACATTCCCATATTCTTTTCAAAATGCTTGTCCCCACTCGCAGAGGTTCCCACTTAGCCCTTTACAATTTTATGGGCATCTTTTGACTTGATATTTCTATTGCAGGTTTGTCGGCTCCACCGACCATAATAACAGTCAAAATTTGTATCATATCTGGGTCTTCCTGTTGGTGTATTCTGCACTGGTCTTTACTCGTCCTCATTCGGGGTAGCTGTAATTTATTTAATGGAAATCTCTTTTCGCTTACTAATATCTCTACCGTGCCCACAACGGTGGTGATTCTTAAAGTGGTATTATTGCAATTATTCCTTGTTGGCCACTTTTAACAAATTGTGAAAACAATCAGCATTCGCAATTAAAAAGCATTCTTACTACCTTCTTTCTCCTAGACAATTTCTTTAAGCCATGTCCCTTAATTAACCGATTCCAATTTTCCAAAATTGGCTCGAAAGATTGAAAGCCCTGTAGGTAAAAGATCAGCCATTTGAACTATTGCACCCAGTTGGTATAAAATTGTGATGGTAAAATTTGATATTGTTACGAAATTTACCCAAAGCCGACCCTGTTTCATCTCAGTACGACAACAAACGCTTTGAGATAAAAAAAAACGGTTCGAAAAGACTCGGCAGCGGAAGGAGTGATGATGATTTTTACTGGAGAATTCGACGCTGGTATTATAAAGAACACCACGATCGCAGTTCAGTTATACCGCGACGACTAGCGTATATGAGATTGTTATTGTATTTGAATCAGCTGTTTTAATGTAAATAAAGTTCTAGAAAAGTGAAAGTGAATATTAGTTTTATAGTTTTAAATTGAACCCACGGACTTTACAACATTTGGTGATCAGAAGTAAAGGATTAAGTGCGGTTAAAATCCTAATTTGATTTATGGAAACCCGTAGTATGGACGAAACTACCAAAAAAATAGTCAAGCAGGTTACAGAGGGACTGGACGAAAAAATTGCACAGATTATAGAAAAACGTGACAAGAAGGAAAAACAACATCAAGAAGAAATTCAACAAAGGTTAGTAAAATCTTTTGATGAAAAACGTAAAATAGAATTAGAAAATCTTGTCACTACGATGAAAAGCGAACAACAAAATCTTGTTTCCACGATGGAAGAAAAACAACAAAATCTTGTTTCCACGATGGAAGAAAAACAACAAAATCTAGTTTCCACGATGAAAAGTGAACAACATAATTTAATTGAAGGATTATTCTCGAAATTTGAAGAAAAACGACAAAATGAATTTAAAATAACTGAAGAAAAAAGACAAATGCAATTTGAACAACTAATGCAAATAGTAAGACAAGTTAATGAAACAGTTAATGAAAGAATGCAAATAGTTGAGTCAGATATAAAAGAGATAAATGATGATATTAAGACCATAAAAAATACCGTGGACACTCTTGAAACAAAAGTAGATGACCTCGATTCCATCCAAAGCCAGCTAAAAGTTGAAATTAGTTCAATTCAAAACACAGTTCAAGACCAAATCAGTGCCATCCAAGATAAGGTAGAAACAGAAATTAAAAAAATGCAACAGGACTTACAGCGAGGAAAATACCAGAACACCGTGAGTATCAGAGGTTCCGTTAGTAAACCACCTACATTTGATGGCAGTTCATCTTGGCCCATGTATAAACGGCAATTTGAGGCCGTGGCTAAAGCTAATGGATGGGATAACCAAGAAAAATCTACTTCTCTGGTAATTTCGTTAAGAGGTCCGGCCCTAGAACTCCTCTAAAACATTCCAGTTGATGAACAAGGCAATTTCGACAAGATTATCGCCATCCTAGACAAACAATACGACAATCAATCCTTGAGCCAGGTATATCAAGTACAACTGAGTGGAAAAACGCAAAAATCCGGTGAAAGCCTCCAAGAATTCGAAGCAGAGATTAGACGGTTAGTTCACTTGTCCTACCCAGACCTGCCAGAGGAAACGAAAGACCAGCTGGCCACATAGAGTTTCATAAACGGCATCAGAGATGTGGAAGTACAGCGAAATCTAAGACTAAGTGGCGTCAAGAAAAGTAATGAAGCTCTACTTCGGGCTTTGGAAGTAGAGGCCGTCATGAACATGTCCAAGCCGAGGGTCCGAGCAGTTTCCTTTAACCAGGAAGACTCAGAGTCACCATTTCAAGCGCTGCTGGCTAGTCTGAACAAAATATTAGAACGGTCACAAAGAACTGGCCCCAGAGGGGCATGTTACCGCTGCGGACGGACAGGACACTTCCAACATGACTGCCGAGTAAGGCTACCGGAAAGATCACCAACCAGGGGTTGCCAAAAAACCGACCTTACCAACTAGGAAAACTCCAACCAGTCAGCATAAGGGGGCGAATGCTGACTCACCCTCCACCAGCCCCCAGGACAGTATCCATCCGGGGATTTTGCCGAGATAGCGAAAGCCTAGTCATCAGAAGTTACCATCACCATCGACACCGCTGTGTCCATTGCCAAGTCCAGGGTTTTGAGAGTATCAGAAATTCGGCCAGTTACCAATAACATCCAGCTCAGAACAGTCACCGGCGAGTCCATGTCAATACAGGGTGAGGCAGAGGTCGTGCTACAGATAGGGGACAACATGATCCGGCATAGGGTCCTGGTAGCGAATATTGAGGATGATTTTATACTGGGAATGGACCTAATTAGCCAGCATGGATTTATGTTCGACCCGAGATATGATGTTCTTCGGTTCCTAAATGAGGAATTTGTATTGAAACGGCCCGTCAACAGTTCAGTCACTTCCATAAAAATTGTGGCAAAGTCTTCATCTAGAATTCCCGGTCGAACGGAACAGATCATTCATGGGCAGCTAGCCAGCAATCCTGGGAGATGCGTTGGAATGGTGGAGCCCTTACACTCAATTCATGACTTCTTAGTTGGACGGGCTATAGTTAAAACCGGACGAGATATACCAATCAGAGTCCTGAATTTGTCCAACAATGACATCAGAATTGCCAATGGTCAAGAGATAGCTTGTTTCGAGCCAGTAGAGACCATCATCAATTGTGAAGAAGAGTACCAGACGTCGGTGAAGGAGACAGGGCCCAGTAAAGAGTTCCTACAACAGTTTGCTGACCATTTGACACACCTGACACCAGAAAACCAGAAGAAAGTCAAGCAATTTATCACAAAGCCCTGGCAAATTTTTAACAGTCAAGATGGAACCACCGGTCTCACCAACATCATCCAGCATCGAATAGATACCGGAAAGGCTCAACCCATCAGAATACCACCTAGACGACTACCATTGGGGCAATAACAGGCAGTCGAGGAAAACATTGAGTCCATGTTACAAAATGGAGTTATTGAGCCATCCATCAGCCCATGGTCTGCTCTCGTCGTGCTAGTTAAAAAGAAGGATGGAACCATCCGATTTTGCGTGGATTACAGAAAGCTGAATGATGTCACGAAGAAAGACAGCTATCCACTACCCCGAATCGATGACACTTTGACCACACTAGCAGGCTCCCGTTGGTTCTCCACACTAGACCTAAAAAGTGGATATTGGCAGGTTGGTCTACACGCAAACGACAGAGAGAAGACAGCGTTCTCCACCAGTAAAGGGCTGTTTCAGTTCACGGTCATGCCCTTTGGGTTATGTAATGCACCCGCTACATTTGAGAGGCTAATGGAGTATGTACTGAGCGGGTTAACATGGAGGACGTGCTTAGTATACCTCGACGACATTCTAGTCATGGGCCAGACATTCGACGACCATCTGAAGAACCTGGGCGAAGTATTCTCCAGAATTAATAACGCCAACCTGAGACTCAACCCGAAGAAG
Organism: Octodonta nipae; assembly: GCA_034190945.1. NCBI lineage: Eukaryota > Metazoa > Arthropoda > Insecta > Coleoptera > Chrysomelidae > Octodonta > Octodonta nipae. The sequence goes on along the minus strand of CM067221.1, from coordinate 39,515,047 downwards.
TGTTCTTTGTTCCAAAAAGAAGTAGAGTTTTTGGGCCACGTCGTTTCCGAGTCAGGAATCCGCACTAAGGAGGACAAGATAGAAGCGATCCCTGATTGGCCAGTCCCGAGAGACAAGCATGAACTCCGAAGCTTCTTGGGCCTCTGTTCATATTACCGGCGTTTTGTTGAGGGATTTGCCACCATTGCCGCCCCTCTACATCGGCAGACCACAGAGAAGGAGACCTTCCGTTGGAATCAGGATTGCGAAACATCTTTCAGACGACTGAAGGCAGCACTATGTTCCAGCCCAATCCTAGCCTTTCCTACACAGTCCGGCAAGTTCATCTTAGACACCGACGCCAGCAACACCGGTTTGGGGGCCGTCCTATCCCAGGTGCAAGATGGTGAAGAGAGGGTGATCGAGTACTACAGCCGTGAATTCTCGAAACCAGAAACAAATTATTGCGTCACCAGAAAAGAACTTCTTGCAATAATAAAAGCTGTAGACAATTTCCACAAATACCTCTATGGTCGCCATTTCTTAATCCGAACAGATCATGCCGCACTCAAATGGCTGCTGGACATGAAGACACCGGAAGGACAACTGGCCAGATGGATGGAGAAATTACAGCAATACGACTTCAAGGTGGAACACCGTGCCGGCCGTTTGCAAAATAATGCCGATGCCCTATCCAGAAGACCCTGTAGAACGGAATGCGGACATTGTCTGAGGATGGAACAGCGAGAGGGTATCCCCATCAGGCAGATCCGAGTGCAGGTCAATGAAGATTGGACAACGGAACAGTGTATCCAGGACCAAATGGCTGATCCAGACATCGAACCACCTTTGTCACTCAAAACAAGAGGAGCACCCAGGCCACGATGGGACGAGGTAGCTAGATACTCCGGCGTGCTGATGTCGTTATGGGCTCAATGGGACTCTCTAAGAGTAGACAATGGAATGCTCAAGGGAGTTTGGAAAAGCGCTGATGGACGAGAAACCAAGTCCCAACTGGTAGTTCCGAAGAAAAAGGTACATGATGGAATTACCGGAGGCCACCTGGGCATGAATAAAACCCTAGACAAAGTTCGCCAGCTGTACTTTTGGGTGAATTACTTCGGAGACGTCAGAGCTTGGTGCCGCACATGTGCCACCTGTGCGGCCAGCAAGGGCCCGAAAACCCGGACCAAGGGCAGAATGCAGCAATACAATGTGGGCGTCCCATTTGAGAGAATTGCCATCGATGTCGCCGGTCCGTTTCCCGAGTCTGAGAGGGGCCTGAGGCATATGCGATACCCAACCAAGAGGCAACCACGGTAGCGACGGTGCTAGTAGAACAACTATTCAGCAGGTTTGGCGTCCCGATGGAGTTACATTCAGACCAGGGGCGTAACTTCGAATCGAATGTATTCCAGAAGGTCTGCACGATGTTGGGGATCAGGAAAACGAGAACAACACCATTACACCCACAGTCAGACGGAATGGTGGAAAGATTCAACAGGACCTTGGAACAACACCTATCCAAGGTCGTCAGCAATAACCAGCTTGATTGAGATGAGCATATTCCCCTATTCCTGTTGGCATATCGCTCTGCCGTACATAATAGTACAGGCCTGACCCCAGCCAGGGTCCTATTCGGAAAGGAGCTGCGATTACCATGCGACTTGGCATTTGGCTCCCCCGAAGAACCTCCCCAAGACATCGACGATTATGCCGACCAGCTCCGACATAATCGGGACGATCAGAATTAACCTCAAGGCCAATTCAGGGGGGGGGACAAAGCTGTCTGTAGTGTTACGAACGAGGTGGTCAAGAGGCTGAATGACGTCGTCTACCGGATCCGTCGACCCCAAGGCTCATTAATCGACTCGCTTCCTACCATGGAGAGGATGTTTTTGATCGGGACATGAGTATTAAAGGGGGGCAGTGTTACGAAATTTACCGACCCTGTTTCAATACGACAACAAACGCTTCGGTTCTCGAAAAGACTCGGCAGCGGAAGGAGTGATGATGATTTTACTGGAGAATTCGACGCTGGTATTATAAAGGAAGTACACCACGATCGCAGTTCAGTTATACCGCGACAACTAGCGTATATGGGATTGTTATTGTATTTGAATCAGCTGTTTTAATGTAAATAAAGTTCTAGAAAAGTGAAAGTGAATTTTTTAAATTGAACCAACCCACGGACTTTACAACAATATGAACAAACTAAATTAGATCCAGTTCTACCTTTGACAAGTTATTTATATTTGAAACTTTCATATTCCAACAAATTTCTGGATCAAATCCCATAAAATTTTACCATTCGACCGAGAACAAAAAAAAAGTTGAAAGAGATCAGACCAGAAAAGATATACCGATATCTAAATTGTTAACGACCAGAAACAATCATATAGAATTTTATTGAAGCCAATATCGTTTTAATTGACTGACTGATATCAGTTTTTCCATTTCTATATCGTTAGTACAACTATTCCCTGCATATTTTAATAAATTATCATCCCCGACCATTTTAATTTGTAATTTGTAATCCGTAATGTAACAATGCGGATTACATTGAAATACGAACTGCTGTGAAAACATTCATTAACCACCGCCGATAATTTCATGTTTTATTTGGCATTTAAAATAAAATAAATCTGGTGATACGTAGTATTTCGGTAATATTAACTTTATAAATATTCAGTTCAGTGACAAATTGGCGTAACAGGGAATAACCGAGCAATGAAAATTTTTCGTTGGTTAATAATTATGGAGATATTATCAACTAAACTCCAACTAAACAAATTATTTATTTTTTTAAACAAGAAAAGCTCAACATCAGTCCGAAGTATATTCATCAAAAACTTTACCTAGTTTTTATTTTTAGGTATCAAAATCATGTACTATTTTTACACGCAATAACTGGCTGCGGTCCGATATCTGCATTTATAGGAGACGAAAAACAACAGTTTTCCGGATGTTTGAAAAACAAGATTTAGTTCAATCTGCTGAAGTTTTTAAAAACAGTAATTTTACTCGAAAAGATGTTGTCACCAACGAAATTAGCTTTCTTCCTGCTATGTACTGAGCTTCTAAACAACTACTTGTTGAGATAAGTTGCGATACGCGTGTTTCGTTAAAAATATTCGAAACAAAAGCAAGTACAGTTAGCTTCTCTTCCTTCAACCTCAGTTACTGCTCATCGACATCTTTTTCGGGTATATTACAAGTTCAAGTGTGGCTTGGTAATCAGCTGGACCCTAAAGACTGGGGTTGGAAATTGGCCGTTGTCAAGGCCGGTCCTGCTGTAATGTTGAGTCACCAATTATAGAGGACTCCTATGACTCCTATGAAACCAACGAGGAATCGCTATTGGGGGAATCTACTTGCACCCAAAGTGAAGAAGAAGAAGAAGAAGATCAAGAAGAAGCAGAGGAGGAGCAGAAGTATTCGAAAATGATGATTCAGATGAATAATTTTATTGACTTTTTTACACAAATATTAATACATTTTTTGTAGAGAATTTTAAGATCTACAGGTAATTTTGTGAGGAACCTCACCGTTTAGCTGAAAATGGCGAAAAACTCATTTTTTCACCTTTAACCTCCAGCCAATTTTTTTCCGACCGAACGATGAGGACTTTTGAGCTTTCTTTTATAATTGTATTTTGAGCAATTTTACCAAATTACAGCTTCTTTTGAATTTTTGTAATTTCGAATGTGTAAACTAACCGGATTATGATGGCATGAAAATTTGAATATTCTTTTTTATTCAGGAACAGAAAGTTTTTTGAGTTTGCTTATTGAATATACCTTAACGTCGTACAAGTGGAACCGTAAAACAACAAAACAGAAATTATTATCGTTTGCGAAATAATATTTTACTTAATTATAATGGTAGTGAGCTATTTTGTATAAGTACACAAAAAAGTGTATTATAGTAGAAAAAGTGTCGGAAATATGCAAATTGATATAGGAATATTATCTTCAAAATTTTAAACAATGATTTTGGTCGAATTTCGGACACTGGGCGACCGATAGTAAAAACAAAAACGCGTCTTTATTTGTTAGTATAAATATTACATATATCTATACAAAATAGGAGTACCTAGAAGGAATATGGGGATTTAAAGCTCCCGAAAGTGAGTAACACATCATTCCCTGCATCTGTAATTACAGTTACTACTAAGTAGAATTTAAAGGGTACGTGGCAGAAGAGTCACTGGCGATTTTTTTAAAAAAATTTCAATTTTTGTTGCTAAAGGTAAATGCTAAACTATTATTTGAAAAAACATAATTTATGGAGTTTTATTAGATTTGTAAATGCTAATATATTTGTTATCAATTTAATTAGTTATTGAACAATTTGCTATAAACAGTTGAAAATTTATATTAAATGGCTTATTGATTAATAATTAAAAACAACAATGAATATTTTTGTATAGAACTTTTTTTGAAAACCGTAAACATATTTTTTATTTTTTCGTACGCTATATAAAAGTGATTGAAGAGTAATTGTTTAAAGTTAATATTAAACAACTATTTAAATATCATTATTTATGTGACTATTTCAGATTCGGGAATTCTAATGTTTTTGTTTTTTTTTAATATAATTATTGAACAATTTGCTGTAATCAGTTGAAAATTCCTATTAAATGGCTTATTAATTAATAATTAAAAACAACAACAGTCTACAATTCTGCATGGATGTTTTTTTATTTTTCTGACTTTTAAATGTAAATGCAATGCACTATTGAAGACCAGAATATATACAGGGTATTCCATCTCAAACGAGCCACCTTCAATATCTTGGTTATTATCAAAACTATTGCAATAAGGAAAAACAGGTCGATTTTTGTTTTGAGGGGGAATTTTTTTGAGGTGAATTAGTGCTTGCGCGCATTCAACATAAACAGGTCAATTCAATGACCTTGAGATTTGAGATAGGGAAAATAGGTGTTGTCATATATTATTTGACAGCCCTTTTTACGGACTATACCGTCGTAATATTTTTTTTATTGCAATTTCTGTACATGTAATAATAAAAGAGTATAAAAAAACGAATTTACATTACAACACAATGTCCTCGAAAGCAAATGTTAAAAGTCTTTTCCATTGACTTCCATACAATAGTACAACCTTGACTAAAATCCGTCTCTTACACTCCGAGATAATTCGTTGACGTAGTTCGTCCAAATTCTCAGGCAAAGTCATAAAAATTTTGAATTTAACAGGTCCCCATAAAAGTTCAAAGGGTTCAGATCAGGTGATCGGGCAGGCAATTCTATAGGACCTCTTCAATCTAGCGACCAGGGTATTCCAAATCGAGGTATTGACGAACTGGTGCGGCGTAATGAGGATGAGCTCCATCTTGTTGGAAATCAATTGCTCTTCATTTAGTAGAGATCATTTTCTAATTTTTCTATTATCAATGCATTAATTTCATTTTCCAATATATTGTGATCAATTTCACCATTTAAATTACCAAGAATAAACAGGGATCCAACTTAGATGATTTCCCAAAATCCCTGCCCAAACCTTTAGTTTTACCGGATGTTGACTATGAGCTTCTCGCAAATAAATGAGGATTTGTATCGCTCCAAAATCTACAGTTATATCGGTTAACCTCCCCATGAAGTGAAATAGTGCACTCATCCGAAAAGTAAACATACAAGAAATTTTGGTTTTTGATCATACGCTGGGTCAAAATTTCGAAAAACTCTTACCTTTCTTGCCTTCGATCCCAATCATCCTCATTCAATTCATGACGTAATTTAATTTTGTACGGATGGAATTTGTAGTTACGCAAAATTCTAAAAACGTTAGTTCTGTTAATACTGGAAGCTGCAGAGATTTGCTGGACAGACTGCGTGCTTGGTATAAGTTGGACATCGCCCAATGTAGCCACAGCTAGCCCTTCATCATTTACAATTCCAATGGGACCTCTTTTTTTATTCATTACTGAGCCTGTCCTCAACAAATTTTAAAATCAACTCCAATACGTATTTATGAGGATGGTTTTGGAAAAAAAAGCGTTGTAGCAGATCGATCACAATTTTGATTTTTTTAATAAAGACTTACCAGCTCAACACGTTCTTGAAATGTGTATACCATATATCTTTTAAATTTTCAACAAATCAGTAAAGTAATAACTTGACAGATAAATGTACAATGCTTCAAATGATCGGATAAAGATCAGAACAGATAAACAAACTTGCTGTGAATATCAGCAAAAAATAATGTAAAATAAATTAATGTTTACATTTAATGTTTTTCTTGTATTGTGCGTTATTACAGGGTGCGGCAGTGAAACAGGATGGTTTAAGGGCGTACTATAAAAGAACTCTTTATTAATACTTTTCCATGCAGTAAAAACTTTTAATTCAATAATCCGGTTTTACTACTAGGTCCGTTAGGTTTTCTCTTACATAAAAAGGAATTGCAATATATTTTTTTTATTATGACGGTATAGTCTGTAAAAACGGCTATCAAAAAAAAAAGATTTCTCTATAAAAAATTATAGCAACAAAAATTGCATTACAAAATACAGTTTTGAACAATACAAAGTACTTTTAAGCAACCAATTTTTGTTTCCATTATTTTATAAACGGGACTAAACAGTTTTATTTATATAGTATTCACTGATTACAAAAATCAAAAATCTAAACATTTTATCGTTGGTTTATTTTATTTTTTAATTTAATTTATAAAGAAACTAAAATATCTAGGTTTACAGTTTTATAGACTAGAAAGGAAATTAAAAAGTGCCAAGAAATTGGAAATTTGGAAACGCTCTCAAGTATTGTGAGAGGAATTCATGCCGATATTTTGTGGAAAGCAAAAGGTTGTTTGTTGGCGCCTCGAGAGCGGCGGTTAGCTATCGAAATTCCTCAAGTGTTAAAGAATCCATCTAGAGCCTTCTGAGAAGAAATATATAAATACCGGGAGCTGACGAAAGCATTTACTGTGTATTCGGTTGCCGTCTATTAAACAGCAGGTGTTCAAGATAAATTGTAAATAGTTGTGTGAATATAAAATTAGTGGATATAAATTATAATAAGTTCGACTGAGTGATAAAATAAATCCAAGAACCCAGAGGAACGCTACAGACATTTTGCAAATGTTGCATACCAAATTCTAAAAAGGATCAACGATGTTGTCTACAGAATAAGGAAGCTGAGGAAAACCAAAGGTGGTACATTTCAGTAGGTAAAACCCTTATGCCCGAAATCATGACATCCAAGTTGATCAAGCCCAAGTCCGCAGCATCCAACCACCCAATGACGAGATGACCTTCGAACAGGTTACGGCACTGTACTGGGATGAACAGAAAGTGCATGACATGACCAGGGAGGAACATCGAGACCTGTTTGAGGTGCCCATATAATATTCCCTGGTTCATTGCATGGCTTGAAGGTCTCCGGATGTCTAGAGGAATTGCCAAAGTGTTTGCAAAGATGTACGGCCAGTTCCAGACGCGAAGCGAGCATGGTGTGAAGGTGGGGATAGTCCTTCATCTCGAAGATAAATACCAGTCGTTGGTACCAGAAACATCTCCTATTTGCTAACCAAAAATGTTTCACAGGACAGGCCAACATATATCGATCTTTGAGTGACTCTGGTAGAGTTGAGACCTACAATGATAGAGCAATACCCGATAAAATCGGCGGACCTAAATATAGCCTGTGGGTTGAATGGATTGATTTGGAGGGTGGTGAGAAATATGATGGAAACTACTTCTCGATTCAGAGGAATCGACATCCTAGTATGCTGTCTCAATATTCGCAGCCCAGATTAGAAGACAGTCGACTGAAACTTTCACCGAACGTCCCGTTGTCGAAATGGAGAGTCTTGCAAATATCGCCATGCCATTAAGCATTCTGGGACATTTCGTGTCAAAATTGTCCTAAGGAGGGGGAAATGTGATATTCGGTTGCCATCTAGTAAACAGCAGGTATTCAAAATAAATCGTATATAGTTATATGAATATAAAATTAGTGGAAAATAAGTTCGACTAAGTGTTTAAATAAAATTCAGAACGCAAAGTATGAAATAAAAACCTTACAGTATTTATTTACTTCAAAATTGCAAGGTTTTTAATATCGATTTTTTAATTAGATGTTAAAATCAATTATTTCAAACAAGCGTAAATAATTAGCAAGTTGCAGTCAATGAGTGATCATTGTTCAAGTCATGTATCGAAATTTTATCTCAATTTTTTCGTTTCTTGGTATTGACATTATTAGTTTCCTTTATTGAATATCCCAGTCGTTTAAATCGCATTATAGTTACTTTGCTCTATTGAGCACTATGTTTTTGTAAAAAAATATCTAGCCCTTAAGAATCTTTATTTAAAACCTGCATTGGTTTTGAGATATTCACGTACGAATTTTTACTAAAATGTTAATTAATTACACTTTATTTTGAGAAATGCCTCCGTATGAAAAATGTGGTTCGGTCTGGTTTAATCCTAAAAATAGTTTGTATGATTATTGTATGTAAATTTTCTAAGAAATCCCAATTAACTTCATGTAATAAAGGAAAAAGAAAAATTAAGAATTTATCAGCAAAGTCACCTGATCAAAAACGATATGAAATTTTTTGTGACGTAGAAATCGTAATTTGCACATAGAGGTAATACTTGAGGTAGATTGCGTGAGATAAAGGAGCGTGGACAAGTGGAACCGTGGCAGCGGTAGACCGAGAAAGGAAATCGAGCAGGACGTATTTGTGTCTTTCCTAGTGCTGCAAGCAATAGCAATATGTCGCTTGAGTGAGGCATAAACAACTACCAATTAGAAGCGAGTTTGACAGGGTTAGATCCGTCCACCTGTAATTTTTTTCTCTATCTCAGTGCGGCATCTGACGTACACTACACTTTAGTATTAGCTCTACGAATTTGCATAATCTATTCTGCAAGAATTCGTTCTGTGCATACAAAAATGATCTAAAGTCATATATCAGTTCTGGTGTCTTCGAGAAATCAACGCTTTGGGGTGATAAAGTATTTGTGAGGATTTAATTTAATTAAGTAGATATCTATAACTCAATCATTTACTTGTATAATACAGAAAGTATATTATGTTTACTTACATCAAAATGGTATTCATTGAAATAAAGTGTATAATTGATCTTGATATATTCGAGTTTAAAACCTTTCATTTCATGAAATATATACTAACAAGTTTTCTGAAGGTTATGCAGAATTATTTGTGCCTAGGGCAGTAAACACCATTTATAACAAACCCGTTATACCATTAAATAAACATTTAAATAAATCAGTTATGTTACTGACTGGTTACAGGTGTATGATTTACTCACAGTACCAACACAGTCGTCACAGAACAATACAATGAGGAAACAAAGTGTTCAAGGCTACGTTTGTTGGGTCATAAAAAATACAGCTTTTATGTGGTCTTAATGTTTATCAGAATTTAATTCTCTTTTTTTTTAATTATGGAAACAGACAAATAATAAACATTCTGCGAGCTTTTTACAACATTATTGCAAATTTTTGATGGTTTGCAAAGAAAAACAGTCAAATACCGAACTGTTTCTCCATGTCATTTTGACCCAAACAGCCATAGAATTCGCAAAAGGCGAAATGGAAATCTTCAAGATCTTACCCTCTTTTTGAAGAATATTTTAATAGAAATATGATATTCTGAAAGGTATCTGTCACAAATACGGAACGTAGCTTCTCTCAAATTTTCGCCATTAGCTTATAAAACCCTGCATAATGACAACAATTTATCGAACGTTTCCCAACTTTGTTGAAAGCAAAAATTGCTTTTCTTGTTAAAACTGATGCCTCTATAACTTCAGGAAGCCTTTAAACGTTGTATAAATATTAATGAAGCCTGCATAGAAAGACAACCAAGAATTTATGGCACATCTAATGTGGCGCAATTATCGGAAAACGTTTTTCTGGAGACACCGTCCAATAAAATTTACTTAGACGGCAAGATTTTATAGTGATGAGAAAGTAAGTAGTGAAGGGTCGGGTGGATTTTTTTCGAGGGACTCGATGTTAGTTTAAGGCACAGGGTAGAGGGTGAATCAATTGCGGATACATAGCGGGTCGAGGCACTCACGCAAACACATAAAGCACACGTCGTGCGTCACATGGGAGAAATTAGAGGTCGCAAAGGCCATAAGAAACACCGAATTTACGAGCGGGTACGACGTCGAGTCTGTTTTAGCGCTCTGCTAACCGCACTGCACCCTGCCTTCTAGCTTTGCCTCTGCCTTATCCAGCCATTCCTGACTCTTCCTTGTTTATTGCAACCCCGTTGTCTATCTAACTACTATGCCACCTTTTGCCATGCCGGCAGGAGGAACATACTTTCGACTAAATACATTACCCCTACGAAAGTCTGTCTTGAAGTCTATAATTTAATGGAGTTTCAAACAAGTTCAACAATTTTACCTGCGACTCCGGAAAGTTGTAGCATTCGTTGACTATAACGAGATGGTAGTAACTTTCGTTTTCTCACTTACGAAATATCTCCACAGAATTGTATTCAATATTTTTTAAATAATCTTTATACGAGGATGAGTTGGTGGATTGCCGGCATTTCCCTACCTAGATAATATTTCTGTTTTCCTCTATCTTGGTTAAAATTACAATATATAGGTTATGTTTTACGCTATGTCATTCTTAAACGCGACATTCGTGATGCGAGCGGTGCAGAAATCGCATGCAGTTTGCGGCAATTGCGATATTTTGCGGCGTTTAGTGACAGAAGTTCGTCCGAGGTCAATACCATTACATTTATTTTGCAGTAGCACAAACTTTGCATACTTCACTGATAATGCGGAAGAGGGCGCTAACAATAAGGAAATTGTCGTTTTGATGTATTTACAGGGGTGTTGATAACGGTCTTTCATTTTGATTCATTTGAAGTCAATTTCAGAGATAACCTTAATTTTTAGGAAAAAAATCCCAGTGCCACCACTACATAAAATTTCGAAATTCTATCAAAAATTTCGAAATTTTATCAGCTATATTTAAGACAGTAAAGGCTATTTTTTTCTTATAAATTTTCTCAGGAAACTATGAGGCGCAGACATAGAAGTGGTTATAAAACATACCTTAATATTTTGAGTTTTCAACGAATTCATCCTAAAAATTATGCAATTCCATTTAAAATAACATAGTTATAAACAAGCACTAGTTTAACTGGAAGTGACCAACAGTTTGAAATTAATTTAGTGATAAAGAAGCATTCTGAAAAACACAGTCAACAAAAAATTTCAGCATTCTCATGATTTCAATGTTGGGCCAACCTGTAGATGACATATAAACATATGAAAATAGTTTCATGAAAAATTATCAAAATCAATATCATTACATTTATTTATTGCCTCTAAAAACTCTGATTTATCTACCAGAGAATTAAACAATCAAGTGGAATCGTTTATTTTTTAAGTTACAAATATACAATCAATGAAGCTATCTCTAGTGTTAAATGAAGAATATTCAATCTTTAAAACATCTATCTTGTAGCTAAAATTGATTGCTACTCTTGAAAAACATTATAACCCTTTACAGTGGAGTTGAATAAAATTATCTTTACATCTAAATTCAATGGATTATCACAAAAAGGAACATAATTTTAATTACGCAGTGTAAAATAAACATCACTTGTTTGAAATAGTATAACCCCCAATGTAGTTCTTATTAAGTAGAATATATGAAAACAAACTTTGCATTTAGTTATTATATTTCCTTTTCTTTATCAATTATATCCAAAGTATTTGTTACCAATTACAATAAATTAGATTTGAATCTTTTAGACTGAAATGTTTATATTTGAATAAAGTATGAGTTTTGTAAAATAAAATACATCTATATGTTCTGCAGATTTTTTTTAATTTTGTTGAGCTGTATCTAACGATACATCACTGTGGCTTGAAGCTTCTCACAATTTCAATCATTATTTTGGCATATTCAACCTAAATTTATAAATAATAAACATAACTTTTGTATACTCTCTTCGAGGTGTTTTCGTACGCAAGACAATATAGTGTTGTAAAGTCCGTGGGTTCAATTTAATATTATAAAACTAATATTCACTTTCACTTTTCTAGAAACTTTTATTTAAATCGAATATACAAGAGCTGATTCAAATATCACAATAACAATTTTACATATAAACTCTTCGCTCCATTAACTGAACTCGCGATCGTCGCCTGCTTCCTTTATAAAACAAGCGTCGAATTCTCCAGTAAAATCAGTCATCACTCCTACAGCTGTCGAGTCATTTCGAGAACCATTTTTTTATCTCAAAGCGATTGTTGTCGTACTGAAATGAAACAGGGTCGGCTTTGGGTACATTTCGTAAAAATAGATAAAATATATATTGTTTCTGGTCAGGGAACCTTCATCAGTTGCGGTTCGCACAACAGAGTGTCCTATCGAACACTTATTTGCATTTGATACATGTCAGGAAATTTGTAGATACGAGATGTAAAGACCGACATCTAGGATATTCGGCAAATCTAGCACACAGGTTATTAACAGCAATTACACAGAACGGATCGAGATTCAGAACCACTGTGTGATAGTTTCCTCGAAAATCCTAGATGCCGGTCCTTACATCTAGTGTCTACAAATTACTTTTGTAATTATTTGGTGATTACTTAACTTGCCTATTTCTCCTGAATCTGTATTAAAGTACTTCCTAGTTTTTGTTTATAAACTGCCTGTTAACAAGAAATACATCTAATAATATTAACGTTTAAAAACTAAGAAACCTTGTGACACTTTGATTCTCAATATACTGTGCTTGCCACTGTATTTACCTGGTGTGAGTGGAGTTATTGGAATCGTCCGTGACACAAAAAATAAAATTTGTTTAACAATAACTCACTTGAACACACACATCTTTTCAATCACTTCTAGTGAATTAACGGAGTGAAGTCAACGATTTCCGTAACAATTGTTAAGTTAGTTAATGTAAGTTCTTTGGGTTCTGAGGAATAAATCCGAATTACTTAAAGTTATTGGGCTAATGAGATAATCAATATGATGTAATATGTCTCAAATATGGCTGTGAGCTACTTTATGGATTACTGTTTATGTAGAAGAAGGCCCGCTCAACCATTCACTTCGTACTGCTTTGTAATATAAATTGAAATTAACCCTCGCGCTTTATTTCCTTATACCAAGTGCCATCTTTTGGCCAGTTAGCGTACTATGCAAAGTTTACGTCTGCTTTTAAAAGCGTCGTTGGCCATCTCCTTAATAAACCCTGGCGACGGCGAATGTCAGATACGTCAGTTATGGTTACTCTGAGTTTACTAATCAATTCATTATTGAAATGGATAATTTTAAACAAAATTAGAAAAAGAGAAAATCTGTACATGTTTCTGATAATTTCGCCATTTGTATCCGCCTAAGTAATTAGACAAAAATATCTTTCGACAATGTACCCATATGAATGTTTCAAGCTATTATTGATTAATACTACTTTTTGTAAGCCTTAAAATAAGATAAGACAGTGATATTAATTTTTCTTAATTATTATCAAAGTAAGAGCACAACTACTAATAAAATAAATGATAATTATTAATGAGGTAAGTTTTTCGATTTTTTTTTGCTTCAACTTGAATGACAGTTAAACGATTCGCTTTTTCACCATAATATTCAGTATCTGCTTTCATAATTGAGGTATGCCAAGTTTTTAAGAAATTTCTCCAGAAACATATGTCATTACCAGATATTTAAAACTCTCAAAGCATTGCTGAATGAATGTTCGAAAATGGCAGCTTTCGAAATTGGGTCGGCAGTATTGAAGAAAAGCACATCGCTACATTTTATAAGAACCAACAGCATTTTACTATGCAGCACTTGTATATTGTTTTGAAAGCATATGGAAAGGACAGCGAGATGGCAATATGTCCCATGTCAGTTATTATTGGTAAGCTCATGAATGAAGACATTGGTTTGCAGAAATATGTAATATGTAAATTAGCAAATTCAAATGTGGAGTTTCCTTTTGTGTCTATGGCCTTCTCTCTCCTCAGGTTTGCAACCAATCCAACATGTGTGGGATATGATTGAAATTCGTCTGGGTTAGATAATAATCCACAGACCAAATAATCTAGTTGACCTTCAGCACTGTACTGACGAAGCTGTCTCAATATACAATATATTATTTAGTTTTAAGCATGCATCTTCTTACCGTACAAGAAACAGCCGAGGACCTACGCAATGCTAAATAAATGTGTAAATTTTAACCGAAACAAAAACAATGGATTAAGTTTTTAATTAGTCTGCATAAATGTTTTTATATGTATTCTGCAATTACTAAAATAATGTTTAACTCGCTCGAATAGTATTATAATGTATTCTATTATTCAATGATGTGAGACAACTTTTTTCATAAAATTGGAAAAAAATAAAATAAAATTTGTTGCAAGCGCCCTAGCGAATATTAAATAAATAAAATCAGCATTTGGTAAATGTTGTTGCTAGTTCGAAATTAATTCCTAAAAGAATGAAATTAAATGAAAATAATGCTAACTAACCTACTTCAAAAAGCAGGAGGTTCTCAATACGTTTGTTTAAATATATGTGTGCTTAAGTTCAAATCATATGGATTTTTTTTATTATTAGGTATTAAAAAAAATTTAAATTTGCAATTTACAATTTCATTGCATATTTTAAAACCATTGACAACGAAGTCAGGATCGACTTTGAAATGTTACGGTTGGTATTTTCTTTCAATATACAGCTTTTTTAATTCAATTGTGGTGTTATTCCCAAGAAAACTTAAAAATAAAAAAGATCTTCTTCATAAACCTAAGTGGAAATATCACACGTTCTTTTAATTTGTCAAAAATTATGAAAAGTTGCTTAAAAGCAACGTATTTTTTTTGTCAATATCGACAACTTTTATGATCATATAAAAATGGAGGCTCATTTGCGGTAATATGTTGTGTGATGTTTATGGTGTTTTGAACATAAGTTGTCTTGCTCATTAAGTTCTAAACTGACCCTTTCATAAGGTATGAGAGGTTAAATTCCTGTACAGGGGCGGATCCAGACACGTGCTTCTGGGGGGGGGATTTCAAGCTTCAGTAGGGGCGATCCTGTACTAAATTTTCCAAAATAGAATTTTAAATCCATATTTCTTGGACTATTACATTCGAAATGGTCGTTATGTGGTTTAAACCCATAGAACTGACCTTCTTCTAGGCTCTTGGAGTTAAGATTACCTCGTTTTAATATTAAATTTACTAACTTTGAGGCTGTCTGTCATCTTAATTCGTATTGGATTTCGAAGATTTGTTACATTATCGTGAATCATAGTAAAGTAAGTACCTTCTTGACAGTTGTTGTATGGTGCACTTAACACATATGTTGTCGTACTCGATAAACTATTCGCACCATCCAGAGAACTTTTATTCTTGACTCTTCTAATATTTGTGGTACTGTGTTCTTTTTTCTAATCGTTTCATTTCTTGTCTTCCATTTAATTTGGCCATACACATTAAAAACTTTATAAAATAAATAAACATTTAAAAGAACAAAAAATGCAATAAAAAAATATCTTATCTATACACCAAAAAATAACCTCAAATAAGTTTTTGATAGTTAACAGCTAAACCTTATTCTATTCAATGTTTAGATATTATTTTTGGATTTTAGATAAGTTCTACTTATTCATCTTCATCTAATAAAACCTCCACAGGGAGAGTATTGTGTTCAACCCTTGATCCTTATTGTACTAGGGGTTAAATAATACAAAATTTCTTTAGTCCTATAGTATAACTGAAATAAACCAAATGAAATACTAAGTTGTGTATGGTATCTATAAACTAGTTAATACTCACTCCGGATTTAAGGCATAAGCTTGTTTAACAACTTTACAACACAAATCATTTCAAGAGCGTGTTTCACAACAATGGGCTTCACATAGGGCAAAAGAATAACTTTAAAATTCTTCAGGAGAAACATTATTTGAGAATTAATTAAACATTAATTCAATAGTTTAAGCATTTTTTGGGAAGTGACACCACAATTCAAGAATTTACTGTATATTTCCAAACGTTTCGAGGTCAAGTTCAGTCAATGGCAAAGAAAAGGTGAAAAAAGGTACAATTCTAAAATTATTGGACTTATGTCGTAACTAAGAGAATTTGGTAATATACAGGGTAGTACATTCATTTCTAAATATCTTATAATAATAAAGTTCCTTTCAAATTGAAAGGAAATTTTAGAATTTTTCACAGTTTCTTTGCCATTGACAACGAGGTCTGACATAGACCCCGAAACGTCTGAAAATATACAGTTATTTTGTGATTGCGGGGTTATTTCCCAAAATAGTGCTTTAACACTGACGATTTCTTAAATTTTAAACGTAAACTCCTTTCCTCATAAACCCATAACTAAACGCACTTAAAATCATTGTAGTATTTATGATTGGAAAAACTAACTAAATAATTTACAAATAACTATTGTAATGTTTTTATTTTCACACTTGGGTTCTGTTTAGTTCTTGGCTTTATTTAAAAACACAGTCCAACTCACTCTAATTTATTTCCACTACTAGAACACAATTTATATTCACCGTACTTTTTTCAATTTATGTCTACTTAAATATACGGCTGTCGAATACTGAATGAGTCCATCGCCAGCTGTCCGTGATTATATATTTCTCTCGGAATTATTCTAGTAAGTCAAAGAACCATCGGGAAACTTCTTTCACGTGGTCTGGAAGCTTCAAGGGAATTCGGTGATAGACAAACAATATTTCGGTTTCACAAAATATCGGAGGAATGCTGCTTACAGGAATTGGATGATCGCCTATAGCATCAGCCATCGGATGAATTCTATTAACAATATATACAGATCAGGCTGTCTCGCCATCTAGACCGGGAGTCTTAGGGTAAGTTATTTTTCTATCGTTTTTTGTTTTAATTTTAATTTACTTATTAACTAGTTTGAACGTCATATATATATATATATATATATATATATATATATATATATATATATATATGTATACATAAATATTACTAAAACTATCCCCTAGTTGTGTGCGTTTGGAATTTTTTGACGGTCATTATACAATAATAAACAACTGCATATATCAATTCATTTCCTTATAAAAGTATTTCTCATTTTCTTAAGAGTTTTAACAGATCTCAGTATAAGATTTATTGAACCTTCCAAGTAAATCATATTGGCGGTTAATCTGTACTAATCTTCGATCTGCAGGAAAGCAGTATCTCTTCTTACACCTTGCCAATCTGTTCGGTTGGTATCAACATAATGAGAATGTAATAGTGAAGTGAATCATATTAGAGGGTTATCATCCCTCCGTGTAACGGAACAATCTCGACGCAACCGAAGTGCCAAAATGGATTAGAAGTTAAAGGACTCATTGACTTCCGGATAATGTATGTGTTTGCAACTTATCCCAGATATAATAACTCGTACAGAAGGGATAATCTTGTAATATATGCTGAAGAATTAAATGGTTAATGACTGTTCAATGTTTTTGATTTTTGAAGCGATAGCTTCTTAACGGAGGCCCATACTTACAGATATAAGAAAATATTTTACGATAGTAGTGAAATGAAAAAATTAGACTTTGTTCTGAGATTTCGTTCCGACACTTCTTTGACCTTGAAATACCCATACAACTGAGTTTTCTATGTAATAACCAGATACTATATGTTAACAGTCTTTTCTTTTATATAAAACCAATAAATTGTTTTGTAAATAAATACATATAACATCCAATTATTATACATTACCAGGGGCGCGATTCTCGAACCATTCGACAGGTCTACTATACGACTTTCGACGTAAGTCGCATGACAAGTTGAGGTAAATGAAGTTTAACCCATGTATTGAACTTCATTTCTGTCAGATTTCATACGAGATACGTCCGAAGTCGAGTGGTAGAGCCGTCGAATGGTTTCAAGAATCGGGGCCCAGCCCAAACTTCGCCTTTTGTTCTAAAAAATATTATAATTCTGTTTGCTATATTTTAAATTAGAGACTAACGCACGTTAATAGCCAGAACATCACAAAAAGGGCAACGCTACCAGTTACCAACTTGTCATTACTTTGTGTGCTGACCAAATTCATATTATATCTAAACATTTTTCATTTGTGGTATTAGGTATTAACAAAAAAATACCTTGAATAGAAACCAAAGAAAAAGTTTTATTGTCTATTTGTGTATCAAATTTATTATTTATGAAATAATGTAAGTGTAATGGGATTTTGAACAGTAATCTTCTCAGGAAAAATATGTTCACATATAGCTAACTCCCAGAGCGACCCGTTGATCGCCAATTAAAATCCAATGGACGTCTTAAACCGCAACACCGAAATAACTACACTGAAGAAACCATTGATAGCGAACGGCTACATCTACAGTATTATAGGGAGAGCACTTACTCAAAAACCTAAATTAGAAAAAGATAACATTTCCACAGCTTTTCTCACCTTAATGCGAGAAACAATCGGGAGGATCCTAAGAAAGCATAAAATGAACACTGTTTTCACTACACAAAAGACAGTGGGGCAAATTCTACCAACACATAAGGAAAAAATACTCTTGAAACAAAAAACCACTAGCCTAAAACAAAATCAACATAGAAATTCAAAGAAACTTTGAAGAGATGATGAGGGAAGATCGTTTCTACCCACCTAGAGAGTAGGACTGGCGGGACTCCATAATTCATACAAAAGTCCGGCAGCAGTCAGAAACACAGAGAACATACCTGCACCAATGAAATGTACCCAAAGACGAGTGGACCATTGATCCGCTTAAGAACAAGAGTGCAGATTGGGCAAAACGAACGGGCTAATAAGAACACACCACTACTCTCGATGGACCGCATAAAGCCCAATGTCGCGCAGCAGTGCCAATTCTCCGGCAATTAGCATTAGCATTTTGGAATTAAACAATTAAGTCCCTCACGAGACTACCAAAGAATTCGTAAGTACCGACAAAGAACTAAACAGTAATTACATTTTGTTTCAGAGTAGTCGAAATTCAAGAAGGAACATCCTGTCCCCGCGGACAAAGATTACAAGGCAATGAAGAAGAACTATGAGAGGAAGCAAGTCGAAGATCTAAAGCTGAAACAGATGATGGATCAGCAAGTGAAGAAATTTACTGAAAAAATGGTAGAACTGCGAGCAATGATAGAAATGGTTCAAGGGGAAGGGAGGTTCCTCAGAAGCCAGGCCCCATCGAAGACAGCAATCGATCAAGAAGAAATCGGGGACTCCATGGAGGAGGTCGAAATGGAAGACTGCTTCTAGGAGGTTACCCAGGAATCGGAAGATCTCACGTGCTGGATCCAGCCAGACGTTCCCATCGCCCAAAAAGGAGTTGCGCGTTTCACCGGCCAAGCGACGACCGAAATTCGCAAAAGGAAAACAATACCGTCGTTCCGCCCAAGAACGTGACAAATCAAAAGTACCTCCAATAGTGCTTACCCAACCTGAGTACCGGAAGCAGGTAAGAGAGACATCGGTTGCCCAAAAAACAGCTGCAGGGCCAACTGTAGAGGCAATCAAATAAGAATAACATCCGCGGAGGGATATCGCGAGACAGTCTCTTATTTACAGGGTAAGAGGTGAAACTTCCACACCTTCAATATCTCGTCGACGGACAACCGAGTGGTGATTAGAGGGTTAAATAACTTATCCACCACAGAAGAGATAGAAGACGACCTGAAGTCCAAGGGATATAACCCGTATGAGGTGTACGCCATGTATTTCCAAAGGAGAAAAAAATGTATTCCAAAAGAAAGAAAAATCAACAACAAAACTACCCAAAAGTGAGCTGAAGATCTGCCTCTGCACTTGCGTTGCCATTGAGAAGTAACGCCAGAAGACAGCGCCACTGCAATGCTTCAAATACCAGAGATTTGGGCACGAACAAGGCACCTGCCACCAAGATGCCAGATGCCTCAAATGTTCTGGGCCACACAGGGCATCAGACTGTCCAGTAAAAAAAAACTGACCCAGCCAAATGCGCATCAACCAATTTCGACCACGCTAATTGAAAGAGCATGCCATTTTCCGTTCACAACGAAAAAAAAAATGGTTTGATTGATAGTAACCGAGAATGTTTTTACTACTGCAGAATAAAAACTTGAAATCGTATTTTTTTATTTATTTAGATTTCTTTACGATATCATATATTTCGTTTGGCAAAAGTAAAGTGGTTGTATTGTTTATTGAGTAGTGATTTTGTTTAAAAAATAGTATGGTCAAGTGCGAGTTGAACTCACATACTAAGGGTTCCGTACAACCTTCATAATTATAACATTCCAGTTTATAGACAAGCAGGGAATGAGTGCAATTTCTGATATTTTCCCTAATATCTTTTAAAGGAAGCGTTTTTAATTTATAAAAAATATACACTTTTATTTTCAACACATAGATTTTTTATTTTCTCTTCTACATGATTCGCTTGATTTTTATAAAAATATGTAATTAATTTTCCAATTTGACCCCTAAAATTAACATTACAATTTTAATTTACTAATAAACTATCAAGGAAGCCTTATATAATCTACTTCCTGAATTTTAGGCTCTGTAGATTGGAAGATAAAGGGGAAAATAGGTGAAGTTTCAAATAATAAATTATTAAATCTTTTAGACAAATTATTCAAAAATACGAATAAAATATATTGTTCAGAATTTTAGAAAGTGTAGTTTCTAAAGTGGGAATGAAGTCGAGGTTTAATATTTTTGTTAATATCTTTTAACCAAATGATTTAAATATAGGATATATTTGTAATTTACATAATGAGCCTTTTATTTGATATATTACACGATGCGTGTGAAAATTTGATATTTTTTCCATTTAATTCTATAATGTGTCCCAAAATTAATATTGGGGTTTTCTACTAATTTTTCTCATAAATTACCCCTATTTATTTTTAAAACTTTATGTAGTGTGGTTTCGGAAATAAAGCGGGAAATGAGAATGTTTTATATTTTTTGTTATTAACTTGTAAACAATTAATTTTAAATATATAAAAAATATATATTTGTATTCGTCATAATGAACCCTTTCATTTGATGTATTGCCTGATGTGTTAGAAAATATTTTTTATTTTCACTCTAATTATATAATTTGGCCCCCAAAATTAATATTAGGGATTTCTTCGTATGTTTCCTGTAAACAAAAAATTGTGGGTCTTATAGTTTGGGGAATAATTGGGGAATGGATAATTTTTTATATATTTTTGTTATACATTTTAAAAATATAAAAAAATTGCATCAATCATAATGAGCCCTTTGATTTGATATATTATATGATGCGTTAGAAATAATTTTAATTTTATGTTTCCATTTAATGCTGTAATTTGTCCCCTAAAATTAATATTAGGGGTTTTTCCTTATTTTTCCAGTAAAGTTCAGGTAAGGTCCTATATCCTTAGTTTTTTAAAAAATTTTACATCTTATAGTTTCGGAGATAAAGCAGGGGGAATGAGTAAAATTTTTTATATTTTTGTTTATATCTTTAAAATAATTGATTTTAAAAATATGAAAAAAATATATTTGTTTTCGCCATAAAGAGCCCTTTCATTTGTTATATTACATGATGTGTTAAATACAATTTTAAGTTTATATTTTCTATTAAATTCTGTAATTATTCCCCAAAATTAATAGTAGAGGGTTCCCCTTTATGTTTCCAGTAAAACTCATGTGAGGTCCTATATCTCTAATGCTTTTCGAAATTTTATTTCTTATTGTTTCGGAGATAAGGGGATGAAACGTTCATTTTTTAGTACCCTCCCCCTCAGAAGTACCCCTTAAATCAAAATTTCTTCATTTACGATATGTACTCCTGATCGAGTCACCAATCTATACACTGACACCACATTTAAATCTTTTCCGTATAGTAGTTTAGGAGAAAATTGCTTTGATGTGAAAGAGCGAGAAAACAAGAGTAATATTGTATATACGGAACGCTAAAAATTAAATTAACTGAACGAGGACAAATTCACATTCCTTGAACGAACAGATTTCGAGACGGGATGCGCACTCAACAAGAAGTAAGCGATTGTTCAAAGAAACTCACCGTGGTCGGCGTCCTATTAGCCAAAGCATGTTAACCAATATTGATTCTAAATACTGTAACTTTGGACATGTTCGTGATTTACCTAAATCTGGCCTCAAAATCAGAAGAAGATCAATTTAATATTTTGTTGGAATGATAAAACAATCATCACTTAACACTTAACCAAATGGTATCTAATTGCAAGATGGCAGCGCCCACAGGTAACAAATTTGTGAAGAAAGCAAAGTATTATCCTCATAAGGTATGCCTTGCTCTTGCTCTAATTCAATTCTGCGACCAAATGTACGAATGAATATAATTTCGTAAAAGACATATTTTTTTCTGAAGAGGCTACGTTTTTTTTAACTACCATGTCAACAGGCAAAACTGCCGTTATTGGGCTACCGACAATCCCCGAACTAATAAATTTATATCGAAATGATGAACGTGATCTTCCGAGAAGTGTCATTTTCTTCACCAAGATGGTGCACTTCTCTATTATGCAACACCCGCCCGTGCTTATTTAAATGAGGTGTTCCCGAATTTGCTAAGGAGAAGGGAGCTGATTCAGTAGCCAGCCAGATCCACAGAATTGACACCCCGAGATTACTTTTTGCTGAGGTATTTGAAAATGTAAGTATATATTACTAGACCGGCGAATTTAGAAGAATCAGCAGATACCTTGTATACCGCCAGAAGTTATTGACAATGTTCAACAATAATTTATTAATCGTCTTGGTTACTGTCAGGTAGCCAATAGTACACAATTTCTACATTTTCTTTAATCAGTATCATAAAATTTACAAACATTTAAAATATTTTGTCTTTTTTTTATCTAAACTATCTAATCTATTCATATTTTTGATTTGCGTGGTCGAAATTATATCTGGACTATCGACTACGTCACAAATAAAACTTTCATTTACAGAAATAATGAATTTATTCGTAATTTTTCGAAAGCACTATATAATTAATTATATTTCAAGTCGAATTTTTATAACTCTATCAATGCTGAAAAAATTCCATGGATTTGAAAATTCACTGCAGCAAGGAATGACCTAACTTCAAACAAAATTTAGAGCATGACGTGCTTCTTCGTTAAAATACACCATTTTTAAAAGTCATTTGATAATTTAAATTTTATCTTGTCTTAAACTAAATATAAGTAAAAAGATTAGCATAAATAGATGTGCTTAGTGAAATTGCTGAATTAAAAGTTACAAATATAGAAAGTTGATTACGAATATATTTTACAATTTTTAGTGTTGGATAGACCTAATAATGATCATATGCGAATGAGAAAATTACTTCTAGATCTAGCTTACAAAAATTAGTATCAGAAGTATTAAAGGAATTAAAAATAAATGTTCACAATAATAGATTATCGGTTATGAGAGCTTATGTTATGTGTTAAAATAACTATGAAACGAGAGTCAAGAATATCGGTACCATCGCTTTATTGTGTAATGATACAATTTAATAAATAAATCTGTTGGACAATGTGCTTAATTCGTGAGCGATTGTACCCATTTCGTTGTTTCATTGCCAATGAATTCAAGATGCAGTCTTGGAGTTATAGTGCTTAGATTGAGTCAGATTGCAATATTCTGTCCTCTTATATGTTAGAGATGTGTAAACACCAAAATGACATCACAACAACATACACGAGAAAATTTGTGTGAAAGTAAATTTTAATAAAAATGTGGGGGATTAAAATTTGTCGAAAATAACAGTTTTTTATGCAGATTTGAATTCTTATTAACTATATTCATAACAGTTTTAGATGTTGCCAAAAATTAGTTACATTACTTTTAAATAAAATTCACATTGCTTGACAAATTACGTATACAAATAAAAATAATTTGATCAAATGCGAGTTGGACTCTAACGGTTCCGTACCACCTTCAAGACTCGCTTGATTTTTATAAGAATACATATGTATTTAGTTTTCTAATTTGGCCTCCAAAAATTAACATTAGAGTTTTATTTTACAAATAAACTTTCAGGGAAGCTTATTATAACTGTCTGAATTTTGAGGCTCTATAAATTGGAAGATAAAGGGCAAAATAGGTCAAGTTTTAATTTATAAATTATTAAATCTGTTATTCAAATTATTTAAAAATACAAATAAAATATATTTTTCAAAATTTAAATAGTGTAGTTTCTAAAATAGGAATTACGTCGATGTTTAATATTTTTGCTAATACCTTTTAAACAAATGATTTAAAAATATGATATATTTGTAATTCACATAATGAGCCTTTTATTTGATATATTACATGATGCGTTTGAAAATTGAATTTTTATTTTCCATTTAATTGTATAATTTCTCACTAAACTTACTATGGAGGTTTTCTAATAATTTTTCTTATAAATTTCAAGTGAGGCCCAGTACCCCTAATGATTTTCAAAATTTTACGTAGTATGGTTTCGGCAATAAAGCGAGAAATGAGAATTTTTTATATCTTTATGTTAATATCTTGTAAACAATTAATTTAAAAAATTGTCTTCTAAACATTGTTTGTGGCATATTCTTGATTACTTTTATGTTTTTTGGGCTATAACGCCACAATAGAAGAACAACGACGTATATTGCAGGAATACCAAACGTTTCAAAGTCTATTCTGACTTCGTTGTCAGTGACTTTATATTTATTGATGTAGATTGCAAAACGAAAATTTGATTTTTGTAATCTACATCAATAAATATAAAGCCATTGACAACGAAGTCAGAATAGACTTTGAAACGTTTGCAATATACGTCGTTTTATTTCTATTGTGGTGTTATAGCCCAAAAAAACATAAAAGTATTTTTAAAAATATGAAAAATATATATTTGTATTCCTCATAATGAGCTCCTTCATTTGATATATTGCATGATGCGTTAAAAAGATATTTTTTATTTCCGCTTAATTCTATAATTTGGCCCCCAATATTAATATTAAAGATTTCTTCGTATTTTTTCTGTAAATAAAAAAATTTAGGTCTTATAGTTTGGGAAATAAAGGGGGGAATGGGTAATATTTTAAATATTTTTTTAATATATTTTAAAATATTTTTTTAAACAAATTTAAAAACATTTATTTGTATTGGTCATAATGAGCACTGTGATTTTGATATATTACATGATCAGTTAGAAACAAGTTTAATTTTTTTCCATTTAATTCTATAATTTGCCCCCCAAAATGAATATTAGGGGTTTTTCCTTATTTTTCCAGTACTGTTCAGGTGAGTGGTTATATCTCTATTTTTTTCAAAATTTTACAGCTTATGGTTTGGGAGATAACGGGGGGAATAGGTAAAAATTTTTATATTTTTGTTTTTTTTTTAATTAATTTACTTTAAAAATATGAAAAAAATATATTTGTTTTCGTCATAATGAACTCTTTTATTTGATATATAACATGATCCGTTAGAAACAATTTTAATTTTATATTTTCCATTTAATTCTGTAATTTGCCCCCCAAAATTAAAAGTAGAGGTTTCTCCTTATTTTTCCAGTAAACTTCAGGTCAGACTCTATACCTCTAATTTTTTTCAAAACTTTACGTTTTATAGTTTCGGAGATAAAGGGGAATGGGTAAATTTTAGTATATTTTTTTTAAATTATTTTTTTTAAATATGAAAAAAATATATTTGTGTTCCTCAGAATGAGACCTTTCATTTGAGGTATTACA
The DNA here is from genome assembly GCA_034190945.1 of Octodonta nipae. Lineage (NCBI taxonomy): Eukaryota > Metazoa > Arthropoda > Insecta > Coleoptera > Chrysomelidae > Octodonta > Octodonta nipae. The sequence goes on along the minus strand of CM067221.1, from coordinate 39,489,350 downwards.
CGATGCGTTTTAAAAAAATACTTTTTAAATTTTCATTTACTTCTATAATTTGCCCCCCAAAATTAATATTAAATGTTTCTCCTTATTTTTCCTGTAAAGTTCGGGCAATGTTCTACATTTTTTTAGTTTTTTCCCCAGAAGTACCCCTAAAATCAAAATTTCTTCTATTACTATATGTACTCCTGATCGGGTCACCAAACTATACATTGATACCAAATTACAACCTCTTCCCTCCAGTAGTTAAGGAGAAAATTGCTGTGATGTGACAAAGACAGAAATCCGGAGTGATATTATAAGGGAATCCGTATATTGTATATAGGGAACCCTAAAAATGGCATATTATGAAGCCCTTTGAGTTTCAGACCATGCATACCTCTTTATGTACATAGTTTACTCTTTACGAGGTGTCATTCTTTTGTACGCAAGACAATATATACCATATATATTGTATCTGGTCAGCGAACCTTCATCAGTTGCGCTCCCCACAAAAGAATGCCCTCTCGAACACTTATTTGTGTATTTGAAACATGTCAGTAAATTTGTAGACGCGATATTTAAATATCTAGGAGTTATGGGATAACAGCAATTACATGGAAGGGCTCAAGATTCGGAACCTGTATGTGCTATTTTCCCCAATAATCGGTATATATAAGTGTTCGAGGGGGCATTCTCTTGTGAGAAGCGCCACTGATGAAGATTCCCTGACCAGAAACTATATATATATATATATATATATATATATATATATATATATATATATATTGCCTTGCGTACAAAAGAATGACACCTCGCAGAGAGTATTCAATATCTCTGACAGGTGAAGTTAACCCGAATATTTTGACACTCAACCTAGGAGTTACGGGATAACAGCAATTACATGGAACGGCTCCAGATTCGGAACCTTTGTGTGCTAGTTCCCCGAAAATCCTAGATGTCGGTATTTAAATCTCGCTTCTACAAAAATACATAGTTTGTTCATAATTTTAAATATGATATTATAAAATAGTTTTAGCTATTATTCCAAACTAAATACACACTTTACATACAGAAGAACTGAGAAGCTCCTGTGTTTGAAGTCGATTAATTATCAATTACTTTCACTTAAAATCATTCCATATAATTTCAAGTATTTAAAATCAGTTAAGACATTTTCAAGTAATTTGTGGACACATATAAAAACATTCTATATAATTAGACAAATTGAAACCTTCTTGATTTTTTTAAAGAGGGTTAATAAAATGGATAAATATAATGCAAGATTTTATCGTTCTCAGTTCTTTGCAGATATTCCCATTTGTCATTTATCTAATGCACATTGTGTAACTAAAATTCATTTGGGCTCTGGATAATAATATTTCATATAAAGTATAGCTGTCTAAAATAATAAATTTGTTTTTTCCAAAATATTTATTTACCTATTCTCGTAGTTACTTAATCTATTGACCTTCAGATACAATCGCATTACCCATTTCATCGAGAATGTCCTCTACGTCGAAGGACAACGCATAACTCGAGGTTGATGGGGTAAATCAGACTAACTCTGGATAGTTCATTATGAAAACTGACAAAGTCCAAACTATCTGAGCTTGGCCAGGCAATCGAATGGAGAGATAAGTTTCTGATTGGAACATTGCAGCAAATTGTGCTCTAATATTTCTGGCTTGCCCATCGTGGTCCAGCTTATTACTGCAGGAATTGGGAATCAATCAAGATCAAGATATAGTGGAGAATTCATTTCAGGAGGGTCGAATAGCTTTCATTTTCCACTTTGGCGTAATGTTCGTGGATTTTTCGCTCGATTTTCAATGTAATAACTATATATTATTATACTACGTGTGTTGAATAGAAAGTTTTCGAATTGTAATTCGGCAATTTAGGCCTTTATTGGGAAATGTCGCGTGAAGTTTGAAATGATGTTTGGACAGAATATTGAAAATTTTCGGATAACGTGCATGAAATAACTCTGTAAAGGACGTTCTATATTTATAACGATTTATGGTATATTTTAAGTTCTTATAGCGAAGTCATTTTTGTCTTTAAGTTCCGACTTACAGAAATAATACATAATTAAATAAAACATTTAAAAATATATATAACCGACTTCCACCTATACTAAAAAGCTGAAAATAATTATAACAAAATACAACTCTAGCAAATAAATAACACATTCTATGCTGTTGGGTGCCTACCCAGGAAGTAAAAAATGTAAACATTAAAAGGTGCTCATTCTGTACAAATTAATTACCTACCAATCTAGTATATTTTTGAAGTCGGTGCCAAGCAAATCTAAAATCCTGCATTGCGTAGATACTTATCTACTACTTCATCACACTGTTGTTGTTGCTTGGCACCTACTTCAAAAATATACTAGATTGGTAGGTAATTAATTTGTAAAGAATGAGCACCTTTTAATGTTTACATTTTTTACTTCCTGGGTAGGTACCTAACAACATTTAATGTGTTATTTATTTATTAGAATTGTATTTTGTTATAATTATTTTCAGCTTTTTAGTTATAGATGGAAGTTTTTGAAAACTGTTTTATTTTCAACTTTTTAGTTTTTTTGAACTCAGGTAGTTTCCATTCTTTATTTTTTATTTTGTATGCATAACCTTAATAGACAGGACCAGGTAACATCGAAAGCCTCAACATTACACAATGATACATTTTCATTTAAATGGACAGGTAAATGTTTACGAACAAAATGTACTAGTACGCGTTACAGATAATATAATTTATTAGCTAACTTCTGTAAATTATAGGACATAGTAGAATTCATCCGATATTTAGGGAGTCAAATCGCTCCTATATTTCAACCATCGTATATAACTCGTTGTAAAGTTTCCCTCATTTTTAACATTTTATATCATAGTCCTGTGTTACATTTATTCCTCTCCACACTTTAAGCAACTTCTTATGGGCTATAAAATAAATAATATTTTAATCACATTGTATAAATATATTTCAACTCAGCGTATATTTCAATCACCCTGTGTGTGATTTGTTTACGTCCACATCATATAATAGTTTTTTAATTACCCTATATAATTTTAATTACCCTATATAATTTTAATTTCACACTTTTTCCAACATTTATACACATTTATACCACCAAACGTCCACTCCACCCTATATTCCAACCATCCTGCATATACGGCTGCCTAAGGACCACTATGATTCTACTCCGTCCTATATTTTAAACATCATATAAATGCAACTCCTATCACTTTACTTTGTGATTTTGTTTGCTATAAACGCACCAAATAGCAGTTTAGTGTTTGACAGGTGTTTTCACTGAATTTTCTACTAGGCCGGGAGAATGTGACAACCAAAAGCACCGTCTTCGCAAAATGGAAAAAAATTCATTTAAATAGGTATTTGCCTGGTATACAAACAAAACGCTTGGTACTCATTGATTTACTACCTATATGCTTGAAATGTACATAGAAAATTTTCAAATTCGCAATTCAAACTTACAGTGCCTACAATTCTCGCACTATTACGTTGGAATTAAAATATTTATGATATTTGATAAGAATTTTGGAATTTTCGGCGATTTTCTGCAAAACTGCAAGTTGCACATCGCAGAAATGTATATTAGATCAGATAGTGATCTTCCTTAATAGATAAACGTTACAAAACTTTACACATCCATAAAGAGTTTTCGAAAAATCGACCAATATGGTCGATTTCCATGCACGCATGTGTTCATTCACAAATTTTATCACTTTACCAATAGAATTCTTTTCCCAAATTTGAAGTTTCACCAATCCGGATACTCTATTAAGCAAGACCATATTCATTCAAAACGGTTCACCACAGGAGAAGATATCAGGTAACATACATACAAAAAAATAAGCGACGAATTGATAACCTCCTCCTCATTGTAAGTCGGTTAATAAATTATACATAATTGGTTTGTCTGTTTGTAGGATGTAATCTTTGAAAGAACTTACTCGTTTCTAATTTATTTTTACTAATAGTATCCTAGACTATGCTTTCGTAGAAAAACAGATGTTCGTTTTAATAAAATAGATGGTGTTCTATATGTCGACATCAAGCCGGAACCGAGTGATAGGCCAAGTCAGAAAATTATAAAAAAATGAGGGTAACATTTTTTAAAAATTATAATCAGTTTAAAAATGGATAAAATTTACACACTCTGACGGTCTTTTCACTCCTCTTGATGCAAACATTTACTATTCTTATTATTATTTTTTTGTTATGATGTAAGACTTACTGAATAATGCCTCTGTAAACTTTTGTCCATAATTCATAGCCAACTACTCCTGCTTGGAGGAAAATGTCATTTTTTCACAATTCCAAGTATTCAAAATCAATACTACTCGCAATTTTAGGGTAATATATTTTTTTCTTTGTATAAAATTCTTTTAATTACTCATGATAAAATATTTCATTTTGTTTTTCATGCTTTAAAAAATCTCAATTATGCTTCTATTGGCAAGCGTATCAATATGTGCAAAAATAGCTAAAAAATACCTGTTTTTGATAGTTTAAAAGCTTGTAAAAAATTGAGAAAAATACTTAAAAGGCTCAAACGTTCAGGAAGATCTACTTTGGCAGAGTACATAGACATATTTTTTTGCAAAAAAGTTGAGGACGTACTGCGGATGGTTTGGGAAAAAAGTAATATTTTGACCCATATGCATGCGCCTGTGTTGTCTCGATTCGTGTCAGAGCTTTTATATTTGTATTTAATGATAATATTAATTAGAATATATAAGTATGGACGATGTGATTGAAATTACACGATAATAAATAATGATTTATTATACAAAAGTGTAAACAATGTAGTTATATATCAGTCTATTAGAACAGGTTTATGAGAAGACAGGAGAAATATTAAAGCAACTTCGTCAACTCTCGTTTTCTAGTCATTGGATGAATCTGGTGTATTCCTTCATTCCTTCTATTATCAAAGCAGTTGGCAGTATAATAAATTAAATATCTTCTTCATAATCTGAATCATAATGGATGATTCATGAGAGTATATCGGGAACGTATAAGTATGTACTGATTTGAAATATAGTTAGGAGGCATCAGAGCACGGCATATAAATGTGAACACTACAAGAGTTCTAGGACACTAGGTCACAATAATCGGACAAATATAAATCCACCTTAAATCAAAATTACAGTGCCGTAAAATAGTGCTTGTGAATAGTGACTTAAACGACCGACCCTTACTTTTCTTCGTCTTGAGTTTCAGATCCAAGGACATTTGACGAAGAATAATATTCCATTTTTTATCAGTTTTTTTTACGTTTATCCATCCAGGATATATAAAACTTTTCATTATGTGAGCAACAAATAAAATAAATTCATATGGTTGCTGGTGTTAAATTTAAACAGTTTACTAGTTTGAATTTGCTTTTAAGAACTTATGAATTATTTTCTATAAACAGTTACTGACGTGTTGGTATAAGTGAATTGCTTTTAAATTTTTTGTAGAAATTGAGTTTTGCTCACTAGCCTGGTATATATTGCTTAATGTCAATAACATTAGATGACAGTACAAAAATGTCATAATTATTCTAAATAACTCCATTAGCTGAAATATGTTGATAATAGATGAAAATTATTTACTTAGTTATAAAATACAAAATTAGCTCAAACAATCAGATAAAAAAGGACATATTGTCTTTAGGATTTTGAACTTCCTAAAAAGCCAAATATCCACGGTGTTAATAGAACTGAAACTGTCAAACCAATGTGAAGCTTTTTAAATTAACAATTAAAAATGTATGATCGGTTGTACAATTCTTATTTGCAGCAGCAAAGGTACACTTTTGATGCAGGAAACCTTTCTCCTGGTCAATATCCATTTGGATGTGCAAATTTGAAGAAACCTCGACAAAGAATTTTGAACAGTACTCTTTGCGATTTTACAACGGACTACAGGAAACGACTGAGTAGCGAGTGGGCTCCTGTCTATTTGTCACGACCTGAACCACCGCTTTTGATACAACCTTGTGAAATTTACCATAAACACCTGGGACAGTTACCAAATTATACGGGTCACATACCAGGAGCAATCTTTAGGTATGGGAGAACATATGGATCTGATTCAAGGGATGCTAAAAGATGGTTGAGGGGCGAATTTTCTATGTAATTGCAAAAGATTTGATTAGACTAATAAAAATGTTATCGAGTTGTTTTAATATGCTCCTCAAACTTGGTAATTACCTTCCAGAAGATATTAAAGATATTCTGATTGTATGTCGTCCGAATTTTTTACATTCAAAAGTAAGCTTTATAAGGACATCATACATTAAGTGTTGTTTTAAGATTACATTTGCTCTCACTTTTGGAATATGTCTACCAATCATAAAATTTCAGTAGTAGACTCTATTCGATTTCTAATTTCTCATTTGCTTTATATACGTATCACCAGGTCTGAGTTGAAGAATTACGTTGACCCCTTAATCCGCTAGAATTGCATTTGAAAATGATCTCTTCAAAAAGTTTCAAATGGAGACACTTTCAAATATGCTACTAAAATTTTAAGTTTTCGTACTAGTAATGGCTGTATTAAGAAATTGAAAAATGAGCTTGTCGGTTTATAACTGTTATCTCATACAGATAAAGAGGTGTAAGCAAACTAAGCAAAATTGGTTATCATTCGGCAACATCAAATAAGTATTCCATGTAACGTTTGTAAATTAACAGCGATCCATATGCAAATTTTACTAGGAGCTCTCCTATATCTAATAAGGTTTTTCCTAATTACCATATTTCTCGTAATTACTTCCTACTCAGCCGAAGATAACCGGAAACAAATGGCAAAGTACTTCAACAAGTATATTTCGGATTTAATGGAACTTACTGTAACACTGAAGTAAGTCTCAGAAGTTGGGAACGAGTTGTTTCACAAACTTTGTTATTAAGGTGACTTGGTATGGCATTCTATTCGCTTATATATTAGACAAGAATGGATTTTGGGTAGATGTAATATGACAGTTGGTTTAATACCTGTCGTGATTAGTATAGTTAACAATTATACACTTTTTATTCTGCCAATTTGAGCGTAAAATGCATTCTTACTTTATTAGATTTAGTGAGAATATAAGTAGCTAATTACTAGTTTATCCCAAAAAAGCTTGAGGATCTGGTGATTTAGATTATATACATATATATGAACTAATCTAGGTTCCGGGTGAGCACGGCGGCTGAATTATTAAATGCTCGACGTTTCGACTCTTGCTTTTTTTACGCCATTATCAAGAGACAAAATTGAAAAAGACTTTCAGAATCTAGATCGGGGCCTCAATTTTCTTGGGTGTTGATGGGCGTATCTGCTTACCAATCACAACACAGCCCCTGCATCACGTGACCGATAACTATAAATAAAGAAGCAGAGCAGATTATAAAAATTTTGAAATACTTGACACTAAACTAAATTAACGACAAACGATGTTTAAAGACATTGTTTGTCGTTTTTGATTTTTAGGCGTGGATACTCAAAAAACAGCCCTTGAATAAAATATTTGTCTAATTAAAAAAAAATGTAGCATTTAAGATTAATTTAAATTAATTTGAGTGACAAACAGTGTTATTTATTATATGAAGGTGGACGTTTGGGCCAGTAAAATATATAACAGATTAATTGCTCCATAGTTTTTGAGGAGGCACTAACTGGGGAGAATTACTTAGATTTTTAATAAAATATTGTGGTGTTTGAACTATTTCCTGATACCGCTAACCCCGCAGACATTAACGTAAACATTATACAGAACCAGTAAGATCGTGGCGAAATTGACTACCCTTCTCTTGTGATCAGATTCCACTAGATTATTTTTTGTGGAGCTATTTAGAATCAAAATTCTATAAGACTAAACCAACTAATATTGATTACTTAAAATACCAAATAACCAAATAAGGGAAGTAATTAATCACATCAAAGCAGATATGTTGCAACATGTTGCAAGTCTGAATATATGACTTAGATTATAATTATTGTAAATATTGTTAATCACTTCAAGCTTTATTTCTTTATATGACATCATTAAGTATTTCACGAATTAAACTACTGAAAATTGGTTTTTCTTATTACCAACGTCCAAATATCAAAAAGTCCTACATTGCCGAATAGTGAATTGAAAATCCTTTTAAACATAGTGTCACAGGCTACCCCTTTTCATTTAATTTTTTTTCTGACAGAAGAGGCAGTTGAATAATTTTATTCAAATATGTAGTTTCATATATAAAAACATGTTTAACAAATTTTCATTTACAATCATAATAACGTAGAAACAGAATTTATCCGTTACATTAGGACCTTAGGTATGTATGTAGGTGGGTCAAAATATTACTTTTTTCCCATACAGTCCGCAGTGGGTCCTCAAATTTTTATGCAAAAAAAAATATGTTGATGTACCCTGTAAACATATAGCTTCTTCAAAGTCTGAACGTTTAAAATCTTTTTTTCAATTTTTTACAAGCGGTTAAATCGTCAAAAATAGGTATTTCTTAGCCATTTTTAGCTCATATTGATACGCCTGCCTATTTGATATTTTAACGTATGAAAAACATAATGAAAGGTTTATTCATGAGTAATTAAAATAATATTATATAAAGATAAAATATTGATAACCCGAGATTCTATAGTGTCGTAACTAGAATCCTGTTTTTTGATATTTCTGGCATTTTTCCAAGATTTTATAGTGGATAAATTTATATAAAAATATATGTTCTTTTAAAGTCAATATTTTTTTCTGTATACTATATAAATAGATCTTATATTTTTGCTTATGTACTTTTTAATTTTAGCTCAATTACAAAAATTGTATACTCTCTTCGAGGTGTCATTCCTTTGTACGCAAGACAATATATATTATATAAAATATACATTGTTTCTGGTCAGGGAACCTTCATCAGTTGCGCTTCCCACAATTGAATGTCCTCTCGAACACTTGTTTATGTATTTGACACATTTCGTTAAATTTGAAGACGCGAGATGTAAGACCGACATCTAGGATTTTCGAGAGAATCAGCACACAGAGGTTCCGAATCTGCAGCCGTTCCGTGTAATTGCTGTTCTCCCTTAACTCCTAGGACAGTATGTCACGATAAAATTTTTAGGTTACTTCACCTGTCAGAGATATTGAATACTCTCTTCGAGGTGTCATTCCTCATAATTCATTCAAATACATAAAGAAGTGTTCGAGAGGACATTCAATTGTGGGAAGCGCAACTGATGAAGGTTTCCTGACCAGAAACAATGTATATTATATATAATATATAATATTGTTGTAAAGTCCGTGGGTTCAGTTTAAAATTATAAAACTAATATTCATTTTCACGTTTATTTACATCGAATATACAACAGCTGATTCAAATATCACAACAACAATTTTCCATATAAGCTCTTCGCTCCACCAACTAACTGCTGCCAGGATGGGTCCTCCTTTTAAAATCAGCGTCGAATTCTCTAGTATAATCCAGTGTCAATTTTACAGTTGCGGAGTTATGATCGAGATAAGTTTTTCTCGCGTCCGAACATTCTAAGTTTTTTTTATATCCCAGCGGTCGTTGTCGTATTGAAATGAAACAGGGCTTTGGTAAAAATTTCGTAACAATATATATTGTCTTGCGTACAAAGGAATAACACCTCGAAGAGAGTATTCAATATCTCTGACAGGTGAAGTAACCTGAAAATTTTATCGTGACATTCTGTTCTAGGAGTTAAGGGAGAACAGCAGTTACACGGAATGGCTCCAGATTCGGAACCTCTGTATGCTGATTCTCTCGAAAATCCTAGATGTCGGTCTTACATCTCGCGTCTTCAAATACAAAAATTGTGTTTTGGCAATTTTCGTTTGCATTTTTGGACATATTCGATTTTTTTTTCGCTAATTTTTTTTTCAGGTACAGTTTTTATAATCCCAATTAGGCTCCAACTGGTCCGATGTGTCTTTTATTGTTTAGTTTACATTAACGAGGTTTTCAAACTTATCGTATATTTTGAAAATAATTCGTCCTTTAGGAGCTAACGTGAGGGCTTATTTTGATTCATTTAGATATTAATATAGTCTAACGTTTTTTGCTAAGTATAGATCAGTAACATAGAATAAAAAAGCTTTAGTTTAAGATTTTGTAGAGATTTGCAGAAGTTTAGTCACCAAAGTTATGGTATTAAACGAAAAATGGAAGTATTAAAACTGTGATAGTTCCATGTTCATCAAAATTATTATTTTCAGGTTTCGTTTTATGTCGACAATCCAACTAAAACAAATACAATTTTAATTCTCTTTGTATAAACACAAAAAGAAAATGCAACTTTTCTTCTCCAGATATTTTTTTGGAAAATCTAGTCCATTGTTTGGTAAAATACGAAATTTCTTATAACCTGGGTTCTTTATTATATTAATTTATACGTACATTTTACATTTTTATTTGAAAATAAAAACAAGAATTTTTCAAATTTTATCTATTGTAGTGTAGCAGAGCAGACCTTACACTAACAGTTTTCAAATTCGGTTACAGGTAAACAGGGTATGTTTCCAGGTCTTAGCAAGGATTAATATTGTTTGTTAGTCTCGTTCTGCTTATTTTTTTAGATTTGGTCTACCTAGTTTGCGCTGCTTCCTCGAAGGGGTTTGAAAATTACTTTCGATATCAACTTTTATTCTACCGCTTGGCAGAAGGGATAGAATTTGGCGATATTGTTACGTTTCCCTATATAGTCAAATGCTTATATCAACCCTCTGACTACATGCGACACTTATGTCTATCGTATTTTAATACTTGGCTGGATCATAGAATTCATTTGGTCAACAGGGAAGAAACATGGCAGAGGCGGGAAAATTGGAGCAAAACATCTTGGTTTCGGAAAATGAAACTCGTTTTTCCAATGTTATCCACATGGATCCTTCGCAACTTTGGCTTCATTGTATTGTAGCAATAACCCAATAATAGACAATATTAATCATTTCTAAGACCTAGAAACATACCTTGTTTACCTGTTACCGAATTTGATAACGTTACGTTAAGGTCTGCTTTTCTACACTACAATAGATAAAATTTGGAAAATGATTGTTTTTACTTTAAAACAATAATGTAAAATATACATATAAATAAATATAATAAAGAACCCAGTACTCTATTACGTTATAAGAATTTTCATATTTTACCAAAAAATTTAATAGATTTTCCAAAAAGTATCGGTAAACGCAAAGTTGCATTTTCCTTTTGCGTTTATACAAAGAGAATTAAAAATGTATTTGTTTTAAATGAAATGTCGACATAAAAAGAAATCGGAAAATAATAATTTTTTGAATAATTTTGAACAGGAAACTATCACAGTTTTGGGTACCATTTTTCGTTTAGTACTATAACTCTGGTGCCTATACTCCTCCAAACCTCTACAACATCTTAAACTAAAGCTTTCTTACTTTATTTTACTGATTTATACTTAGCAAATGTTAGAACATATTAATATCTAAATGAGTCAGAATAAGCCCTCACGTTAGTTCCTAAAGGTCGAATTATTTTCAAAAATATAAGTCTGAAAGCCTCATTAATGTAAATCAAAAATTAAAGGCATATCGGACCAATTGGTGCTTTGTTGGGTTTATAAAGACTGTACCTGAAAAAACAAATGAGCGAAAAAAATTGCCAAAAACGCAATTTATGTAATTCAGCTAAAATTAAAAGCGCTGTATCTCCGGCGATTTTTTACCCATTTGGAAAAATAGAAGACCTGTTTACATAGTTCACAGAAACAAATATTGGCATTAAAAAACATATATTTTTATCTAATTTTATCCACTATAAAATCTTGAAAAAATGTTAGAAAAATCAAAAAACAGGCTTCTAGTTACGACACTATAGAATCTCAAATTTTCAATACTTTTTCGTTATATAATATTCGTTTAATTATTCATGAAAACATCTTTCATTCAGTTATTCATAAGTAAAAAAATATCAAATACGCTCTTCTTGGCAACCTATCAATATGAGCCAAAAATAGCTAAGAAATACCTTTTTTTGACTGTAAAAAATTGAAAAGGTTTAAACTTCAGTAAGGTCTATTTTTGCAGAGTACATCAACATATTTTTGTTGCAGAAAAGTTTAAGGTCCCACAGCGGACGGGTTGGGAAAAAAGTAATATTTCCGTGTGTACATGTATGCATGAGAATAAGTACATGTGAGTAATTGTATATAGGTATAAATACATTTTCCTTGGAAAAAGAAAAGATTCCATTTATAGCAGACTCAATATTAACTTCCCAGTATTTTCTCTTGGATGCAACACAAGCATATGCTTTGGTAATAAAAGTACCAAATGTATTTAAACTCAAACAATTTTCAAACAATTTTAGAATGACTACTTAAAATAGTCTTTAGAAAAATTAATTTCTAACCGCTTACTCTTCTACAACTTTTAACTGGAAGAAAAAGTCTTTCTTGATGGTAATAATATACAATTATCAAGATATAATAATTTCATTCGACAGTCAGGGTAATTTTATGACAAAGAATTACGAGACAATTTCCAGGAAAAGGTGATAGGAATGATTCATAAAGACAAGAGGGTTGGGAATATGTGCCATTTAGAAAAAACTTCATACTAATAATTGCACAAATTGTCCGAATTAGGAATTCACCCTCTCTATAAAATGCACTCACAGTCGTAATTTTCTGCAGTATTCATGATATTTTCGCTGAGCGGAAAGCACGCAAAAGGGTGGTACACGTGTTGTTTGCGGAATTTACTGTATTCCATGGGGTCGCGTGTTTACGAAACATCTGAAAATAAAGTTCGTATACACCGGGAGCTTGGAACGTTTGTAAAATAATTCTTGCGGCATTACCTAAATTTATATCATATTTATTATTACTTAATTGCGTTTCTAAAACTTACCCAATAGGCTTTACATTCAAATACTAATGGAATTAGCGGCTACTTCTCTGAAATGCATTATTGAATCGAAAGCTTCTTAACGGAGGTCCACACTTACACAAGAAAATAGATGAACAAGGCAATGAAACGCATAACTTTAAATTTCACTTGTTTCGACACGTCACGACTATACTGCTTCGATCTTTGATATTGAAATGCCCATCCAATTCAGTCCTCTGTTTAAAAAACAGGGACCAGGTAAAATATTAAGAGTCTCTTGCTTTATACAACATCAATAATAAATAGGAAATAAACCAATATAACATACAAGTTATATAGAATACCTGCACAAAATTTGCTTTTCTTCCTAATAAACACTCCAAATCTTTCTTTGTGATATATTAAATTGGAGACTTGACATGCATCACAAATTAAAAAGAATACCACACAAAAAGGTTAATTGGCAATAAATGTTCATATTATCAACGAATGTAGATACAGATTAAGCAAAACATGACCTTTGTTTGCATCATTTTCTTATTGTAATAAAAAAGCACGTTTATAACTAACTAGAGGTATTGATGTATTACATACAGCTGAAACTTCTATATCCTGTAAAGAACATATATTAATTATAAACAAGTGAACAAGAGTCTAAAGCACACTGCTGTAGATCTAAAGATCTCGGGTTCGAAACCGAGAATAATTATGTTTTTTTTTATTTTATGTCATTATTAATTATATTTATGTACTAATTTCAATTCACATAAATTGAATTAAATCTAATTTTAATATTGCATAGAATAAGAACTTGAAAATTTTAAATTGTTGCTACCGTTGAATATATAGGTATTATATATAATTTATTGTTTTGTATAAACATTATATGTTTGCAATGATGTTAGCTAAGATCAAAACGAACTTTTCTTTGACATCTTGTCTTCTAATACTTATTCAGATCAATAAAACTATTTATAAACACTTACTCAATATTTAAACTTATATGTCTTTGCAGATATATTTAAATTAGGAAATATTTTAATTCACCTGATGTTTATATTCATTACTAAGAGAAAAATGGAGACAGTGAGATATCGAGAGAAGGGAAGAAGCTTTCGTTTCCATCGTTCAGTCTCAAATGATTGCCGCTCTTTTTTTGTAAGTAGTTTCTGAAGACTAAGGACTTAAACTGCTATTTTCATTATTAATTTGGGTTTTCGCTCCTCACAATGGTTTCTGCAAAATACAAATAAGTTAAATAATTGAAAACCAAGCTCTAGCAATTTATGGAATGTGCCCAATACACTAGTTGTCATGGCAATAGAACCTGTCAGTTGAACATCGCAAAGAAAAGTCAAGTGCTTAAAAATACACTTTTCGACAACTATTTTTGATAAAAGTAATCCTAACGTATCATATAACACACAGTCAAACATATTATACAGAAAAATTATTTGACAAATTCATAGATCTATTTTTTCAAAGTTAATCCTCCGGGGATTAATTTTTAAGAGGTACTGTCCGACCGAATGTCAGATTTTGGCCGAACGGAAATTTTCGACCCTAGCCTTATCCTTCGGCCGAAGCCGAAATTTTTGCTTTAGTAAGAAATTTAATAATACTGGCTAAAAAACAAAACAATAATAAGGCAAAGTATACTGGGAACAAAAGAAGTATAAGTATCTTTGTTAACCTGAAATCAGATATTAAATCAACCTTTACCGAGCTGATGGAATGAAACATATTTTATAATAAGTTTAGTATATAAAAAAAATATTAAAAATGGTTTGCCTAAAAAAATCCTGGACAGACTATTTTTAATTATTTAAAAAAAAAGTTCTTTAATTAAATCATGCATCAACAAGGTAATAAGAAAATGTTATCCCGAGTAAAAGTATAAAACGTATAGAATATGCAGCAGTTGGTTTGCCCATTATTTTCCTGGACGAACTAGTGGGTTGCCAGGTATAAACGTTCACTTGTTTGGACAATAGATTTTTTTTATATCAACAAAAGTCCTGTTTTCTAGCACACTGATTGTCTGCAGAAAATTCTTTCCTAATATGGGTTTGCGAATTTTAAAGGTTTCAATTTTAAGGCGAATGAAAAAGTGTGACAAATAGATCCGAGGGAAGTATACCTTGTAATACTCAACGACCCAACATCGCAGTTACACTTGATGGGACCTCGAATATAAGAAAGTGCGCATTCTCGGTATTTACTAGTATACGATCCAGAATGACAGCGATACTCTAGGAAACACTGGGCGTCATTTTTTAGCAAGTGACATTTGAAAAAATAATTAATTAAATACATAATAATCTAATATATTTAATATAATACTAAAAAATTAAACAATATAGCATCAATTATCTATATATATATAATAAGTATAATAATATATCTGTAATAGAAAAGTTATTGTAAAATATGATGACACAAATAATAAAAATATCAATAACCTACTTTGAATTTTTTTGCTCTTTATTCTGGAAAAAACAAAAGAGAAGCAAAGTGGATAGTTGAAAATTTTAATTAAAAAGTAACAAAAAAGATAGACTAAAGATTTTGTATTGCATTTAAAAATTTTATTACAGAACAGCATAAATACAAAGATAAGATTATTGAAAAATAAATTTTAATAAATACTTCTACTCAATAGCTGATTCATCACAAGTATAATTGTGATTTTCGAATTCATCTGATTCATTAAATACTACCTCATTTTCTTCTATTTCGATAAAGTCCTGGATTTTCAAAAGAGTTTGATCTCCGTTAAAAAGTGTTGGTTCTAAAAAAACATCTAAATGCCAACCGTAGTTTTCAGGGTTTAACTTCGCACATATAGAATCAGTTGCACTCAGCCATATTGAAAATATCAATAGAAATATCAATGTGTCCGCAAGTGTTGATATATATTTTTTTCTATTATCCAATCAAGTGAAAGTAGTTGGCATCGACATACCAGTTTATGCCTGGCAATCCAGTAGTTCATCTATAGGTAAATAATAGGCAACCTAATGATGATTTTTTTAGGCAACCCATTTTTAATATATTTTCTAATATACTTAATTTATTATAAAATATGTTTCATTCTATTATCAGCTCGGTGAAGGTCGACCTATGTTTGAATCTTCTACTATTAATATTTAATACGACAATCACAAATAAATTTGTAAACTATGCAGTTTAAGTATATATACTCACTTCTCCAACCACCACAATTGTTTGAAAGGTGTTATTAACATTTTTTTATTTGTTAATAAACAATAGGAACTGTTTCATTTCCTATTTGTTCAGATTTGAAAGTATCCTTTCGTTTATTATTTATTTTACTACCTCTTCAAGAATTTACTATACACTGAAAGCAAGATAACATATTATGTCGGGAACCTTCATCAGTTGCGCTTGTCTCTAATGATTAAAATCTTGAATATTTTTTTATGTATTTCGTATATACAACTTAATTTAATATGTTAACCTGCAATGAATATCGACGTCTAGGAGTGTGAGGGAAAACTAGTCCACAGAGGCTCCAACTTCAGAGTGCTGCTGTGTATAACGACGCCATTCCAAAGGTAGAAATCATACGAAACAATTCGTAATTTAATTTAAATCGATTAAATCAATTATACTATTATCTTTTCGAGATTTTACAAGACATTAAACGCAAAACAATATGTTGTTTCTAGTCGGGAACCTTCATCAGTTGCGCCTCCCTCTACTGATTGAAATCTCGTATAATTCTTAATGTAATTCCTGCATACTAGTGATTTTATTATCTTAAAAGGGAACTAACCAGCCATAGAAATTTCAAATCGGGAGTCGTTATGTACAAAACGATCTCCAATTGGAGTCTTATAGGCTAGGAAATTTATTCTGGTATTCCTTTCTTTCAGATCTAAACAGCTAAATATTAGCATAAATAGACAAATATATGATTAATAATTTAAAAAATAAACGGTCAAATAATAAATGTTTTACGTAAGTGACACCAGTAGAAATGGATAATTGTTATATATATATATATATATATATATATATGTTTTAGATGGTTTCCGGGAATTCATCCACGTAGTTGATAACTGATCCCTGCCGGGATCGATGGTAAAATGACGACGTTTCGGCAGAGTCACGTCTGTCTTCTTCAGGTCGGTTCGCATAATTCTCGTAGCCTTCTGCTTTCGCTTCTAGTACTCGAATACTAGAACTGTGTTTTTATATTTGTGACTCACGAAGGGTTCCACATCATTTCCATTAGCATGGATCAAAAAAGTTTAAAAACAATTGTGGTTGTAGATTTAGCAATTCACAACATCCCTTGTTTTTACACCAGCGCCATTCTAGTCACTTCTTGAACTCGTTGTTTAATGATTTCTGTTTAATCTTCCTATAATTTTATTACAATTTTCTCTACCCTCTATAAACGGAACCTTTTTTCCGGAGTTCTAGTTAATCATGTAGCTAATATCTATAAACATGCCCTTTTGGTGCTGTATTTCAATTCTATAATTTAAAATATCGCAAACACAGAACTGGAATGTACATTAGAATGAAAAGCAAATTTTGTGCAGGTATTGTTTATTAATCCGACGTTATATTTGTTTTTTTACTACAAATTAAAATAATGTTGTATTCGTATAGGTCTTTAAGAATCAAGGTGATGTGGTGTTAGTCGGAAGTGAGGTGTCAGTCAAAACAAATCATTTACTACGTATAAGTGTAGAAATCCGCTAAGGAGCTTTCTCTTCAACATTTTTTATTGAATAAACCCGGTTTTCGAATCCCATAATATTCGCGAAAAAAACATTTTTAAACTTGGCAGTTCCTAGCTGCCGAATTAGGTTTGGCAAAGAAAAAAACCCTAAATATTTTAAAATTATATTATGTGAATATAATCCTGTCAAAAATCTTATAATTTAAACGGGATTAGTAATATTTGCTATTTCATTTAATCAAATTTCATGTGGATAAAAATTGTGTCATTCTATATGTGAGTATCCAATACGCATAATGACTGTAATACTACTTTTTTATATTCTTTTATAGAAAGGCCGAAGTGTCTAAGGTCTCCTAGCTTGCCATTATAAAAGGAGATTGATGAACCCATTGACCTTTTTCCACCGAATAAAAAACAGCATGTCATTCCTGCGATAATAAGGAAAAGCCTACTGGAGCATCTTCAATAAAAGCAACTAAATGTAGACATTGTAGTTAGCCACAAACTGTTTGATCGACCCGTCATCAACGACAAATAAGGCGCCGGTCGGACTGGCGTCTCGACGCCCTACCTGCAGCAAATCAACAAAGTTTGCATATCCTTTACGTCCCTTAACATCCTACGATGGTGTGTCATTATATTTTTTATGATTTCGTTCTCGTTGGACAAACGAAGGAGAGTGTGAAATAAAACCGCTTTTAAAGGCGAAGTTTATCGCAATGAAATTCCGTTTCAGAAATTGCTCATTCCATTAGGCGGAAAGGTTAGTGTATTCGAGAAATTTCATGTGGATATTGCAATTTGATGCTTTCTTATTCTAAAATTCGGAAATGGTACTAGGTTGCATTTAAGAAGTTTAGCATTAAAAAAAGTGAAACTATTAGTTCCTTGTGACAAGGTGAATGCTATCAAATATTGACCTGACCAAGTAACAGAATTCACCAGCTGTGCTTGTTTATTTACACTAGTATACAAAAAGTCTTAACGGTTACCCACACTTACACATACGAGAATATTCTTTGACCTTGACATACCTATACAACTCAGTGCTGTGTAAGAAACAGAAAACATTTTATATATTATGAGTCGCTTCGTTAATATAAAATCAACAAATTAAAGTAAATAAACAAATATATCAACCAATTGATATACAAAACCCGCACAAAATATTCTTTTCTTTCTAAGAGGCATTCCCATTTTGAGTATGAAATATTTTAAATTAGAGATTTGACATACGTCAGAAGTCAAAACACTACATAAACGCAACGTTGGTTTATGGTTAGTAAGACACAAAGACGATAAGATTATATGGGAATTAAACTCAAAAAGTGTCCAGCTGAAAGCATATAATAATAAGTTCAAGAAGTGACCAGAAAGGAGCTGATGTAGAGAATGGGTATGATGTAAATTGCTAAATATAAATATCAATGTTAAGCGACGGGTGTTGTCTTTATTCTCAACCAAGGATATGTAAAATATATATTTTCCCTAAATATCTATCAGATATTCTAAAAATTTTATTGCAAAATATTGACAATAATTTTAATTTTCCTCATATTTATATATTTTATATTTAGTAAGGATAACATAAAAGAAAAACAGAAACAGGGAAAGAACGAGAAAAGATAAGTATATTTAATAAGAAGCCTTCACTTCAATCGAACCGTCTCTAATGACTCCCGCTCTTTTTAGCAATATTTTTAGTATTCAATTTGATTTTTACTTATTAAAATTGTGTTTATTTATTTATTTTAATATTATGTATTGTGCTCAAATTTGAACTCAGGGATTCTCAAATTTGAATATAGCAATAATATGTTCAAATCATTTTATCAAAAAAAAAAAGTTCAAATGACCTCAACAGAACTTGATAAAAGATATACAAATAACGTTGCACATATTTCCTCAATAAAAACGCACTATTAGAATACACAATAAAAGCTGATAGGAACAAGGTGCTTATAATATACACGGCTTTCATTTCAAAACTAGCCACCCAAAATAACTTATAAATTATCGTTAAAACAAAAAGACAAAAAACACATTAATTTATATTTAGTTTAAATACAAAGGGGTATCATTTGGTACCACTTTTTTGCCAATCTTATGACACATTATTTTTAAAATTCAGATTAGTTTTTACTAAGAGAGACTAAGATTTAGAGTAACAAATATCTTTCCCATAAACATTTAAGGATTTTTTCTCACTTGTTTTTCTCCATATTTGTACTAATGCTTTTTTCAATTGCAATTCAAAATTTTTATTTTTTTACGGTTTCTATGTCATTTCTTGTCTTTCTTCTACCAGCTGATTACTGACAACTGCATCAAAAAATAATATATTTTTAAATGAAACGCCCAATGTAATTCTACGGATTTGGAAAAAAGTTGTCTCAATAATACAATTATAATTAACACCGATATGCCTATTTGTAACAAGGACAAATAACTACCACTGCTCGGGAAATAGAAGGCAAGTGAGACTATTTTTTGAACTTATTCAAGTATTAAATGTTTGCTACACTTCGTCATAGTCGAGATAGAATGTATTCTAGGATGGGTAACTTACTCATTACGAAATCTTACACCCCTTGATTTTTTCTTGCAGGATTACTTAAAATCGTAAGTCTATGTAACCATACCTCAGAAATTAGAGTACTTAAAAAATTGGATATAGCAATGAAAAGAAGATTGTGCTCATAGGTTTGCTAACTGAGCTCTATAAAACTGGCACTGCCAAATCGACGAAAATTTAAAAAATATATCTCAGAATGGGTTGCTAATTTGTTGCTAATTAGTTGCTAACCAATCGATTTTGTTGCTCGAACCGATCTCCAGAAAATGACGACATTGCCAGCTTTACATAAAGGTAGCATGAAAAATACCTAAATATGAGATAATCAAAAAACAAATACACCAAAATTTTTTGCTAATTTGTTGCTGTAATACCTCACTAAAAGAAAAAAAAATTAAACGATTTTGTTGCTTGATACGATCCCGAGAAATCGACGACAATGCAGGAAAAATACCTAAATATGAGATAATCAAAAAACAAATAGATCCAATTTGTTTTTGAACCGATCTCGAGAAATCGACGACAAGCAATGCTAGCTTTACGTAAAGATAGCATGAAAAATACCTAAATATGAGATAATCAAAAAAGCAAATCAACCAAAATTTGCTGCTAATTTCCTGCTGTAAGACCCCACAAAACGGAGAGTATTTATTTTAAGGATGTATTGCAGGTATTTTCATATGATCCAAAATCTATAAAACTCAGTGTCAGTTTTATGGAGCTTGCTTACTGCAAAATCAAAATATGTTTTCTTGTGCTAGCGAACTGTAATATATGGGGACGATTTTTCTCAATTATTTTCGGATAATAGTTTTGAGATGATTTGCAATAAAAACATCATGAGTTCTTATTTTTGTAAAACTTAATTTTATAAAATCTATTTTTTAACTTGATCTAGAATTTTCTCTATAGTTAATAATGCACAGAAAACTTAAAATTTGTTTTAATATTAGAAATAGATATTTGATACTTAGTATGTAAATATTTTTTCAGACAGATTCTTGTAATAATTACTGGTATGAGTTAAAATATGGTTATTCTGCTGCTGCTGCTTCGTTAACCTCTTTTGCCCTTTTTTGGTCACAATCTATTTCACAGTAATCTGTAATCCGTGGATAATTTGTAAATGTAAAGATAATATTTTCATAGGAGACCCGTAGCATTTTTTTGAAATAAATTTAAAACTTTTATAAAATATATATTATTCGGAAAATTTTAATTTTGTTATAAAACTCTGGAAATAAAGTTAATAACAGAATATTTTAGTACTTATATAATCAATATTATAAGAGTACAAATGAAGATTTTTATTTTGATCATTAAAAACATTTATTGGTTCTATAGAGTCAATGATATGACGTAAGTACCATTTACGCAATGTTCATATTTTTTATCAACCTAGTATACAATTGAAAAGTGTGCCATTTGTTGATTTTATTTTAGGCTTAATCATATGTATTAATGACTTTTTTTATTAATATTAATAGGAGGTTACCAAGCGTTCGCTGCAACTCAATACAAAAACCGACACGATGCTGTGGCAAAAATACTGCACCAGGAACTAGCGCTTAAACTTGAACTATTACAGTCGGTAAGAACACCCTACTATATATACAAACCAGAATCTAGTTTAGAAAATAACAACTACAAGCTATACTGGGACCAGACGATACTGACCGATCGAACTGTTGCTCACAATAGACCAGATATAGTTTTGGTAGATAAAGTCTCTAGAAAAACAACCTTAATTGACATACCAATCCCTAACAACAATAATATAAATATTAAGCAGGGTGGAAAAATAGCCAAATATAGGGATTTAGAATTTCAAATACAGAGACAATGGGACATGAACAACACTCGAACGAACAGTACCAATTGTTATGTCAACAACAGGAGTAGTCCCAAAATATCTATTAAACAATTTGAAATACCTCGGTCTGGACGAACATCTTTACCAACTGAGGCACAAAGCCGTCCGCTTAGGAACAGCCCGAACGGTCAGAAAATCCATGGCGAACTGCAGCCACCACTCCAACCACGGGCCAGATAACCTGGCAAGGGCTCCCACAGAGCTAAATTCTTTTGATATGTAGTATATCTGGGGTTTAGTGAATTTTCTCCTCAAGACACATATGTGTGCCTTAGAGGGTGTGTAATGCCATACATTGTATGGTCAAGTCGGACTTAATAGTAATACAATTTGTTATATGATTCCAGCTTAAAAGGAATATAGCCGAATTGAAAAAGTCCCTATTTTCTGAAGCAGGTTATTTATTTTAATAAAATTTCGATGTATTGTCTATTAATGCAATACCGAGAAATCGAATAACTACAATATCATTCAATTTATATGATCTCCGTAAAAAATGTATTTAGCTAGTAAGCAAAATTCATATTTTGTGACAAACTTCGTACAGGTCCCCACTAATAATTATAGATTTTTCAGATATTTCCAATTTAGCTAGAAACACATATAGAGAGACCAATTGAGAACCCTCACATTTGTTAAAGAATCTTAATGAACTTCTATTCTGATTTTGGCTTTTATCCCATTTCCAATAAATTTCATCCCAGAATTAAAATAATGTTTATTGTATTAAATTAATACCTGCTCCTTCCCATCGTTACGTAATAACTTTTTCGGCATTTATGATAAAATACACCTCCTCCTTTGTTGAAGTCGGTCAATAAAAATGGTAAAATGTAAGTAAGTGACTAGTAATTAATTTTCTAAAGTTATTGTGCTAGACGAGGTAAAGAACATGTTTGGACAGATACGCACAATTTAATATTGAATATAACTTGAAAGCTAGCTACAAATAAAATTTATACAAACCTAGTAAATTATTATTATTATGTATGTAGGTTTCCAGGGCCGATGTCAATAGATAACCGGTTGTTTTCCGGGCCAGCTAATTGTAAATAAAACAGCCTGGAATATGATTGGTTATTCAATCGCCCCTTATTTGTACCTACATTTTAGTTTCTTCACATTTTATATTGGATGTTATTAGATTTTCTACTTCCAGAGCTTTTTTTTGGTAATGTCAGGGCTTTAATGTTACTAGCAATCTGTTCAAGGTTCCCCCAGTATGAGAGCCTGCAATTCTCTCTTTCCGTTAGCCAAAGTTTTCCGATTTTCAGATGCTGGAAATTAGCTTTCCGCCTTCTTTTTCTAAAATACGTGTAGAATTTGACAATGTAATGAATGTTTTTTTGACATTAATAGGGACTTCGTAGCATTTATGGTTCTCATTCATTGGCATTGGTGAGTGAGTGAATTAGCAACCCGGCATCTACAAAAAAGTTTTAAAATTTCATATAATATACAAAAATCGACATTTGGCTGTTCGTTTGTTCGTATTTTATAAGCTGCCATACCGTTCATTATACTGTGATAAAACTTTGCCAAGCTATTGCTTGTATTTGGCGTGGAATTAAAAATGAAAGTTTTTAAGTTTGTCCTCGATGCATATACATTTTCTTGCGAATTCACCATAATGAAAACTGAAAAATTAAAATCAAAGTACATCACAGTATAGGTACTTTAATAAATAGATTTAAAAACATTGCAAATTTAACGGGAACTACTAGAGGAACAGAACTGGACTGAATAAAAGTCGCACCATATCTGTTGGGAGAGCCAGTAATATATAAATAGCTATGCACTGAGTTTGGCAAAGAAGAAATAACTTTAGTTATTGCTTGTAAACTGAGTTTATGTTATTATTAAAATAAACCTAATTTCCACTTTTCATTTTTGGGGTGCCCTATATACAATATACTGATACCCTTATAATATCACTCCGGATTTCTACATCTTTCACATCACAGCAACTCTCTCCTAAATTACTGGACGGAAAAGGTTGAAATTTGATATCAGTGTATAGTTGGGTGACCAGATTAGGAGTACGTATTGTAAATGAAGAAATTTTGATTTTAGGAGTACTTCTGGTGGGAAAAATTAAAAAATTCGACCATTCCTCCCTTATCTCCGAAAAAACCTAGCCTAAAATTTTGAAAAAATGGGGAATATAGAACGTCGCCTGAAGTTTAAAGGAAAAATAATGAAAAACCATTAGTTTTAATGTTGAGGGCAAATAATAGAACAAAATGAAAAATTAAAAACTAAATTTTTTTCAAATGCGTCATGTAATACATCAAATAAAAGTGCTCATTCTGAGGAACCTCTACTATTAATTTCGGGGGGCAATTTACAGGATTAAATAAAAAATATAAAATTAAAATTATTTCTAACGCATAGTGCAATATATCAAACCATAGAGCTCATTATGACGAATATAAATGTATATTTTCATATTTTTAAAATTAATGTATTAAAAGATATTAATAAAAAATTCAAAAATGTACCCATTCCCGGCTTTATTTCCGAAACTATAAGACCTACCATTAAAAAATAGGCGTATGTGAACTTTACAGAAAAAATACGGAGTAATCCCTAATATTAACTTTGGGCCGCAGAATTAAACGGAATATAAAAAATATAATTTTTAAACACATCATTAAATACATCAAATGAAAGGATTATGACAAATACATATATATATTTAAAAAAAAATAATTAATTTTGGGGGTCAAATTATAGAATTAAATGGAAAATAATATATATTTTTTAAACGCGTCATGTTATATATCAAATAAAAGGGTTCCTTATGAGAAATACACATATATTTTTTTATATTTTAAAAACATTTGTTTAAAAGATATTAACAAAAATATTTAACACCGACCTTTATTTCAGAAACTACACGATCTAAAATTTGTAGAAATATATTTTATTAGTATTTTTAAGATAATTTGTCTAAAAGATTTAATAATTTATTAGTTAATACTTGATCCATTTTTCCCTTTATAATCTACTGAGCCTGAAATTCAAGCAATAGAGTATATAGCACTTCACTGAAAATTAATTAGTGAAATAAAACCCTAATGTTAATTTTGGGGGCCAAATTAGGAAATTAAATGAATATTCTTATAAAAACTAAGCTAATCATGTAACGGATAAAATAAAAAGTCTCTGTGTGAAAAATAAAAATATCTATTTCTTATAAATTTAAAACACTTAGTTTACTAGGGTAAATATAAAAAAATGATTGTCTGAAACTCGAATATTAGAAAAATGTATACTTTGATTCACCTAAATTTTATCAAAGGTGTTGTGCAAATACAAGCTTGTTTAAAAAGAACCATTTCCCTTAAGTAATAATAATATAGAGACAGGCAAAATTAATCCTTGCAAAGTAGTCTTCACTTTGCAAAGATTTTTTACTTGGAAACTAAGGCTGTTATAATTTAGATAAACAAATTGCGACTACATACGTGTCGAAAGACGTATGATATATTTTTAAATTCATTAAGCTTTTTATACGTATTAATAAAGCGCACAATTATATTTTCTATTGAAAATTTAATGTTATTTTTATGGATTATAGTTAACTACACCTAATTAGTAAATTTCTGGGAACAATTTCACCTAGATAGAATCCAACAACCGGTTATAATTGTGCAAACAAAGAAGAAATACAATACCCATATGTCTTTATATTTCACATTAACTGATACCACATGTTCGCTTTAACTTAAAATTTCCAATTAAGCAAATTAAAAATCCACAACCAAATGTGAGCGTAAACAGTAAAAACTACTGCATAATAAATTTTCAATTCATAATATGACTCCCTGACCTACGCTACAGGTCGTTATCTTGAACAACTAAAAAATAATAAACAAATTCACCTATACATTCAACAATCAAAATTAATTTCTGCTTAATTGCAACTTGTAAACGTAATTAAAAACAAAAATGTCTATTCACATATTGAAATATTTACAGAAAAACTATAATAAACGTAAACACGGAGAAGAAATAGATTTATTTGTAAATATAGGATGTGTCATTTAAGTTTTTACCTTGGATTAACTATATTTTGAAACATAATAGTTTTATTCTTCCTTTTATTTCAACTCTACATCCTTTAGTGCAGGGTTGGCGAAACTTCTTATACGCGCGTTGCATATATTGTAGTTATTACTTTGTCTAACCTCTAGCCAGCCGAAAAATACTGAAAAAAGTATATTATATTATAGTTACAAATATAACTTTATTTCTGATATTTTTCATAGACTTTGATTGTCACTTCATAAATCTTTACTTTAAGCAATACAGTTGCAGTACTGGATTCAACCATTATATTGCTTTTCCTTACTTTTAAAAACTTTATTTTACAAAATAACGACTAACCGAAGTAGCTATAAGTTTAGGATAAGTATATCAGCTGTTAATTTTCTTTAACAGCTGAAGATTTTGGGAACTGCATTTCACATTTATCCAGTGGGGGATCAAACCTGGTAAAAATGCAAAAATAATTAATAACAACAGATGACTAATAAACCGAGAATATTAAGTACTATGGTTTTAACAGTATTCTGGAGTTTAGTTCCAAGTAACAACCCTTCGCAACCTATTTTATTGTCACCATTTTTTAATCCTAGATCCGCCTGTGATTTATCTTATAAATATTTTGTATGTAGAGTTTTTACTTCTTGAACTGTAGTTCATTGACTGCACCTCTCAAACAAGTTAAATAGCCTCTTGCTCTCTCTATTGCCCTCTTCTTTACTCTTGAAACGCTATTTGTGCATTGCGCTACCTCCAGAAGTATATGTTCTAAAGTTTTCCATTATTTTAAATTGTAACCAATAACCAGTCATTTCCAATCGGGGTCCTTTCTTAAAACGATTCATTTTTGTTTCGATATCAAACTAGACAGAAAATCAATTAACTGCATTTCTAAATTTTCCAAGAAATGTGGTCATAAATTTCTATAATGAGTTTATCTTTTCTGATTAAATAAGTATATAAAATTAATTACGATATTTCCGCAAATTTTCTGAAATTCTGCAACCTTGAAGAAAATTCAATGTCTGTTAAATGGATTACTTCAGAAAAGTCTGTTTATTTACAGGAACATGAAACAAAAAAGAAACAATCGGGAGGACGAGAATTGATCAATAAAAATTTTGTCAAATTACCTATAAACCATGAATTATAAAAAATAATTTTTGCACTTGCTGCCCAAATCTTAGCTCTCATTTTCTCCCTATGTAGTTTTTGTAAGCATTCCTCCATTTTGAATATAAAGTTAAAACCTAGTCATAATTACATCTGAACTATTTACAAATTTTCATTCAACTATTTCTTAAAATTTAGTATTCGATGGCAAGATGACGTTTTTAGTATTGAAAGAAAAATATCATGCTGTAAATGCATCTCGAATTGAATATTAATAACAACAAATTTAACTCGGTATATAGTTAAGGAAATGAGTCAATTTCCATTAGATACTTAGGTGGGGCCAGGGACTACGAAAATCAATAAATAGAAACATCGATGCAATTCGGTTTTAAAATAGAAGTTTACAACATGTAGATTAATATAATTTATTCTTAAAGCCCTATTTCAAAGATGGAAAGACCGACGAAACAGCACATATATTAATAAAAGTTCTTCCTTTTCTGATGTGTATGGTATGTCTCAAAAAAATTAAGATATTGATATACATTTTTCTTATCTGGCAAGGCAATCGACATAGATTAAGGAAACATACCTCAATATATGATCATCTCCTAAATCACGGTTTGAAATAAAGGGTGAGAGGAGGACAACGGGAAAAAACTGTGGGTAAGATTTACCTTTAGTATCCCCGCTGAAGTACTAGAAACGAGGGGTATAGGGGTCAAAATATAATAAATTTCAATAGTGACTTTCCAGTTAATTGGCAACGGTGACATAATGTATGTTTACTAACTACTTTTTTACACAAAAATATTTCTTGCTTAATATTAATTCATGCCTCCATCAAAGGGATTTTTGAAAATGGTGGTCCGTTTTGTTGTGAACTCCTAGAATAATTCAAAACAAAATTTTTCTTCCTAACATTAGAGATAATAACATAAAGACAATGCCCATAGTGGGGAATTATGATGATGTCGGATATCTGTTCAGTACATATGAAAACCCTTTATTTTATTATTCGGAAATTTTTGCCGTTTCCACCTCCTTACCCAAAATTTCCAATTTATAATTCTAATAAATATTTCCTTAATCCATATTAATTACCTTATAAATTAAAAAATAACAATAATTATGTTTTTCATTGAGATGCACCATAAAAAATTACAACATGCCTAAAATTTATTTCTTGTAGTGATACTTTTGTCTTAATATTTAAATTGTATATAGCCAAAGGCTTTGCCTGAAATAGTAGGCTTCGGTGGAGGGGGGAGGGCAATTCAACAAACATAAGGTTTATTTCATATACAGCGAAGCACCAATGATCCACAAGAGAAGTTTACTGCGACAGGCTAGCTGCACCTAACCTACCCCTACCCGAACACGCCCTTTTCCAAAAATAAAACATACCAATATTGTACCAATTACGTCTACAGTGCCATCTACATCTGTTAAGAATGGCCATTTGCAAGCCTCTACTTAGACCAATTTGAATTTATTTTCGATTATGATCCACAATTGATGACTTAAGGAGTTGCCTAGCGATTTGAAGTTGAATTAAGGGTCTTGTTAAAAATTATGAAATTTGCTAGCTACACCATCAGACTAAAATCTTTTACAAATTTAAATGTAAATTTAAAAAGTTGCTATTCACAAAATGAAGACTTAGTTTATTGTAGTAGTGTAAATTCAGTTATGCAGATTACAGCGAATTAAATTCAATCCTGATCAGTGAAATGCTGTGTTTGTTTAAACTTTATTGTACTTGTTTCGGTTCCACTAGCCCAGATTTGTTGACATTAAAGAAACTGATGAAAATATGAACTGATGATTGAAAATTGACTTGGACGTGTCAATGACCAAAAAAATTATCAGTGCTAGTGGAACACAGTAAGGCTGGCCGACTATATGCTAGATGATTTAATGTTCATTTTTCACATACGTATAGGCAGAATCAGTTTTTTTTTTAATTTCTTTACGAAAAAACTGTGAAGAAAAAAGTCAGTATTTTTAAAGGAGTGTAGGTTTAGGCTTAAATAAATAAGTAGGTACGTTATCCGTCTATGACTTATTTAAATGTACATTGTAACAAAGACTTGCACGAAATAATTAGTATAAATTTATTAATTGTTGAAAATACCACAATTATTTTATTTTAAAACTAAAACACAAAATAAATTTTGATAAGGAGAAATTAATGCGGTACACAAATTCCCCCAAACCAAAAAAAAAAACTAATGTTTCAACTAAGTAAATTTAATAATCTACCAAAGAGTAAGAAAACACATAAATTTAAAATTGGCGTAGAAGTGATCGAGTATCAAGTGTAATCAAGATGTTAGAAGTCGCCGGAACAGAAATGCAACCACAACGAAAAAGAGACGTGGATTTCAGGAAAAAGAGAAAGTCGCCTAGTGGGATGAACATCCGCAATATGGCAAGAAATTCGTATAAAAGCTCGGGTAGTATGTGGTCCATAAAGACAAGATGTCACACAATCGATTGGACAAAGAAACAAGCTGCTTCTTGGATACATATTGAGGGTCACGCCGCACCACCACATACACTTTACAAACAAGGCTATATTCTATTACTTCAATCTCATTTCAGTGTCGTAGCTTTTGTAAAAACTTTGGACATCATCCGTTTCAAACATAAGCCTTCACACTTAAGCTAAATGAGACAAATAAATTGAAGGATTTATTTTTGTCTTGTTTATGGGGAGGACAAATTACTCATATGTTTTTATAATTAAATAATGTTTCCATATATATCCTCATAGACTGAGATCATCTTATTTGTATGAAAAACTATATTTTTCGTAACGAGGGCAAGTTTTGAAATGTATACTAATGGGAACAGAAGTTCGGGTGGCTCAGTACACCTAGATGCATTTCAAATAAAAATACTTAAACAAATTTTCAGTCTATATTTTATTCTTATAACTAAACAAGGTACGTCTCCAGTATAAACATTGTAAATAAAAATATTTAGAATACTTTTCCGCCCGTTTTTTACATAACGAAAGGTGATTAACAGCCCAGATACAATAACAAATGCAGGGTCTACAGTTTATTGGATTCTCGTAGCCTTCTGCTTTCGCTTCTAGTTATTCGAGTAACTAGAAGCGAAAGCAGAAGGCTATGAGAATTATGCGAACCCACCTGAAGAGGGCAGATGTGACTCTGCCGAAACGTCGTCATTTTACCATCGATCCCGGCAGGGATCAGTTATCAACTACGCGGTTGAATTCCTGGAAACCAGCGAACACATTTAGTGCCCGCGAAAACTTAAAAACAAATATGCAATATATATATATATATATATATATATATATATATATATATATATATATATATATATATATTAATATATCGATTTGAAAGATCTAGTAATTCTACACATAGAATGTTTAAATTTCAAATCGGTTACATAACAAGTTTTTCTACAAAAAAGTGTTCTCTTTGATTCATTTAATCAAAAAAAAATCAACTGAAAGGTATAAATGTAACAAAAGAATAGGGAAAAATCAAACCGAGTGTTCAAATTGGTCATCATTTACTAGCTGACAATGAGCAATACAATTTTCAAATTCGTTGGTTAACACTGCAATAGTGATTGTTTTTGTCTACCTTACATGTTTTATTTAAAACGTTTTGCTCGATGTTATTTCGATTTTTTCCCAAACGATGAATAAACAAGTTAATTTTATGTTCCTATCATAATAAATGTCAAACTTGATAGTTGATAGACTTGAATTGCAATTTTAGTTGTATTTAAAAGTAAAGAAAGGTGAATGTAAATGAAACCCAACATATTGAAATTTTATTTATGACCGGATAGGATAGATAAAACTCGCACACATGAACAAGTTTGCGAATTACTTAACAATAAGTATTATGATTGACCAATTACAAGATCAACCATAAGTAAGGTAAGTTCAGGTCCAATTTAGGATCTTGGTTGGAGAAAATCTTTTCTAGGCAAGTTGTCAGATCGCAATACAGCAAGGAATAAGTCAGACTTCGGTTTAAGAATCAATGAATCAGAACTAATGGCATCCATACAAAGAATTTGAAAATGGGATTGCTCATTGTCAGCCAATTTGAAAACTTGCTTTGATTTTATTCTTATCCTTTTGTTACATTTATACCTTTAATTAGATTTTTATTCTAATCTGTATGACGTCAAACAGACCACATTAATGACGTCATGATAAATTTATTTGTGTTCAAATCAGCCCATTATTAAATTAATCTAATATGGACAGATTTTATTTGGTATGTTCCATACCTACTTTACGTGCACACTATGTATATAATATATATATATATATATATATATATATTAAGTTCAAAATTTCTTCTATCTATCTATCTATCTATATATTATATATATATATATAAACAAAATGTGTTGTAACGGCTGAATAGTCAAAACAGAAACTTCAGTTAAAAAATTAATTCAAATCTTAATTTCAAATATTCATACATTTCTAAATCATTTCTGTCTAACACAGTATCATTTTCATAGCTTGGTCCATATAAAAAAACATTGTTTTATCTTTCTAATTGACAGACAATTCTTGTCACTTCATATACTCACAAAGTATGAAAGTATTCCTATATTAACATTATTACCTCTAATTTTTTAAGTGATGTACCATCTTTTTATATTATAACCTCGATTATTGTAAGTAACTCTCTTATAATAATGTACATTGTATAATTTAGTTATTTTTAGTGACTGACGAAGGATAAAAGTATATCCGAAAGCTTTCATAATAAAAACAGTTTCCTAAAACATATATTTTTACCAGGCTGCTTCCCCATTAACTGAAGTTTCTATATATATATATATATGTTATATAAGTTTATACTATAAACTTAGCATGAACTTATATCGCAACGGTAGTTCAATAGTCCCAGCCGACTCAGCGACACGTGTGGTGTCATATTACGGCGCCGCCAACATCCGTGGGAATTGCAGCGTCGACTTTGCTTATTCGGCATATTATATGTTATAAATTTTAAAACTCTAATGTTGTATTCATTATTACTCAGAACTTTTGTCAGTTGTATTGTTAAATTTTTCATTTCTGTTTTAAAAGTTATTATTGTGTTTATTTAAATCAAAATCTTTTTTGAAAAGTTAATTTATTGAAGTGTGATATAACAAATTGGCGCAGTCAGTAGGATCCGCCAACGTTGCTAGAACACGAGCTTAATTCTAACTGGTAGCTGCGGATTCCTATCCCTCAACGGAGCAAAGAACCTGGAAGAAGTCCCAACTGCTATAACAAGGAGAACACGGATGTTCCAATGTTCCTGTTGATGTCAGTAGTAGTGAATCGTCTAACGTTTAAGGTTTTAAAAAATTGAACTATTTGAATATTTTGAATATTTGATTATTTCATATTTTTATTATTTGTTTGATAATTTGATTTATCTGAATTGAAATATTTATTTGATATATTTTGATTTACGTTTACATATTTATTTTATTATTTAATTCTTTACTGTTCTATTATCCAAAATATCGTTTATTCCCCATTTATATACATTCGCTTAATAATTTTTATACTATATTTTAATTGAAACTCATTTTACAATCCCTCGTTTATTTTTTTTTATTTTTCAACTTTTGTATACTTTTAATTCTAACAAATCGAAATGACACAAGCAACAAATAATGTAGTTTCTGATGAAACCGAAAAGTACCGGTTATCGGAAATATTTTCTATCATTCCGGAATTTGAAGGCGACCAGATCTCCTTGGCCACCTGCAGACACGCATGTAATTTTGCGTACAATATGTCGACTGCAGATCAAAAATATCTGCTAGTCATTCATATTAAAAATAAACTTAAGGGCAAAGCGACTCAGTTAGTCAACTCGAGAAACCCCGCTTCATATTTAGAAATCAAACAGCTTTTGACACTAAATTTCGGAGATTCACGCGATCTGTCTTCTTTGATCCACGATCTCCAACGCCTCAAACAACTTTCTAATGAGTCCCCTCTGAGCTTTTATAATAGGCTTCAGGTTTTGAGTGAACCAATGAACAAAAAGATGCCCAGACAACCCTTGTAGATACGATGGTTCTGAATACACTTCTTACAGGATTAGAACCACGTCTAGGCCAAATAATTCGTACCAGCAATCCCAAAGACCTTCTGGAGTCACACTCTCGAATCAGACGAGAACTTCAGTTGTCATATTTTGAAGAGCAAAAAATTCACAAATCTGCTCCTCCTAAACCCACATTTCAGGTCCGAAAACCCATTCAACCACCGAAATGTTTAAATTGTGGTAGATTAGGCCACATTGCAGTAGATTGTCGGTTGCGACAGCAAAACAACCCTCAATCTTACAACCAAAATTTTAGACCTAATTTTACAGGGCCAAATCAAACTTCGAGGCCAAATCCACCCCCAAATAATACCAACCATCAAGGTCCACCATTTCGACCGACAAATTTCCAAAGACCCCCGTTTAAACCAAATCAATTCCGACCGTCTGTAATACAGACAAACCCACACTATCGTCCAGAAAGGACACATCATTTCAACGAACACCTAAATACTGATTATCACGGATATTCAGAAAACGACTACGCCTATAGTTCTGACAATAGCCCATACATTTATGAAGATTTCAGTCAAAATCCTGTTGAATATGACACAGAGCAATTTTTAGAAGATAACTCCGTAACACCTTTGAATAGTCACAAATACCAGGATTTTCTAGCTCTCCCGAGCCTAGATCCCCCCGATTCAACAACTATTTCCGAAGTCCAAACCCAAATCCAGAATTTGAATCTGGAAGATTTCAACCAAATGCGAATTTCCCGGAACAAGCATTTCTCTAAGTCCTTTTCTAACTGTCAACTCCAAAAATTTATATTATATTCACGACGCTTCCGAAAAATTCAAACTTCTCATTGATACCGGAGCTGGTATCTCCATTTTAAAAAAAAATACCGTCAAAAATTTCCGTCAAAGATTTCCCGAAAAAGTGACAATCCAAGGTATTACTCACGAGAAAATCCCTATTTCTGAATCAACTCTTATTCCATTTGCCATAGGTAACCCTCATAAGGTTTTTATCTACAATCTAGATATTGAGTTTGATGGAATATTAAGTCTTGATTTTCTTGAGCATTACGAATGTATTGTTGACTTAAAATCAAAACAGTTAATAACGAACTTCAAAACTATTCCTCTACATAAAGTCTCCGATCACGATCAACCTAAAACACAACCGACAGACATTCACAATACTAAAATAGCAAATTGTAGTCATAACAATCAAATAACTGTTCCAGCAAGAACCGAACAAATTTTCAAACTCAAGTGCGACCTTTTTAATACTGACGCAATTTTACCGACACAAGTAATTGACAAAGTACGACTTCCCAACGCAGTTGTACGCGTTAATTAAAAGGAGAATTTCTGAACCTCAATAATAA